>JAPDOI010000243.1:600000-1095780 GCA_029168955.1 Aplectana chamaeleonis | reverse complement strand
AAACCGTCATAGAAAAGGTTTGGTGCAAATAAGGCTGCCGAAACTCTGCGAAAACCCTTGCCTTTTCAACCTTCTCAGATGTACAACTTGAAGTTACACAACAACTTGAAGTTACACAACAAGGTTTAATTACCCAAGTTTGAGGTATATGGTATATGATAACTGACATCGTTGGTGTAATCTGCGTCTGTGGTAATCTGCGTCTGGTATTGTTGGCGTGGTCTACACTGGTTGCGTTATTATATCGTCTGTGGTAACTGGTACGATCTGGACACCGACGTCACTTCAAGAACAGGCGAGCACTCTTGTGGCCGAGTGTGAAATTTCTTATCTTCTGTGCCACCACATCAGGTCTATTTTTTTAATTATTGTGCTGCGATGACGAGCGAAACTCCGCCTCGCCCTCCAACACTTCAGGGCAGCAAGATCCGCAAAAACCTCAGAAGAGCTTCGTCGCCGACAATGGACTTTGGTAAAGCCGCGAAGGCGCTGGTGGACGACGAGTCATCGCCGATGCATATTCGGACAATTATCGCTTATCTCCTGAATGAAAGGAGCCAAGTTGAATCATTATGTAAGAAAAACTATGAGTTAGCCGAGATGGTCCGAGATATGGTTAAGGCTATCACGGAGCTAAGCCAGGTGAACGATAGGTTGAATGCTGCTACTGAGGGAAGCCCTTAGTAGTGAGAATAACCCAGATAATATCAGTGATGTTCCTTGTGCTAGTGCTGTTCCTGATCCAGTTGTGCCGTCATCTCCTTCTGTAGGGTTAGAGAAGCTGAATGACTTCAGAGAGATTGAGCGTAGTCGCTCAGTCGTGATCATAGGAGTTCCAGGAGAATCGAAAATGCCCGCGTGATAGAGCTATTACACGACCATTTATGTGTTTTTGATATATTGAATTTCCTGTCTATTGATTGCTTGCCTGCATCGATACATCGTATAGGCCGCGATGACTCATCTCATAATAGGTTGCTCAAAGTGATCTTTCCTGCATCGAGCATTGCCAAGACAGTACTGAGAGCGCGCTCCTCAGCTTCTAAGCGTTTCCCGTTCACCAATGGCCTGTTCATCGTGAGTTTCCCTCCCTCGGGAGGAACGTGAGACGGCGAGGTACTGAGCGAAGAGCCTCGTCGCAGTCCTGCCATTGTCAATGTGAATCATGCGGGTGCGATTGTAAGTTCTCCTGCTGCGGGTAATTGGCCCCTGTTATAGTGAATTCTCCGGCTGTCAATCATTGGTGTAATCACTCCTGTTAATGTCATTAATTCTAGTAAAATGTTAATGCTCTTGTTAGGGGTGAATTGCATCACATCATGTAACGATCCCGCTTCTTCCCAAGAGCCTAGTACGAGCTCGGGAATTGTATTCCTTCGGTCAGCACGTCCAGTAATAACGTTGCCTCCGGTCTTTCGGGTGTTAATTTAAACTTGTAAATCCTCCTCGACCTCGGATAGCAATCTCAAATGTCTCTCTTCGAACATACGTTCCCTTCCTAAAATATTAATAGTCTTATAGGATATATTCAACAATTTGATTTTTTGGCATTATAGCGCTGTCTGAAACGTGGTTGATTTCACGTCACTGATGCTTCTTTATTTGGTGGTTTATGTTCTCAGTTTTGATCTGCTTAGGATGTGACCGACTGCACAAGAGGGTCAGGGAGTGGCTCTTTTGTTGAGTAAGTCTCTTTGTCCAAGGTTAGTGTACGAGGAGTGCGAGTTCTGAAAGTTACCTAACTTTACTTTGTGCTGACATTGTTTGTTGTTAGTGATAGGACGCTGAGAATGAGTTATTGCGCACAGGGCGCTTCATGCTCTGCTGACTCTTTTGAAACTTTTATTAAAACCTTAGGTGATTTGCTTTCCTGTAGTCAGTCTTGTGTTATCACGGGCGATTTCAATTTACCAGATATATCATGGACGCAGCTATAGTTCCTACGGCTGTAAACCTTGAGTAGTAAGCTATTCTAAATATGTGCGCTTCGCATAATCTCACACACAGAATAACTTTATGGCTACATGAGGTAGCAAATGTTTTGGATCTGTTACTGTCCAATGAGGAAGGGTTGATTGCAGAAGTGGATACTATGGCTCCATTGGGCACTAGTGACCATGCGTTTATAGTTTTCGAGCCAAACGTTCATACTGAGGCCTCTGATACAAAAAAAAATTTACAATAGAGTATACAGTAAAGCGGATTTTGCTTGTATACGTGAATACCTGGATAGTGTGGATTGGTACGGCTCACTGAGTACCGTGGATACTGCTGTGGGAAGCTAAACATGAACTCTTTCTTTCTATTCTTGACCACACCATTGATTTATTTGTACCGATTAGTCTGGTGTCTACGAAGAAGGCATACCTCCTGAGCACTTGGAAAATCTCTACCTCACAGGAAATCTCAAGCCCAAACATGGCAACAATAGTAACAGGGCTGAGGATTGGTGCGAATACAAAAGAGTTGCGACACTATTTGAAAAACGTTTGAAGAAGTATAAATAGTAATAAGGAAAGGAAAGTTATCGAGTCTAAAAATAAAAATTCATTCTACAGATTACTTAATTTCGAAACTCAAAAATAAATCTCAGGTGGAATGTCTTAGAGAGAGGATGGTTCCAGTGCCTGCAGTAGAAGATGGCCAAAAAGTTCAACTTCTGGCAAATATGTTTAAGGGAATCATTCCTTGAGGATACTGACTTGGATGAGAGTGTTAGTCCTTCTCTTTCTCCTGTTATGCCTGACTCTGTATGGTTTCACCCCGGGGAATTGTCGGATTATTAGCCAAATGGCCTAATTTGCTTTCGACACGCCGGATCACACATACCATTATGTTTCATTAAAAAGGTGATTGATATCATAGTTAGCCCGCTTGAACACATTTTCAACCTGAGTTTTATGCGTGGAGATGTTCCGAGTAGATGGCGTACATCCTTTGTTACTCCTATACCAAAGAAGAAGCCATTTTCTGATCCCAACAATTACCGGCCTATCAGTATCACATCCATTTTTGCAAGACTTTTTGAAAAAGTATTGAAGAAAAGAATTATGACTCATCTGGAGGAGCACTCCATCATCTCGGAGCACCAACATGGTTTCCAAAAGGGTAAATCCACAATTTCGGCGATGCTGCAATCACTTGAAGACTGGACTCGTGCGCTGGACCGCGATGACTCATCTCATAATAGGTTGCTCAAAGTGATCTTTCCTGCATCGAGCATTGCCAAGACAGTACTGAGGCGCGCTCCTCAGCTTAAGCGTTTCCCGTTCACCAATGGCCTGTTCATCAGAGCCTCCCTCCCTCGGGAGGAACGTGAGCGGCGAGGTACTGAGCGAAAGAGCTCGTCACGCAGTCACTGCCATTGTCAATGTGAATCATGCGGGTGCGACGTTGTAAGTTCTCCCGTTGCGGTACTACCCCTGTTATAGTGAGATTCTCCGGCTGTCAATCGCGGTGTAATCACTCCTGTTAATGTCATTACTCCTAGTGTAAATGTTAATGCTCCTGTTAGGGTGAATTGTGAATCAATATCAGTAAACGATCCCGCTTCTTCCCAAGAGCCTAGTACTGAGTTCGAATTGTATTCCCGGTCAGCACGTCAGTGAATAATGTTGCCTCCGGTCTTTCGGGTGTTAATTTAAACTTGTAAATCCTCCCGGACCTCGGATAGCAATCTCAAATGTCTCTCGGAACATACGTTCGCTTCCTAAAAATATTAATAGTCTTATAGGATATATTCAACAATTTGATTTTTGACATTATAGCGCTGGTTCTGAAACGTGTGGTTGACGCCTCACGTCACTGATGCTTTACTTTATTTGGTGGTTTATGTTCTCAGTTTGATCTGCTTAGATGTGACCGACCGCACAAGAGTGGTCGGGGGAGTGGCTCTTTTGTTGAGTAAGTCTCTTTTGTCCAAGGTTAGTGCATGAGAGTCTTGTTCTGAAGAAGTTTACTAACTACTTTGTGCTGACATTAAGTTGTTAGTGATAGGACGCTGAGAATAGTTATTGCGTACAGGGCGCCCCTCTATGTTCTGCTGACTCTTTTGAAACTTTTATTAAAACCTTAGGTGATTTGCTTTCCTGTAGTCAGTCTTGTGTTATCACGGGCGATTTCAATTTACCAGATATATCATGGACGCAGCTAGTTCCTACGGCTGTAAACCTGAGTAGTAAGTTATCTCTTAATATGTGCGCTTCTGCATAATCTCACACAGATTAACTTTATGGCTACATGAGGTAGCAATGTTTTTGGATCTGTTACTGTCCAATGAGGAAGGGTTGATTGCAGGAAGTGGATACTATGGCTCCATTGGGCAATTAGTGACCATGCTTCTATAGTTTTCAGAGCTAAACGTTCATACTCGAGGCCTCTGATACAAAAAAAAATTCATAGCAATAGAGTACTACAGTAAAGCGGATTTTGCTTGTATTAATGAGATACCTGGATAGTGTGGATTGGTACGGCTCACTGAGTACCAGTGGATACTGTGGAAGCTAAATATGAACTCTCTCTTTCTAGCCTTCTTGACCAGTCCAACATTGATTTATTTGTACCGATTAGTCTGGTGTCTACGAAGAATGCATACCTCCCTGAGCACTTGGAAAATCTCTCTCTCACAGGAAAATCTCAAGCCTGGAACATGGCAAATAATAATGTAACAGGGCTGAGGATTGGTGTGAATACAAAGAGTTGCGGCTAATTATTTGAAAAACGTTTGAAGAAGTATAATAGTACAAGGAAAGGAAAGTTATCGAGTCTAAAAATAAAAATTCATTCTACAGATTACTTTAAATTCGAAACTCAAAAATAAATCTCAGGTGGGATGTCTTGTAGAGAGAGGATGGTTAGAACTCAGTGCAGAAGATGGCCAAAAGTTCAACTTCTGGCAACATATGTTTACGGAATCATCTCTTGAGGATACTGACTTGGATGAGAGGTGTTAGTCCTTCTCTTCTTTTTCCACTTGTTATGTCTGACTCTGTATGGTTTCACCCCGGGGAATTGTCGGAGCTTATTAGCCAAATGGCCTAGATTCGTTTTCTCTGACACGCTGGATCCACATACCATTATGTTTCATTAAAAGGTGATTGATATCATAGTTAGCCCGCTTGAACACATCCCTTTCAACCTGAGTTTTATGCGTGGAGATGTTCCGAGTAGATATGCGTACATCCTTTGTTACTCCTGTATACCAAAGAAGAAGCCATTTTCTGATCCCAACAATTACCGGCCTATCAGTATCAATATCCATTTTTGCAAGACTTTTTGAAAAAGTATTGAAGAGAAAAGAATTATGACTCATCTGGAGGAGCACTCCATCATCTCGGAGCACCAACATATGGTCCAAAAGGGTAAATCCACAATTTCGGCGATGCTGCAATCACTTGAAGACTGGACTCGTGCGCTGGACAATGATGCTGGTGTGGATGCTATTTACCTCGGGATTTTTCCAAGGCCGTTTGACAGAGTTTCTCATCGCAAATTAGTAAACAAACTAGAAATAGTGGGTATCCATCCGTGTATAATGGTTTGGATCTTCGTGCTTTTCTCACGGGCAGAACTTTCAGAGTCCGGCTTAACAGTACGTTTTCTCTCTCCCTTTGCAGTCCTTAGTGGTGTTCCCCTAGGGTGCAGAGTGCTTTCACCTTCCACTACCTCTTTAATATTTATACGTATGAGCTTCCCTCGATTATATCCTTGAACAACGTTGGCTGTTCGGCGCATTCGCTGACGACTTTAAGTTGTATAATCTTATTCGGACCAGGGAAGATTCAGAGTGTTTGGTAAAAAGCCCTTAATGATGTAGCCAAATGGTCGTCTGAATGGAAATTGCCGCTTTCCAGCGAACAAACTAAGGTGATGAAGATTGGCAACAGGCGAGTTAACGGCTTCTATACTATTGACGGTGGACAGTTGGGCGAGCTCAGCCAGAAGATTAAGGACAACTTGGTTTTCTTGTCAAGATGATCTTAGTTTCGATGATCACTGCCTCCAGGTCGCGTCCATGGCCAACAGGATGATGCACAGCGCGTTTCTTTGAGCACTTTCAACTACTAACGCAAATGTCCTGACTGAGGTGTATAAAACGCACATACGTCCACTTATGGAGTATGGCACGGTGGTATTCAATCCATACAAAAAGGGATCCATCGATGCGCTGGAGAAAGTCCAGAATACTTTCACACGTAGAGTTTACTTCAGGACATCGTGGTTTCAGACTAATCGCAACGTGTGTCATGTGTAGCATGAATAGGTTCATCATGTATTAATTGTAATAAATATATTAAGACTTACCATGGGTAGCGGCATGAGGGGGTTGTGAGGGGGTGAGATTGATTGACCGGGTCGTGATTGACCACAGGCGAGTCAGACTGTATGACCCGCCTGGCCTCTCTTCTCTCTCTTGGGCGCGAACGGGACACGTATAAATACCAGCCTGGATTGTATTAGGGGGTTCTGGGGTGCGTTCCAAGAACATTCCCATGGCAAAACGCGTCCATGGAATCGTAGTCACGGCCTCGTGGGAGCAATTTTCAGTTATACTTCGCATCCACGGAAAGCAAATTTGTCCATGGTGTGGTTGTTTTGCCTCCCACGGCGTCGTGGGAACGTTCTTGGAACGCACCCCAGCTCGAGTTCTTCCTACTTGGACTGAGGAGTCCTCCCGTCCCCCTTCTCTGCTCCTCGTTCCTCTTCTCCCTCACGTGGTCACCCCGTGAGGCAGTATTGTAGTTTGTAGGTTAGGGCGTTATTATTGTAAGACTAAGGATAAAGGTTCTTCACTAACTTAGTTCTCCTCCCTTCACACTCCAAGGTTAGAACCGGAGTTATCTAGTGTTAGTTCTTCCCTCTAACGATCCTAAGGTAGAATCCGAGAAATCGTTGACTTCTGCCGCTTAAGCAACTGAGCCGAGAAATCGTTGATTTTAGTTGCAATAAATTAGCCGTTAGAGTGACCTGAGACGAACTACGTGATTTGGGGGCCAAGCCAACTTCTGGGAATTAGGAAAATCTGAGTTGGTCCAGGAGACCTTTTTGGAAAGAGAAAGAGATCTTGGCGATTGAAGTCCTAATAGGAGCTCGCCTAAGTACTTAGGGAGAAATCGATCAGCTCTTGATTAGTCGACAGTGGCTGCCGCTAATTGAGTTGAGAGGACACTGTTCTGTGCGATTGATTTCCTGATTGGGAGCTCGCCAGACATCGATCTGAGGGGGTGTGATTGGATCACCTTGGTTGAGGTGCTTTACACCGAAACACTAATAGTGCGCTGCAAATCACGGATTTTGTCGATTTCGATTTTTGCCCAAGCGTCATTCAGTTGACTTTTGGACTGCGTCATTAGAAGACTGACGTGCTGCACTAGGATTCCTACATAAAGTGTGATTGATAGCAGTGGTTTCTGATCTCACACTGTGTAACGTAGCGACAAAAAGTGATAGTCAAGAAAGTCAATAGTGGCCATTGGGTCAAGCCAGTAGCAAATTTCCCGGTGATTGATTTCCTCAACACGGAGCTCACCTGCGGTAGGGATTGGGAGTGTGATTGATATATCGGTCAACGGACTGAGCTCACACAAATTCCATTTCAGATTGACTTATCGGATTTTTTCGAGAACAGGATTTAGTTTGGACTCACGAAGTCGACTAACCTGTGGGACTGGAGTTTCGATTGAAGCATGATTGATTGCATAGTCACTTACCAAGCTGATTATTCTCACACTTCCTCGTGCAACGTCTATTGAAGTCAGAATCACTAAGCACTGATTAATCTCACACTTCACCTTCTCATCATCTGCTCCTGATTTGAGGTGTGATTGATTTCATAAGCTCTGTTGATTCGAAGTACGATAGATCAGAAGTCATTCGAAGTGAAGTGATCTGTTGGTTGACTGTTCTCACATTTCAAAAAAAACTTATTGACTTAGGTGTGATTGAAATTGCGATCCAGAACTTACCGATTGCGCTCACACTTCTTTGAATTCGACCATTGACGTAATGTACAGTCATTAATCACTACTGATTGCTTAATTCCTTTCTAGGAGTAAACAACAGTGCTTACAGTCTGCATTTTTTTTCCGTCAATATCGTGCGATATCGTGACAATTGTACAAAGGTGCAAGCGAAATTGAATACTTTATTTGCAGATACAGCACGAAAGGTCAATGGCTCACCAGTACGAAGACGATGATCTGCTGCGCACTCCGGTCGAGGACGAGGAAATGATTGACGACAATGTGGAGTGAATGCTATTCCAAAGATTTCGATAGATTGGCAAGCAAAATCTTGAGCCAAATCGCCACAATAGGGGTAAATATGCGATAGTGAACTCTCCAAGTCGATGCGCTCTAGATGATCCAGTACGAGAAAGCGTGTTCTGCCAGTGTCAGTGAACAAAACAGCGCTCGTTAAGGAGATCGTGAAGTCGTCGCTCGCCCAGTTACGCGAGTTGGGCAGGCCACAGTTTATGGAAAGCATTTTCAAAGCATGTTGAAAGATGCGCAAATTAGCACAGTAAGGCAATTGCGTGAGCATTTTGAAACGTTTGAAATGTCTAAGGCTGCCACGCTGGAGTTGTGTCAGAACCTGCAGTGTGACGAAAACGATTCGCTCGCAAAAGTTAACGAATGGAAGATAGCGCTAAAGCGTGAGAAGCAGATTTCCGATGGGTTACGCGCAGAAGTTGAACGAAGTACCCGGCAGGTCGAACAACTCTGTCAAGAGGTCGAGAACATGGGGCAGCCAAAGTACAGCCTGCTACAATGCGGAAAAGAAGCAAAGAGCCAGACCCAGATGGATCCGTTAAGCGTGGTAAGCCTAGTGCATTTGATGCTCTCCATGCTATGAACACTTGACATCCAAGTAAATCTTTATTTCAGAGTTCAGCACCGTCGACCTCGATGCAATCGCGCCCGAAATTCTACGAGAATACGCTGAGAGAAGGCTCAAGAAACAGTCGCCAAACTCAACGATCGTTGGCCACAGGTGAGGTTTTGCCTGAATTTTCCATGTATGATTACATGCGTACTATGGCACGCCAGAGGTGCAGCCTTTCTTCGGTAGGCCGGACGAATGTTTCGTGCTGTTTCTGAATTCCTTTGATATCAAGTACCCAAGAGGTCAGTGGAAAGACGCTAATCGGCTCCAACTTTTCCAGAGTTTTCTGAGAAAGAGCGCGCTGACCATATATGAAACATTACCTCGAGATGTGCGCGAAGGCACTCTAGATGGAGTAATAGAGGCAATGAAAAAGAGGATGCGCATAGATGGTAATGGGGAACGAGTCAAGGCATTGTCAGAACTGCGCAAGATAGGCGTTAGGCCCGGTCAAACGCTTAGTGAATTTTGTCTGGTATTGGAAAAGTTAGCAAATAAAGCTTATCCCGATACGCCTCCTGAAGTGACTTCGTTGCAAAAAGCGGAGATTTTATGCAGGCAGCTCGCGGGTTGGGATGGTAGCTACTGCCTAACGGAAGCGTTGGAGACTAGCGAGGCTAAAGACGCTTATGACAAGGTTAAAGAGACAGCCTTGAGACTGGAGCGCAGCATAAAGGCAGCAGAGGAGTATAGAGCGTCTAACAATACGCGGCAGTCTTACTCCGGCGGTTTCAAACCCAGACAAAACAATGATTATCAGGAAACAATGATTGAAAGGGGGAGTAAAGGCTGGGATACGGAGCATTCCCAACAATCATTTCGAGCGGATCATCCCCAACCGGCATTCCAAGCGAAGTCTTATCCACCCGCACAAAGGCCAAAGAGGGATATAGATCGGCGCTGCCATAATTGCGGCAAGGTGGGGCATTTTGCAAAAGAATGTCGCCAGTCCTCCCCGCAGCGGCAAGTTTCGCAGGCAAGTGGAACTGCTTTTCAACAAGCTAAAAGAGCGTACGCTTCCTTCGTTGATGAGTGGATGGGTGAAGAGGAAAGAGTAAAATCTGCTTCTCCAGGCATAAACAGGGAGAAGGCGATAAGCTCTGTATTCTTGCGATCATCAAAAGCCCCTAGCTCACCGAAGAAGGCTGTGAAGAAAAGACCGAAGCGTCGTCGAACAGTTACTAATAAAATATATTGCAGGGCCACGAGCAACGGAGACGACACGAGTCCTCTAGGACTGTTCTATCAGTGCCCAGGCAAATATGGTAACGACGACGGCTACCAGTACTCGTGCTCAGTTAAGGACAAGATCTTCTATGACGTCATGCTGACTGCATCCGGAAACAGTCGGAAAGATCAAATTTGATTGTGCGTTCTCGCTAGCCCGTTTGATCTCGATTTTTGAGCATGAGAGGAATGAGGAACGTAGATCGCTTTTTGATGATGGACCCAAAACATAATTTTATCTCTATGAGTGGTGTCCATATATGGCATATGTGTTCTATAAGAGATGCTGTGATCACGTGTTCCGTGTAAGCTCATCTTGCACGACGGGTCCCACTTGTGTCTAGCTCACGATGGTGGAACAGGGTTGCCGATCGAGCAGCTGAACGACGCTACAAACGAAGGAGTCCGCTTTGCAAAGGCAAATGAATGGGAAGCGATGGCAAACAATGAGCCATCCAAACCGATGGTTCTTTCTGCCGAACAGTTTTCGTATGGTCTGTAAGCAGCATTTAAGCAGAGCCCAGCAATGGAGCTTCAGGTGTACGATAGCCTTCTGCAAGTTGGGTGCAGTGTTGGAGAAGTCTCAGGCTAAAACCTGCGTGATGGTTGGCCGACAATCGACGTTTCCATACCCAAACGAGAATGGTGTAAGCTTGTATCGTCGCTAGCCGCCGCAGCTCGAAATGGAGTCAAGATTGCTGCTGTTGCACCTCCACGTGGCGATAAAGCGTACGATCAAAACAACAGAGCAGACCTGAATGATGCAATGAACGTCGCCAAGTCCGGGCCGCTGTTCTTGTCAAACAGAGTCTGATAAGCCTCGTTCCAGGTCATTGAGTCTCCTACAGAACCCCTCACATGGACCGAGTGCAAAGCCTCGAAATTCGCCGGCCAGCCGATGCTTACTCGAGTGATGTCATCGAACAGTACTTTGATGCGCTTCTGTGTGTACGTCAAAGCTGAGGTGGATATCTCTAAGCTTGAGAGAAGCTCCACTGGTCGCTCAGCACGAACTCGTCAGTATTCGAAGCAGAGAAAGCCGCAGCCCCACCCCAGAAGGGGAGGAGTATCGAAGCCTAAATCGAGGCAGCCGTTTTCTTTCTTTAGGAATTTTGATTGTCAAGCAATGATGCAGCCGATGCCCTTTTCCGCCTCAATTGTACCCCAATGCAGATGTTTCAATGCCCACTGCAATGGAACATGATGAGTGGTCCGTCGTCGTCGATGTCAGTGCCGCCGCAGCAGTTCATCAGAGGATCTCGAGGACGTGGACATCGCCGTGGATTCCCCAGGGTGCGGCTAGGTTTTAGGCCAGGTGGTAGGTTAGGAATAGGCTGCGGGTCTAGTTTCATATGTGAATTTATGCATTGCGTGTTTTGTTGTTAGTGTTGTTTGAATTTGTGTTCATCTCATTTTTTCTTCTTTCTCTCTGCCTCGAAAGCGGCAGGGACGCTGCTTCCGTCCGGGGAGTGCATGTAGCATGAATAGGTTCATCATGTATTAATTGTAATAAATATATTAAGACTTACCATGGGTAAAGGCATGAGGGGTTGTGAGGGGGTGAGATTGATTGACCGGGTCGTGATTGACCACAGGCGAGTCAGACTGTATGACCCGCCTGGCCTCTCTTCTCTCTCTTGGGCGCGAACGGGGACAATGTATAAATACCAGCCTGGATTGTATTATGGGGCTCTGCTCGAGTTTCTTCCTACTTGGACTGAGGAGTCCTCCTGTCCCCTTCTCTGCTCCTCTGTTCTTCTTCTCCCTCACGTGGTCACCCCGTGAGGCACTACATATTGTAGTTTGTAGGTTAGGGCGTTATTATTGTAAGATCAAGGATAAAGGTTCTTCACTAACTTAGTTCTCCTCACACTCCAAGGTTAGAACCGGAGTTATCTAGCGTTAGTTCTTCCCTCTAACGATCCTGTAAGGTAGAATCTGAGAAATCGTTGACTTTTTCCGCCAGCTAATGAGCCGAGAAATCGTTGATTTCAGTTGCAATAAATTAGCCGTTAGAGTGACCCGAGACGAACTACGTGATTCATGTCACCAGAAATGCCAAGTTGGGCCTAACCACTCTAGAGCACAGGAGAAGAAGGTTTGATATGATAATGATGTATAAAATCATTCATGGGAGTGCTGGTATCAAGGCTAGCCGGCTGTTCAACCTGAGATCGTCAACCACCAGGGGAGCGCCGGTGAAATTGGGCCTCGTTGGGGCCAGGCGGAATGTAAGACAGCACTTTTTTGTCAATAGGGCGGGGTCTGAATTCAACAAATTACTTCGGTCAGGCTTGGTAGTTGGGAAGTTCATCGGAATTCAAAAGGCGCTTTGAGATTTATCTGTTCTCCAGGAGCGATGTTTGTAAGATCTCATCCCTTCATGGTGCCGGTGTTGCTCTCGTAGTCAGTTTATCGATCTGCTTTATTAACTCCTCTATCTTTGATCTTTTTCAGTTGCCGTTTAGGTGTTTCGTTTTGTTGTTTGTCTATCACACGGTTCTACCGTGTAATAAATCATCAAATCAAACAAAACGATTGACTCAAGGCTGGAAATGTGAACGTCCTCAGCGGCTGAATAGGGAAATAAGATCGACTATCCTGGTTCCACTGGGAGTTCGCTTCCAAATCAAGCTAAACGCTTGTAAATGTCGCCGAACCAGCCTGTTAGGCCTTTACAGGCGAAATACCGTTGGTTAGCGTAACTTCTCGCCCAACACTCATTTCAATGGATGGAGCGATTTTTGCATATTTGCGCGTGATGTGTGAGCATGGTGTGCAGTTGCACACGCCACAATATATTAGTAAACTCCAAATACCGTGCGGTACCGCGGTACATTTGAGACCCTGGATGGAATCAGGCAAGGGAGGTGATCCCCGGGTGGAGGCTGATTTTAGTGTTGGCTGCAATTCGGAGTGGTTTAAATCATTTGAGACCCTGGATGGACGGTGCAGCCTTCGTGGCATGCACTGGAATTACAGGCGTGATTCCCGGTGTGAGTTGTGTAATTGCACCAAACACTATATTTTACGGCTATCGTGGCAATTTGTACCAGAAGAACTTATTGGCCAACCGGTTCGGACACTGAAATCCTTCGTCGGACGCGGCGCGGTCACGTCGCGCTCGCATTGGGGCGCCATATTCCTCAGCTCCACTCGGAGCATTATGTCCGTACTCGGATTTGTACTTCGTGAACGGGATTTTCACTTCTATCTGCGATGTTCAATTGGTCGATAGGTTCTTCTTAAACAACAATTGATTTGAGGACGACGAATCACTACAGAAAGGCAGACATCTTCATTCAGTACATAAAATGTCCACTTTAACCCTGCTTTCCATTGGTTTTTTCCTTCTATTTTCTAGGAGTGTTAGTTTCCCAGCGCCTGTTTCTTCTCAATAGATAGTTACCGACCAATCCTCTGGCGATTGTTAATTTTTAATCGCCAACCTTGCGGTGTCGCTAGCACTTGTACAATGTGCTCACTCCACACTATGACAGATGATGATTATCCCTCTCATAGTTCGATATAGTTACACAACGACCCTCCTCGTCTCACTTAGTACGCGTTTTTTATCCAGCGTTCCATTCTCTGGGTCAGTCGACTGTCTGCGGTCCTCGCGCATCTTAAAAAAAGAAATGACGGCTATCAACGATACGGTGGTTCGTAATGAATTAATACCTCAATTCGAAGTACTTCTATGATTGTTTCCTTTAATCAAATTTTGTGAAGCTGGCGTAAATCTTCCTGGCAAGATGCAACTTTTATGGTTGACTTTAAAACGCTGGACCATTGGCTATGATGGGAATATGGTAGTTTTATCAGTCTCGAATCTAACTGGAAACATTCTTGTAGTGAGTATTTGATATGCTTAAGATGAATTAAAGGCCCACTTATCGATTATAATTAAATTCCTAAGTGAGATTACGCCAGCTTAAAATAGTTCAAGTTCTATATCTGTTATAAGATAAGGTTAGCTTCAGAACATCGAGAAACGGGTACAGCTTATTGGCTTTTCCAGTAAAATCCGCAATAACATTCCTAACGCCCCGAAAAAATGCCTGACAGTGAATAAATATCATAGCCTAGCTTCCTCATTCTTGAAGGATGGTCAAAGTGAAGCTTCTCAGAATTCTTATCATGCCGCCCAACTTCCTTATTTCTGCTATTATATTTTGCCATGAAAGACCGCTCCGTTGCTTGCTCCGACTGGACTCGTCCGGAGCAAGCCAGGCTTCACCTAATATTTTCGCTTAACAGAAACCCCTCTTAACGCTTCTCAGTTTTTCTTCGGAAACTAAAAACATCTGTTTGGAAACAATTAATAGTAATCGCTAAAAGACTGGTCGGTAACTGCCTAGTAAAAAACCAGGCGCTGCAAAACTTACACTCCTAGAAATTAGCAGAAAAAAAGCCAATGGAAATCATGGTAGGAGCAAACATATTCATGTGTCTGCCTTTTTTTGAATGATTCATCGTCCTCGAAACATTTGCCGTTTCAGTAGAACTTATTGGCCAATTGAATTTTGCAGATAAACACTTGTACCTATTTGTACCGCACGGTATTTTTCGTCTAGTCAATATATTTGACGACTCGCGACTATATTTCCAAACCTCGGGCCGAGTTGTCATGGGCGTGGCATGGGCGGAGCGTGTAAACTCGTCTATTCCTATCGGGACCCATCGCCAATACGGTAGCTTCTGCCCCCTCCTTTAAACTGCACGCCGTTCGCCTCCCGAATCAGCTGTTTTTCCTCTGACGTGGACAGAGGATTCGACGTCTGTATTCAACTTTGCGGTAATTCTTCTGTATTCTGCTATATTTTCGTGGACATGGACTACTGGTCCTCCTGTGCTGGTACAGCAAGCCGCTCGCATTTCTCTATCGTTCTCCTCTTGCCATGCCGTACTTTCTTTAATATTCTGGGACCACTACATTATTGCGCTTCTATTACTCCCTATTCTATTCCATCTACTTTTTGGTGCTGGGCTGATTATTCATTCTTTTCTTTTTTTCGTTTGTATTATTTTCCACTTATTGTTTACGCCAAAGCACGTGATTTCAGTCTGCTAATTCTTTTTTGAAGAACGGTTTGCAATTCAACAGCAGCTGTCAAATCAAAATCTTCGTTTTTAATTCTATTTCGGAAAATACTGTTATAACTTATCAATTGAATATTTAAAGTGATATTTATTAGTATTATTTGACATACTCAATTTTAAATTGATTGCACAAATATTTCATTTTGTTTCTCTGAAACTTTTTGGTTTTCTATGAGTTTCTGTTAAATTGCTATGGCACATTTGCAGGAGACCAGAGCGCACAACTGCCCCTCCATTTTCCAGATACTTTCTACACTTTCTTTTCCTTTCCCACTCCTTGTATCTCACGGCAATTTCCGATTCTTTATCATTGAGACACTGGTAAACACGATGCGTACTCTTTGATACACAGTCTCGGTATATGCCGACAAATATTCACTCGCACCCCTCCCTTCCCTCCTCCCCCACCCGAATTCTTTTCTGCCTTACTGTGGACATTCATTCATTCAACGACTTTATTGTGGGAAATAAAGAAACATACATATATTAACGTCATGTTGAATGAGATTCTTTTGTTCAAAGTATAAAAAGATGCATAACATCATCGTCATGCTATACTGATCGGAGTGCAGGGAAATTTCAATAGCAAGAGAAAACGCTGCCTGCGAATCTCAAGAGAGTGTAATTCTTTTTTCGAGAACTCTTTCTTTCAAGTTAGTGCTACCTCTGTGCACGAAGTGTGGATGTCGGTGAATTTGGAATAAGAGATCGATTTTCTTCTATCGTCGATCAAGTCTGGATTGGACCGGTAACCGCGACGAACACACGTGCTACGCACGGAAGCGAGGAGATAATGATAGTCATGAACATCGATATCACGTTAGATCCCGTTGCGCTGCGGCTACAACCCCCACCCAGTGATCGACGATACTTTTTGCAGCCACCCTTTGCACCGATGTTCACCCAATTTTACTTGTTCGGTGTTGAATTTTCTACTTTCGGAACAGATTTTTTTGCTGAGAGCCGCGGCCGGCCATTATATCTCGCTATTATGGACGCAGAGCGGATTCTTTTTCGTGAAAAAATGGAGGAGCAAAAAGCTGCTTGCTATGGAGTGTCCATCAATAGAGCCGTATGTTATTGTGTCCCTCCAATGCTCGAAAATCGAAGTCGTCTCTGGGATTGGACCTCAGGCCAAATTTTTCAATGACGTAATCGTCGATCACTGGTCGAGAGCGCCGCGTCGAACATGTATGTGGCACGCACGCAAGCGAGTAGGTAGTGATGAGGATCATTTACCTCCTCGCTTGCGTACGTGCCACCTTGTGTTCGACGCGGCGATCTCTCGAGGCAGTGATGGATCATACAATGCATAGCATCTCCAACTCCCTGCTGGAAAGAATGGGTACATACGACCCTAGATTGCGACATTTTTACGGCGACTTAAACAGATGCTCGAGCTGCAGGCCCGACTGCCGGAGACCTTAACTTTTTCTAATAGCCCAGGTGGCGTCTTTGCGGAGCCAGTCGACTCCGCGAGAAGTAGCTACCCTGCTGTGAGTGCAGGGTACGGCGCGGGAGTGTGGATATCACACAGGAAGGGAGCGAGCAGCTCTTGGGGGGGTGAAGGGGGGTCTGAGCTCGGCGGGGACACCAAGCTGGACAATACTGAGATGGAGGTATACTTTAGCTTCACCATCGACGCTGTGGGTCCTAATGAGACTTTGCGTTTTCCCATTGGAGGTTGGCGCAAAGTCGGTGCGCCTATGTTATAGCATATGGCACCGAATTTGCGCCAAAGCTTCAACAGTGAACGCAGTTTCATTAGGATCCATGCCGAAGTTACATTAAGTTTTTTTCAAGAAGAATTCCGATCAAGATACTCTTCAAGTTTTTACAAAAAACTAACCAAATATTTCACCTTGGGGGTCTGGGAAAATCGCCAAATTTTGTTCTGGAGGAAGTCTCCGTACCTCGTGCCGTACCCCAGTGTGGTGAGTGCCACTGGAGTTTGAGTCGGGGCAGTTGGAGTTCGTCTTTCACGCACACTTGGCGAAACATGGGGAGAAGGTCATTTATGCTTTTTAGAGAACAGCTTCACTCTTCCATGTTGTTAAGGACTAGTACGCTGCAGGAATATGTATTTTCGTGATCACAATGTCGCCTTATTCATTGTGTCAACGGTTAGGATTCATCATTATGAAAGGAATAATAGCTGAGCTAAGGAAGAATGACCTTGGAAAATCTAATTTTTGTTAGCGACGAAGTGCCTCTCAGAGCAAACCTTCATGACTGACCACTAAGAGCGCTCCCCGTGCAGTCCTCGGGACACTGAACACCTTGGAGGTATGCTCCGTTTTTTTTTTCTCAGAACGCTAACACTACGGTGTCAGTGTCTTGAGAGCGAAGTATTTGTTTCCCCATTTAAAGCTTATTATTTTACGAGACAACCGTTTGGCGTCCACGGTAAAAATAAATCTGGGATTACGGCGATATAACTAACGGCTAAGCCGCGGCTTCATGAAAAAATTGCACAATACTACCTTTTCACAAACATGCTACCGCTCGGAGTCCATGATAACGGTATAATGGCCGAGCCGTGGCTCTCTGCAAAAAAATTGCCCTTCAAGTTCAAGATTCAACACTGAACAATAAAACTGGAGGGTAACATCGGTGTCTAATTCTGATTCCGCCGACTTTCACACATTGTACAGGTGAGGTGCACTAACGTAAAAAAAGGTTTTCAAAAACGTCTTACGGTTTGAGATTTGTAGCGTTTTCATTGCCAATGAAGTTTCCCGGTAGTACTGATCAGTGTATGATCCATCACTGCTCGAGAGATCGCCGCGTCGAAAACAAGTGGCACGCACGCAAGCGAGGAGGTAATGATCCCATCATCAGCTCACTCGCTTGCGTGCGATATACCCATGTGTTCGACGCGGCGCTCCTCTCGACCAGTGATCTGACGATACCAATGATGAATATCCGCAGCAAGGCAGGGAAGAGATGTGAGGAGGAAGCAAATCTCTGTTGGCAGCTATACCGAGACTGTATTAAAGAGTTCACCACGCTATGCGTTGAGCAGTGTCTCAATGATACAGAATCGGAAACTGCGTCAGTCAGATGATAAAAGAAGAGAGAAAGATTTAAAAAGAGGAAAAAGAAGAGAAGAAAATATTGGGAAAGGGACGGGCAATTGCAGTGCAACGGCTGACTCCTTCAAATGATACGTTTAATTCAAGAGCAGAACCTCAACGAAAAAGCTAGCTGTTCTAATGATCTTCTGCAGAGAAAAAAATGCAAAATGATCCACTGTTTCAGATTTCTACTGAGAATATTTACATCTCTGGTGATTTAAAGAGTAATGTATTGCTGACGTCCCAATCTGATGCTTTTTAAAAATGAATTTGTAAACAACTTTTGTATGAGGTTGCAAAAGTTGAAGCTTGCTTGGCGACCTAGAAATCGTTCTTCAAAAAAAAAAAAAAGGAAAAGCTAGCTAAGTAAAATCAATTTTGGTGCTGACAATAAGTAGAAAAGGTGGAAAATCCGTCAAAAGCTCTGTTTAGAAAAAGTGAAACGTCAGAAGAGCATGTACTTTAAAAAAATAGTAAATAATACTATATAAAGGGAATAACTGTGAAGTAGCCGAATGAAAAATACGAATCAGGACCGAAATAACGGCGACGGTTGAGAGGGACGAAACAGACTCGAATTATGCAGCAGATTGCTGTACCAGCACAGCAGGACCGGAATACATCCACGAAAATATAGCAGAATACAGAATAAGGGCCGCAAAGTCGAATACAGTCACGTAGAGGAAAACCAGCTGATTCGGAGGCGAACGGCGCAGTTTAAAGGAGGGGGCAGAAGCTACCGTATTGGCGATGGGTCCTGATAGGAATGGACGAGTTTACACGCTCCGCCCATGCCACGCCCATGACAGCTCGGCCCGAGGTTTGGAAATATAGTCGCGAGTTATTTGACGGCTGTGCATTTTGTTCCACATGTCTAAACGGCATGAGCCGGGTTGGGGAAGCGCTCCGTTCCTAAGATAGGGAGATAGTGGCTGCATCGCAGCTTCCTAGAGATAGGATGTAAGCCATAGAGAGCTCCACCAGATGTCTGTTCCTCCGTGCAGACCTCGCGATTTACAAAATTAGGCGTAATGGCAAGCGCGTGGTGTGTGCAGACATTTTGCACCAATTCTTTTCCGCATTCTCGCGCACATGACTCATCGCATATCGTATCATGTTTGTTTTTGTTCTACAACTTTGCTTCTCTAATATCTTGTGAGTTCATTTTGATCTGTAACATCGTGAGCCATTTATAAATTTCTAAAAGTTTAGCTTCCTGGCAAAGGTAATGATTTGGCAATGTTATAATTATAAGAAATATATAGAAGTTGAAACAAGAAGTTGAAACTAGGACTTTTTCAGGCGTCACCGTCTACCGTAGCCCGACGACCCTGGCGGGACCAACTCGCACACAAGGCGAAATAGGTGTTTGATGACATTCGTTTGCTTTTCAAAGATTATCGAGTTTCTTGCCGAGTTTAAATCACTAAGAAACAAGCTTAATGTAGAAATTGATAATCTGTGAAACTATGGAGGCAAGAATTGTCGTCCCCTTACTTTCATGTGTATTCTAGTCATCGGCGCGGCATAAGACCTAGCTGATGGAGCACGATATTGCTCCACGGCCGTGGTAGATTCTCTTTTGAAGGGGGGATATTGAAATTTTGGGAACCACTCAGGAAAGCTTACACATAATCTCCAGGTCGATTGGCTTCGAGTAAGACATGGGTAAGACATGCGATGAAATGAATCTAATGCCCTTCCTTTTCACACTTTGCCCGACCGACGTCGGACGACTCATTATTATCAGATATGCGTGCAAAAATCTATCTACTCCTCATCCTATCCAATCTTATCTATCTTGGACTCATCAAGTTTGCTGCCAAACGAGCCGGTTTCGGCAGAGCTATGAAAGGGGCTTAAGTGATGCATGTACGGAGGTTCACGCAATCGCGTTCAGATCCTCATTTATCACAATCGTGAGTAGCGAAGCGGTTGTTTCTTAAAAATCAACTAGAATCATTTTCAAAACAACCGGTTCGCTTCTACGATTATAGATTATGAGACTTTTATGCGGAACTGAACGCGATTGGAGACGGAACCAGATCATACACTTCATGTCTAGTAGTACCTAGTAATTGGCTGAGGTTTCATTTATTAAAGGGACTTCGGGAGTTCGGCAACTTAGTCTCCTCATTTGTTCCTTTTCATAAAAGTTTGGACTCTCTTTCTGATGAAAATGTCGAGCCATCAAATCCTGAAATACAATCCTTTTCTTCTGTGTACCTCTGCCAAACTTATTTGTGCAATTTGGCATCAATTTTCGTGCATTACGACGTCATTTTGCGGTGGCTTACTTGCACGAAGAAATTGGCTCGCTGCAAGCGGTGTGCGGGTTGGTCCCGCCACGAATGTCGGACTACGGTAGACGGTGACGGCTGAAAAGTCCTAGTTTCAACGTCTTGTGAAGTTGAAAAGATAAAAAAGACGTCTTGAAATACCTTTCTTCTTCTTCTGCAGCCTCAAAGTGGTTTTTGTCATAGGTTGAGGAACTGGGCGGCCTTCACAGGATTCGTCCAGAGGTCCATTGTTGTTAAGGAGGTAGGTCTCTTCGGGCACATGAACAAGTGCGCCGTGTCGTGTCCGGGAGCACCACAGTCCGGGCATGCGTCTGGTCGGCTGCTGTCGATCTTGTTGGCGTAAGACATTAGCAGAATAGAGTGACCGCAGCGAGGCGAGAGCACATCTGGCTCAAGCCGGCCGATGATTCGAGACTCGGTCTCCTGCAAACCCGGAGGCGGCACTGCTCCTAAAATAGGGTTCACAGCCGCCTTCTCCAGTAATATCCTCGAACAGAAGCTGGTCGTAGCTTTCTCGCGCAGAAGACGAAGCCTTTCCATGTTGGAGTCGGCTCCATCTGCTGAACATCAACTTTACGAGGAGGCATCTTGCCAACGGCGATCCTAATCGACCTCTAGCTCTAATAGGCTGCATATTTCTCTTTGCCGTATGATTCGGCTGTCTTAGGAACATTAATATTATACGCCGCATCTGATGTGCCTGGAGTTCACAATGCTCATTAACTTCAGCGGCAATATGCACGAGCCTCCGCGTGAAGATGTTCGTATTGGAGAGCTCCTTGCACAACCGGTAGCGATTCTAAGCGCAGCATTCTGTATACGCTGCAGCTTATTCCAGGGAGCTGTCTGACACCAAGTGCTGCCACACTGGTGCCGCATTATTCCAGAGCCGGCTGAAGGATTGCTCTGTAGGTTCTCGAAGTATAGTCTCCGGCTGCTTCCCCGCGTGATGTGTTCCTCCTCCCAGAGCTCTCAGAATATTAAGCTTTGCCTTGACGACTGTCTGTTTCTGTTCCGCGTTTTGTGGAACTCCAGTGACGGATCGAGTATAAGACCAAGCAGCGTAGGGAATCTTACTGCTGGCAAACAATTACCATCCCATGCTGACATCTGGGTGGGCACTGTGTTCCTTGGTGCTTGCTGCTGAACACTGCAATATAGAAGACTTTGGCAGGGAGATCTGTGAGCATAATATTATCGAGAAAGGAAGCTGCTCAACTGACGAGATAGGCGCTGATCTTGTTAGCGGCTACTTGCAGGTCACGGTCCTGGCACATGATGGTGATGTCGTCGGCGTACAAAAACAATCTTTATATCCTGTGGTGGCTCGGGAAGATCCTCAGAGATACAGGCTGAATAGAGGCAGGGGACAACACCTTCCGCCCCCTTGCGGAACACCAGCCTTTTAGCGCGATTGGAATGCGTTATCGGATACATGCGGGGATTCTGGAATTGGAACCTAGCCCGGCGGCGCTTGAAGTAAACGCTGCAATCCATCAGCGTTCCTGCCAGGATGGCAGCGAGGACTTCAGCAGGTTTGTCGGACAGCAGTCCCAAGTTAACAGAGTCAAACGCTTTGGTCAGGTCGAGGGCGACGGGCCACCGTTCTTAGGGGGCTTTCTCATGTTGAATCCGTCGACCGCAAAGCTCACGGATCTCCAATAGAGCAGTTGTAGTAGAGTGAAGTTTTACCTGAACCCATGCTGATGCTGCTGTCGCTCATTTTGCTCAGCCAGGTCCCCTTACGATCAACTTTTTCAGCTAATTTGGCAACGGGAGATAAAAGGCTAATTGGTCAGGAAGCCCTTTGCCGTACTATGGGACTTGCCTGGCTTTGGCAACGGTATCAGCGATTAGCTGTCCCTTCAAGCTTGGGGTAGAATGCAGGTCCGGAAAGAAGTGATTAATGATATCTGCAAGCATCTGGTAGAAGTTCCATGGGAACTCCTTCAGGATGGCTGGGGAGACTACCGTCAGGTCCGATAGCCTTCGAGATTCCGCATTTCTTTGATAGCCTTCTCTACTCTGCGTGAGAGTAAAGCGCCTCCAGTGAAGCGTTCATGAGCGACAACCGGCTCAGTTCTCTAACCGTCGACTCTGTTTTGGCACGCCTCCCGCTTGGCACGTGTTGGTGATGAAGAAGTTCTTGCCGAGCGCATAAGCAGCCGCTTTCCCTGATTTGAAGACGTTCTCGCCTCCGAACTCAACAGCGGAGCTCATCGAGGAGCGGACTTGCCGGAAATTTTCCTCAAGACTCTTTCCACGTCGTAGTTCCGTCGTAGCCTTGAAATTCAGCTTTTCCAAGTGAACTTCTTCCAGCATTCCTTCTTGTTCTTATCCAGATCCTGCTTGATCTCATTACATCCAGCACAAACTATGTCCTCGGGTCTGAAGATGGTCTTCAAGTGGCTCTCTTCTCTCATCTCTGGTTCTTATCATTCTGCAGTATTTCCCTGCTGACATTTGGAAAAAAGGTTCTGACACGACCCTCAGGAATTGCTGCTTTCATGGCCTTGTGGATGGCACTTGTTAAATGACGTTCTTTCTGGATGGACATCACCATTCCATGGGTGAAGTCGACTGCATGGCGGAGGTACAACATCTCTGAACAGGGTCCAGTCTGCTGAGGCCTCAAATTAAGATACAAGTACGATGACGAAAACCAGAGAGAAGGGGCAAGAGAGTCAAAGAGATCAATAGTAGACAAAGACGGGAATGTGAAGTCACTGGACAGAGTTGTGGATGTGGACCACGTGCAAGCATTAGAGAGATTGGATGACACAAGAGAGATATCTGGGCTAAAAGGTCGGCCGCTGGCAGGGAGACCGAAGTGGGCTGAAGGTCATCATTGAGGATAACCAGGTCACCACTCCTCAGCCCATTCCCTCGACGTCATCCTCTGGCGTCAAATTCATCAGAGCAGGAACAGAACGATGTGGGCATTGAAGTCACCCGCAAAGACAGCTGAGGGAAGAGAGGAGCAGTCGTACCACTGCTTAAGAGGGGAATAGGGATTATAAGAGGGGGACAAGATGATATAGGAGGAATGTAGATGTTAAATATTCAGAGATAAAAGGGGTTTTGAGGGGGGAAGTAGGACAGGAATGTACTCTAGAGTACCGTCCTTAGGAGTATTAGGGATAATATGAGTAAAGGTATGGCAGATTGCACGAAAGTAGGCACTCCCGCCCCCAAGAGCAGACCTTGGCATGTGATAGGCGGTGTATCCCGGAGATGTTAGGCTGGGGGGTAAGTGGTAGAAGGAGAGAGAAACTTGGTTTCTTGAACCATGATAACATCCGGGTGATGAGGAACGTGCGAATAGAGAGAGAGTTCAGAATCAACTTATGTTGCGAAGGCCGTTGAGATTAATGTGAACAATGGAGAGGGGGCGGTTGGTAATTGAGGAATCAGAGTTGCTGGGGCAGAGCATAGAACGCAACGAAAGGGATGAGTCATTGATGCCTTCACAGAACTGGAGGCCCGAACAGGAGAAGTGCACTCCACCTTTGGCATCCAGGAATACTCCGGACACTTGGTTTTATGCCACAGGGTAAACATAACCTCCTGCGAGGTGGCTCAAGTGGATACTTCCTGCTTCTGGACCTGGATTCCTCTCTCGACGCACTTCGGCCCTCTGTAGTAAAATCCTCAGGAGAGCTGCGGCCGACCAGCACCTCTCCCATGACAAAAACCCTCTTATGAGGGGTTGACGTCGGTTTGCACGGAGGCGATCTTCTTTCCTCCACACTGCCACGGCACGAACGTACGACATCTCGGCAGCACCTTTCTTCTTCTTTGCAGCCACATTGAGGCTTTTGTCATTGGTTGAGAAAACTGGGCGACCAGTAACGGATTCGTCCATAAGTCCATAACGGTCAGCGTGGTGGGTCTCTCCGGATATTTGAAAAGGTGTGCAGTATCATGGCCGAGGCAGCCACGGTTTAGGCAAACATCTGATTTGCTGCTGTCTATTTTGCTGACGTAGGACATAAGCATGGTAGAATGACCACAGCGCAGCGATGCGAGGGTGGTGCACCTGGCCCTCCTTCCGAGTTGAGCCTCGGATGTGCAGACTCGGGGCGGCACTACTCCCAGTATGGGATTTATGGCCGCCTTTTCCAAATGACACCGTACGAACTGAGTATGCTCCTCGCGCAATAGACGCAGTCGTTCTTTCTGTGAGTCGTGCCATCGCTGCCGAGATGTCGTACGTTTGTGCCGTGGCCGTGTGGAGGAAGCAACATCAACTCCGTGCAAACCGACATCAACCTCCCACGAAGAGGGTTTTTGCTATGGGAAAGATGCTGGCTGGCCTCAGCTCTCCTAAGGATTCTACAAAGGGCCGGCGTGGAGAGGAATCCTGGAACCGCTCAGAAGTACCCATGCGCCTCGTGCGGCAAGGATGTTACCTGGAAAGATACCAGCGTCCAGTGCTTCGGATGTCAAAAGTGGCATCTCTTCTGTTTGGGTCTCAGTTCTGTGAGGCATCATAACTCTGCTTTTCGCTGTGTTCTATGCTCCTCACCTTCCAACTCTGATTCTTCTACCTCCAATCGCCCCCTTTCTATTGTACATATAAATCTCAATGGCCTTCGTGCCAAACTGTCTGAGCTCACTTTTCCTGGACTCCATCGGCTCGCAGAGCGTTGAGCAATGGATCACGACGAGGAAAGTCGAATACGGCTTCAAATTCCAAAAAAGCAAGCTGTAATGGCTTCGAATACCGCTGCCACGATTGAATTACTCTTCTTACGACGAACGCTTGGTCGATGGTCGATCTCCCAGGTCGAAAACCGGCTTGCTCCCCTCTGGTCGTTTCCTCACGATGTTTGATGAGTCGCTCGAGAATGATACGTTCCAAAACCTTGTACATGACATGCAGTAGAGAGATCCCCCTATAGTTTTTGGGCTCCGTGACGGATAACTTCTTGTGAAGAGGCACGAGCCATAGAGCCAATAACAAAAAATGTCATCATATGGTTATCAATTAACAATTGGTATCATCTGCAACAAATATGTTCGAGCCTGTTGCAAAAATGATTGGATAACAGTATTTATCTCATCATTCTCGCATCTTTGAAGAATATTCTGTGGACGATCTGTGGACGATGGCGAATTATCAACTTGCGCTAACGAAACACTTTGCGCTGGCCTTCACCATGGGAGATCGAGCTTGAGGGTCGTTGTTGTGCATAGGGCCCCATCTTGTGGTTCTGCAGAAACCGAAATGCTGGTCAAAGTTTTGAGTGATTTAATAGCGTGAATTTCAACAAAGCAGAGTGAGTGATTACTGCAAAATTTTCTCCATAAAACAACGCGCTGCGACCCTGCCGTCACCAAAATTACGAAGAAACGGAGAGAAACGCATTTTGTTAAAACGTCGCATTTCAGTGACATTATTCTATGAACCGCATGGACTAGTTGTCCGGCTGGATAAATACGATCACGGTTGTTGTCACCGATGGAAAATTGGGTAATTGAAAATAGAATTGAACAGTTGATGGAAGCAGTGATATAGTTAGGACCCTAACAAGGTTAACGAATGACAACAGCCAGAGTCGAGAAATCGCAAATGGACAGGGGCCGCTACAAGACAGACCTGGTTCTATTGTCAGGCACAACACCTCTCAGCCTCGAACTCGCTTAATGCGAAATTCTTTCGTTGCACCCTAAGTTCGTGGGAGTTAGGAACTAGCTTTCTGGTACTTGCAGTGAAAAAGAGCTCAAAAAGTTGGTGCCTAGTTCATATTCAGTATTTTTAAAAGACAGGTTTGACCGGTATTTGCAACAGGAACCGTTTGTATTGGCTCCCAGTAGGACCCAGTTTATTGTTAATCTCCTTTTGCTGTTGGTTATGTTTTAATGTTTTTCCATTCGCTTTTTTTGTTTTGTTATGCACATGTGCCACGCGCATGTAATAAACAAACAAACACTTCCTGTGAAGGTACCTGAAGAGCGTGGGTTACCTTAAGGACTTCGTGTACTTCTGGAGCGTTTTCTCTATTTCCAACGTCGATTTAGTTCCTACCTGGGGTGCTACTTAGTCGATATGCAGCGAATAATCCCAAAATTGAAGATTATATGTGCTGAATTGGTTTATTACACTTTACACATGACAGGTCAAATGCGTGATAATCCACAAGATTTTCGAGATGCACAGAAAAACCTAATAAGACTGGGAAGAAGAAGAAAACATTGGTGACAGCAAAATTTGAGCAAAGAAGATTATCTTGATTGAACATCACCTTTAAGGAGGTCAGTCATTACTCAGTCGGCAGCATGCCAATGCATGTATCCGCCTACCGGCTCCGTTCGCATGAGAATGCCGACAGGTTCACTGTTGATGCCTCATATGCACGCTTCCAGAATTTTTTCGCAGTAATCTCTTGCCAGAGCGTGCAACAACGTTTCCACCCTAGATCGATAATATCCTGGCGTCACAAGTTGCGGAGCTGAGTCGAACTACTGCGGGTCATGGATGAGATAGGCGTCGGGCTGATCCTGCAGATCCCAGTATTCAACAACCGTCTGATGAGATTACTAAGCGGCTTAAGGATTACAAGTCAGAAGAGGGTGGATGGAGTTCACTGTGAAATCCTTGAAAATTTCACCACTGATTCCAAAAAGACCTGGAGCAATCTTAAGCGGCAAAAAAATTTCAAAGTATCTGGATATGGCAGTAGCATCGTAAACACGCCTGAGTTTCCTTCTGGGAAACGAGTCCGGCCTTTAAGGCCGCATGCCGACTCGGGAAACTCTTTGCCGCTGCGTCGTCCGTCGTCGATCGTACCTAACGAGATCAAGCACTCTCGGCCCCATAAGGAAGAGCCCAGTCGACACGATGTACCAGCAATAATCGACCTCTGCTGTGTCTTCCATCATCAAGTTTATGGCGACCGAGGAGCTGAGGGACCGTTGACGCGCGTGATTTCACCTGGTCCATCCAAAGCACTTGCCGGTACAGTTCCTTGAATTACTCCAGCGATCTCGTCTACTCATTTCCTGCTTTTCATTACCCAGCACCGGGAGTGAATCTCGCCAGGGTGGAAGAGTGGTAATCGTTAACCACCACCGATCCTGAAAGCCTGGTAAATCCAGCTTTTAAGACAAGGCAATTTCGCATCGTCCCATCTCCCTTTGTCCCCTATCGCCAAGTTAGAGGAGAAATTCAATTTGTTTTTAACCCGGCATCTCCTGCTAAAGCACTTCGATGGCATAACGTTATCACATAGCATGGTTTCAAGGAAGACTCACTACGAAAATCGCGACCAGTCTCAAACCTGCACGTCACTGTCGAGGTCACATAACATATAATCGCCATCAATAGGCTTACATGAAACCTCTAGCTGGAAGACTTTAGTCTAAATGTGGCAGTTGACCTAACTGCTGCCTTCGATGATTGCTCAGTTGTGTCTTCGCATGATAAAGCATTCAACTCGATCCTGACTCCCATTATCCCTGACCTGGTAGACAGCAAGACACAAACTGGACTGACTTGGATGAACGGTCTTGTCATAGAATCGTTTCATAATCGTGTGCATCTGATGGACACGTTGTCGAAGTCTATTTCCCTAGAAGGCAGGTTGGTCCCCTCAAGGTGGAGCCTTATCTCCTCGCCTATTCTCAATACTGTATCTATCTGATAGAGTACTGAAGCCGGGTCACCTAACATCCAAACCATTTATCTGTATGGTGGATGGTACCACTATTACTTTTATCTCGACCCTGTTATCTTCTTTCTTCTTCTTCTCTCTTTGCAGCCACAGAGAGGGGTCTGTCATAGGTCCAGAAAACTCGGCCATTTAGCACTGGGTTCGTCCACAGATCCGATTGTCGTCACCGTAGTCGGTCTCTTTCGGGCATCACGATTGAACGAGGTGCAGTCCAACTGGTAGGTCATGCCCTGACTACCGCAACTGGTGGACACTCGTCAGGTTTGCCGTTGTCAATTCCATTACTTGCTTAATTGGTATGATATAAGCATGGGGAGGCCCACAGCGTAACGATGCAAGCGGGCACTCTTGGCACGCCTGCCAACTTTCCATCTCTGTCTCGGAGACCTTTGGAGGTGCGACTCTTCCAGGACTGGGGCTTATGGCAACTCCGCTCAAGTGTTCCTTCAACGAACTCCGGGTGGCGCTCCGCGCGCAAGAGACGGAGGCATAGCCTCTTGTTGTGTTTCAGTCCACTTCATCTCGTACATCTACTTTCGACTTCGGAGCATCAGCGAAAGGCTTTCTGATACATCTCTCTCTCACTGGGTTTAGTACTTTTCGCGAAGGATGATTCGGCTGCGTTTCGCCATGCACAATAATGTACATTTGTTGCGCCTGGAGTTGGCGGCGGTCTCTAACTTGGCAATATGCGAGCTTTCGGCATGTAAGGTTTCGTATTGGAGAGCTTTTGGAACAGCTTCGTTGTCCAATTCGCAGAGCACAATTTTGGACGCGCTGCAGCTTGGACCAAGAGGTGTCTCGACATGATGTGCCGCCAGACTGTGGCGCAGCATACCCAAGGCGGGCTGTGCCACAACAGCCTTTATACGTGGTCAAGGATCGTTTCATTTATGTGCATCCCTGCAAGGACGTTCCACCGAGAGCACGCAGGACGTTGAGTACTTGTTTTCACTTGTTGGCTTGCTTCCCTGCTCTGTGCGTTCTTATGGAACTTGCAACGTAAGGATCCAATACGAGTCTCAAGCAGCTTGGGGAATCGGGCGGCCTGCAACCGAGTTTCGTCCCATCTCACCATAGGATGGGCAATCGTGCCTGCATTATCCCAGTGGAGAAAAAGACGGTGATTGACGATTTGGAGAGCAGAGACTGTGAGCATTTTGCGATCGAAGAAACATTTCAACTCGATCAAGCAGTCAGCTGATCTTACTGCGGTGGCTACCTTAATGTCGCGATCTCGGCACAGAATAGTAATATCATTATCCGCGCATGCAATGACCTTGATGTCTCAGGGAACGGGCAGATCTTCTAGATATAAAATCAGGCAAGTGCAGGCGATAAAACTCCTCCTTGTGGGAACACCAGCGGCGATGGGGATGCTATTGGAAACATGTCCCTGGAATAGCACATTTGCCCGACGTCCTTCATGTGAAGGCAGTTATCCACCGCTTCTGCCATATGGCTTAATGGTAGACTTCAGCAGACTCTCTGATGGTAGGCCTAGATTTCAATGTCAAATGCCTTTGTTAAGTCGAGGCCAACACCAACAGTACGTTGGGGTTTCGCGGCACTGAAGCCGTCCAGAACACCAACTCACAATTTCCAACCAAGGCCGTAGTGGTGGAATGCGTAATTTACGGAAACCATGTTGGTGCTGCTGTTCCGGCTGTTATGCTCGTAACCTCCTTTACAACCAGTTTTTCGGCAATTTTGGCGATGGGTGAGAGCTGAACTGATCGGCCGGTAAACTTGAGCCGCGGATGGTGGCTTTTCCAAGCTTCGGCAGTGGAATAACACGAGCTACTTGTTTGGGAGTACGTACAGGCTACGAAACGATGTATTTATGACGTCAGCAATAAAGGGCAGTAGTTCACTGGGCAGTCTCTTCAGGACCGTGCAGTGCTCAAACAATCCGGCCCTGTGCCTCTTCTGGATTTGCTCATCTCCTTTATTGCCTTCTCGCGACCTGTGCAGGCGTGACTGCATCATCTACATCCATGAGGAGGCAACTTACAGAGTTTACGTACAATTTATTCTGTTCTGCTTCTCTCTTTTGGTTCTAGTATTGAAAAAGTGCTTCCCAAGAACGCATTTGCACAGCCTCCTTCCCTGATTTGAAGACTCACCTTCAAACTCAATCGTGGGTGTCAGCGGAGGTGAACTTTCCGGGAGATCCTTTTCAAGGCCTTCCACGTTGCTGCTGCATCATTTCTGAAGTTCATTCCGTATCGGTGAGACTTTCCACGAAGTTTCTTTCTTGTGCCTGGTCAAGAGATCCATCCTGATCTCATTATCTAAGCTGGGCAATGTCCTGGGTCAGAATAGGTTTGCAGCTCTCTTTGCGTCCCTTTGTCCTTATCTTCTGCAGTGTTTCCCTGGTGACGATGCGGAAAGAGAGTCTTAACGCGACCTTCGGGGATCGCAGCTGTCATAGCCTTCAAGATAGCTTCAAGATAGGTGGCGGGCTCCTTCTGGTGTACATCGCCATTCCACGGATAATCAGCCACTTGGCGAAGCGCAACGATCCCTGAAACAGGCTCAAGTCTGCAAGGCCTAAATTAAGATAGGAACGACGACGAACACTATGTGCAGGAGCAAGAGAGTTAAGAGAGATCAATATCGACAAGGAACGGGGATATGTGATCGCTGGAAAGAGTTGTGGATGTCGACCAAGAGCAGCAGGCATTAGAGAGATTGGAAGAGACGAGAGGGAGATAAGTCTGGGCTGAATGATCCCGGCCGTTGGCAGGGAGACGAGAGTGGGCTGGCCATCGTTTGAAGATAACTTGAATCGCACTCCTCCGCCCATTCTTCAGGCGTCCCCTCCTCTAGCTTGTCAGAATCAAGCGACAAAGCAGAACATTGTGCGCATTGAAGTCACCCGCAAAGACAATTGAGGGAGATGAAACGAGAGCAGTCATACAGCTGCTTGAGAAGGGGGGATAAGTTGATTGTATGTTGAGGGACAAGAGGTAGAAGGAGGGATATATATATATGATAAAAGAGAAAGTGGTGTTTTTAAGAGGTAGATGGATGGGGGGATGTACTCGAGAGTGCCATCCACACTGGAAGTGTTTGGAATAATGTGAGAGGGAAAAGAGAGGACAGAACAAAAGTAGAGACTCCGCCTCCTTGAGATGACCTTAGGAGTATGATATGCAGTATAGCCCGGGATGTTTGGATGTCTAGAGGTAGCAGAGGGAGAGAGTTTGGTCTCCTGGACCATGATAACATCCGGGTGATGAGGTACGAGCAAAGAGAGATAATTCCAGAAAGCTTGGTCCGAAGGCCGTTTAGATTGATGTGTACAATAGATAGAGGTGGCGGTTGGTAGATGAGGAATTTGAGTTACTGGAGGCGGAGCACACAATACAAACGAAAGGAAGAATCGTGGTTCCTCACAGAACAGAGACCCGAACAAGAGAAGAGCACCCACCTTTCGCATCCAAAACATTGGACGCTGGGCCCATACCAATAGGCGTCTCTGCCGCATGTGGCACATGGGTACTTCTTCTTCTTCTTCTTCGCGGGTCCTGGATTCCTTTCGACGCCGGCCATTTGTAGAAGAATCCTCAGGAGAGCTGCAGCCAGCCAGCACCTCTCCCATGACAAAAACCCTCTCCGCGGAGGGATTGACGTCGGTTTGCACGGAGGTGATCTTCTTTCCTCCACACTGCCACGGCACGAACGTACGACATCTCGGCAGCGCGGAGTTCTCAATAGTTTCCAAAACACGAAAGGGACCGCTCCATTCGTCCGTGAGCTTTGGATGTTTAGACGCCCCTTTTTCGCGCGGGACAGTCATGTATTCTCGATCACCGACATGGGGGAGTTTTAGTGGATCTGTTTTATTCCTTCATACGTGCTCTGTACTTTTCGTTCAAATCTCTGGTACATTCATTTATGTGCTGGAGCCCCGTGAGCAGTTCATATTTATAATCATCGAAATCCACATGGTTCCATGACAATGTCTCATTGGGAATCTCATTGGACGGAAGAGTGGGATCGAACGCATGTAGGATTTAGAACGGGCTGTCACCTACGGCTTCATGGGGGACGAATTGTAAGCGAACACAATCATTGGTAGTAGCACATCCCACTGAGCCGGGATGACCGTCCGCTTTTTCAACATGCGACAGATTGTTCCAATCGCACGTTCCGTAACACCATTTTCACGTGGGTTGTACCCTTTGGTGACGCTTTGTTTGATACCAGTGATCTCACAGATTTCCGATAACACGCTGTTTATAAATTCTGGGCCTTGATCTGAGTGCAAAGTTTTTGGCCAGCGGCATCCTTCAAAAATCCACCTCTCGAAAATTGTTTTGGCGATTGTGCGTGCCGACTTATCCGGAATCGGATATGCTCCCAAGAACTTTGAGAAGTGATCAATTACCACCAATGCATATTTGTTACCACTTCCTGACAGTCCAAGCTCTACCAAGTCCATGCCGACTGGCGTGACCGCTTTCAGCCTGGTGGGCGCGTTGCCTTCAGCAAATGTGCTAGGGATTTCGAAAAAGAATGCAAACGATTTGCCAAGAACTGCGAAAAACGCCTTATTGCTTATCAGGAAATCAGAAAAAACTTTCTTCAAGTACATGAATGCAAAGATGTAAAACGCGTAAGGGTATCACACATCTCTAAAAGACTCTGAAGAGGGCGAAGTCATTGCTTATCGATGATCAGCAAAATTTCAGAAAATGTTCGCGGAATATTTCTCTAAGGTATTTACTCGCATGACAACGAATTGCGACCCCCAACTATTCTCCTCCCGATTGTTTCCCAGAGAAGTTGTGCTCCGTCCCTATCAGCTGCGAGGGTTGTAATGGGTGCCATAAAAAAGCTCTAATGACAAGATTTGCAAAACTCGACCCCGGACTTCCAGTGCCCTCTGGTACTTCATCAAAAGGGGCTGCTAACGGGTTATGTTACCCTCTCTCGTGCATATTCAAAACATAGTCTTGCTCTTGGAACGCTTCCGTCCGCATGGAATACTGCGATTGTGACCCCGCTTCTGAAAAAAAGGCACCAGCTGTTCAGGTCTTCGAACTATCGGCCCATCAGTTTAACCTCATCCCGGTATGCAAAGTTCTCCGATAATCCGCTTATCAAAGATTGTGTCTCTATCCCATCTCGCGTCGAATGACCTCCTCAGCCCGGCGCAATATGGTTTTTCTGCCTGGTAGATCAACGCTATCTCCAGCTGAGTATCCTCGTTCCACGACTGGTGTTCGGCTGTGAACGAAAGCAACCAAACTGATGATGTGTACATAGACTATGCTAAAGCTTTTGATACAGTCAGTCATCCAAAGTTACTTCTGAAACTTGAAGGGGCTACGGCATTTCTGGTGACAATTTGAAATGGTTTGAATTCCTTTCTGACACCTCGTGACTTCATAGTCAAAATTGGCGACTTTTTGTTCTCATCCTTGCCCAATCGTGTCAGCGGTGTTCCCCAGGGTAGCGTTCTGGGTCCCTTTTGCTTTTCCTCATTTATATGTGAACGACATTTCTGACGGATTGTCGAGCACATGCAAGCTTTTTGCTGATGATCTGAAGATATATCGTCCCCTTCGCAACCCCGCCATCGGGGGATTTCTTCACGAGCTTCAGTGTGACCTGAGACCGGCTTTCTAATTGGTCCAAGCTATGGCAGCTAAAAACTATCTGAAGAAAATATAGCTTGTTCCATATAAATTTCCAACATAGAGTGCTTTCTACGCCTAAACGATGTTTGCAGTGCTTCCCTGTACGCCTGAGACTGTCAAAGTCAGATCTTGGTGGTATGCTTATTAGCTATCCGATGCCTTAGAAGTGAGGAATCCCACTGCAAGGAAATCTCTAAGAAAGCTTCTCGTGTGGCAAATTGCATCCTGAGATCTCTGCAACACCCATGTCTCGAACATTACAGGAAAGCATACATTTGTCTACTGCCGACCGCTCTTTGGAATACTGTACACGCAGAAGTCTGGTCACCATCTTCTGTCGAAAGATGATGAAGTAATTGAAAACGATGCAAAGGCCAGGTGGTATTCAAAACGCGTTTTTGTCAAAGTATTTCCTACGCGAGAAGTACCAGACTATACGATCAAGGCTTTGAAATGTTGGGGGATCCAAACCCTACGATATCGGCGAACCGGAGTTCGGTGATTTACACTTATGTTATAAAATCGTTAACAAAGTCTTTGCGACATCCCATTTGAGAGTGTTTTCGTGTTCACCAGCACGCGCTGTACTTCGCTCCCGCCAGCACGCTTTTCAGCTCGCACATAGATTTACGTCGAAGTCCAACGATGCTGCATTCCTTGCATTTAGAGTCATCCCAGTTTGGAACAAATTACCTTCAGAGATCGTTGAGGCCGCGCAGTTTCCGATTTTCAAAAGCAGGCTATCCCATTTCAACCTCAGGTCATTTCATGGGGTCGATGGCCGTGCTTTCTGCTAAAGCTTTAAATTCAGGGTGCTCTTATTCGTACGAGTGTTTTCTTTGCCTACAATTTTGTTTGCCTGCATGTCCAGGCTGTCTTGTTCAAACCTATCTCACATACATTTTGTATGTTTCTTTGTCGCCAGATAAAGCTATTGAATTGAAAAAAAAATTGACTAACTCGAAAGGACGCGAAGTTGTAATTGGCTTCAATGGTGGGACGTTCTTCTCATGTGTTCGGGTCAGAAAACATTGTCTACAGGCTTTAGACCATTTCGATATATCGATTTCCATACCCTCCCAGAAAGCTACCTTTTTGAGTCGCCGGGTAAGTTTTCTGGCATTCAGATGTCCAGCCATGACTCCGGAATGAGCCTCTTCGAAAACGGCTTTTCTTCTCTCTTTTGGAACTATGGCTACACTACAGTGTTCGCGAATCATTTTCAGGACGCCATTTTCTATGGCGAAATCAGCGCTATTATATACTTGCAGCGCGGCAGCCTCACGCAGCGGTTGTCAGTAGATCCTTTAAGAATATCGATTATTTCCTTATATGTGGGGTCATTTTTCATTCCCTCTAACCACATCGATCTTTCTACATCCACTTGACCAACCACTGATTCATGTTCAGGGCATATTGAAACTTCATTTTCGCTACACTTCACCGCACCTCGAGATAGAGCGTCGGCCACGGCATTTGCCTTCCCAGCCACATATTGAATCTCCACATCGTACTTCTGAATTTCTAAGGCCCATCGTAAGACTCTGATGTTGCGGATCACATATCTGTTTGTTTGAAACAAACAAGCCAAATTTCTTTGATCTGTTCTCACGATCGTTTTTAGCCCGTAGATGAAGAGATGGAACTTTTTTAGTGCAAACATTACAGCACTAGCTTCGAGATCTGTCACGTGATAGTTTCTTTTCAGCTTGGGGCAGGCCTTTCGATGCAAAGTAGATCGGGTGGAGAAGTTTGTCAATGCCTTCTTGGCAGAGTACTGCACCAACACCCTCTTTGGACGCGTCGGTGTAGATAATAAAAGGCCGCGACCCTTCTGTTGCGGCCGCAATATCAGGTTGCGGTAATACTGGCGCTGTTGGCATGACTTCCTTAAGTTTGTTGAAGGTAGCTTCCTCTGCGGCTGACCACTTCCACTCTGTCTTAGGGCTTGTAAAGTTGTACAATGGCTTGGCAATTTTAGAGAAACCCAACACAAATTTTCGGTAGTAGGAAGCGAGGCCGAGGAAAGTTCTCAACTGTGCCAGATTTTTTGGTGTGGGATATTCGCGGATTTTGGTAACCTTGTCAGGGTCTGTATTCACGCCATTTGCGTCAATGACGTGACCCAGGAAGGCAACTTTGCCCTTGAACAGCTTGCATTTTTGTGGTTTGAGTTTGAGGCTTGCTTGTCGAAACGCTTCAAAAAGTAGAGTTAGCACATGGAAGTGTCTTTCGATGGTTTCAGTAGCAATGAGAACATCATCGATGTAGACGAAAACCTCTTTATCCTTAACACCGAGCTCGTTTAGAATCATGTCCATTAGTCGCTGGAAACATGCTGGGCTTGTGGATAGTCCGAACGGTAGTACTTCGAACTGGAATAAACCTTCACTCGTTGTAAAGGCACTTTTCTCTTTGGCCATGTCAGACAAACGTATCTGCCAGTATCCGGATGCAAGATCGAGTGTGGAAAACACTTTCTTCCCATCGAGGCTCTAGCACAGAATCTATGCCAGGCAAAGGGTACGAATCTTGCTTGGTTACTTTGTTCAGTGCCCTGTAATCTATACAGAGACGCAATGAACCATCTTTTTTGCGTACGAGTACAACAGGTGAAGCCCACTCAGAACTGCTTTTGGTTATTATTTTACGCTCTAGCAGGCCTCTGATGATAGACTTGAATTCTTGGCGTGCTCCTATTGGTACTGGGCGGGTTCTTTGCTTGATCGGAAGATGATCTGCTGTATCGATATTGTGTGTGACCAGATCAGTTTGGGTCAGCTCAGAGTCCTTGATTGCGAAAATGTCGCTATATTTGCTCACGAACTCCTGCAGATCAACCGTCATGGTCGTGTTCTTTTTCAAAATCTTTAATAACTCTGTTGTCCGTATCTCGTCGTTCACTGAAGCACTGACAACTACACTTTCCAACATATCCGCTCCAGACTCGAAAGCGTTCAGGGGTACCCAAACGTTTTGGGTCCACATCCCTATCTCTTCTCCTTGCTGTAGGACATTTGCTTCATCGGAACGATTCACGGCACATACTTCCGCAGTGCCGTTTTCCTCCACGTGACAAATACCTTGTTCCACCATTGGATGTTTGGAACATAGAAGATAGTCTCCAGCACCGCACTCTCCACTACGATTTTTCTCGAGCAGTGTGGAGGTATGAAAGTTCTTTCTCTGATGGTTGCCCCAGATTTCAGTCCCCCTCGCTCCGTTTCTGTATCGTTCGACAACGATAGTCGGAGGTGAAATAGCTCCAGAGCGTTTGTTCCCAGAATGACTACCTCATCTCGGCGTTCGCCGATATGGAATGGAACGTAAACAGTTTTGCCGAACAGACACTCCGGTAAGCGTACCGTGTCTAAGAATTTCATGACTGCTCCCGACGCGTTGCGAACTACCACGTCCATACCAGGTATTCTATCTACGTATTTGTCCAGGTCTATCCCTTCTTCGCGGGCTTTCTTGAACACTTTAAGCGGTATGATTGAAATTTCCGATCCCGTGTCGAGCAGGGCGGTGACGTCTTTGTCCATCATGCGCACCGTGGCTAAAGACTTTGGTCCAAACAATCCTCCAATGCCACCTTGCTCTTTGCCACTTGAGATCCTGCATACCGTTTTGTCGATCCATGTTGAGAAAGAGCCTGCCTGACGTACATCATTGCTCCGCTGCGGCTGTTGCGCCGTTCTGTTATTGTCAGCATTCGCATTGTTACGGCAATCTTTGGCCATGTGACCTTTTCTGCCACATTTATAGCACTGTATTGCCGACCTCTCGATTTGCGACCCTGCTATCGGTGCTCGCGGTGTAGGCGTTTCTAATCTTGCAGGATAGTTACCGCTTCTCGTAATCTGGTCATTCGTGCCTTCGTTAAGATTGTGAGGGCGGTTGTTATTTATGTTGCTGAAACGTTCTGTGCGCGGTCGCCACACTTTGTTTCTCGTTGATAAATATGGGGTTTGCAGTCCTCGACCCTGTACCATTTCTGCTGCTTTACGATTTCTCTCGAGTCGCAGAGCAGCTTTCTTGACGTTCTCGTAGGCCTGGTTACTATCACTGTTCTCGAGAGCTTCAGACAGAGAAAAACTGCCCTGCTAGTTAACAAGTTGTCTGGACAGTATCTCGGCTTTTTGTAGGGAAACGGCTTCTTCCGGTACGTCCGGGTAAGCTTTATTTGCCAATTTTTCAAGTATGAGGCAGAAATCTTCCACTGTTTGACCGGGCCGCATGTTTAAAGCAGTGTTCACGATAAAAAATGTGTTTCAGTTTCCACTAGGAATGGATAGTGGAGGGGCACAATGTAACGTTGACGTCGAAAGAACGCATGAAAACGAGCCAGGAAAAGCTCAAAAAGAGCCTGAAGTTGCCATTTCGAGCGCAAGGCAAACCTCAAAAGCGCATCACACGCCCACCGACGTGAACAAATGAATGCTCAAGATCGTGAGATGAGCGATGATTTCCAATCATTCGGCCCGTTCATCCCTTCATTCTCAACTTCTCTCTTTACTCAGGTCAGCTCGCATAGATCGGCTGCAAAAGACGCAAGTTACAAGCCTCGGACAACTCGTCCACCATTTTCCCTAGCTCAATTTTTGAGGGGCCATAACTCCATTCCCAGAAGGTCTTGTACGATTTCAGAGGCATCATTGGAATAAGCGTGGGGCCGTTTTCAAGATAGGCGGGAAAACAGAAAAACAATTTCCATCGTGAACACTGCCTTTAAGTTGCGCAGCTGCGACATAGCTTTGACTCTTGTCGCGTTACCTTCCTCTTGCAGCCTTTCCTTTATGGCCTCCACAACACTTTCAAAAGTGCCTTCCCTTATTACCTTGGGTAGAGTTTCAAAAGTCACCAGAGCCTTGTTTCTCAAAAAGCTCACAAACAACTGGGTCAGGCTCCTATCATCCCATTGGGGCTTGTGGTACCTGATGGAGAAGTCATTTACAAACCTCTTGAAACTTTGGTTTTCGCTTCCTGAGTATGGTTCTAACGCAGGCAAAGCAGCTGTTCGCATGTATTGCACGAATGCATTTTCGTGCTCATTTATTTATTTATTTATTTACATAAGCCTGCGGACCAGACTTATGTGCAATTAACAGCTCATATACCAAATCACCAACAAAAAATCATATAGTAACAGCGAGGGAAAAACTACCAGTATTTCGGTCAGATAAAGCAATGGATGCAAAGCAGATATACGCATAGCCCGTAATGGCGAGAGTAGAAGTGACTGCTCCGTGAGGGATTAGCGCTCACCAGGTTCGTTCTCGAAGTATTCAGTTGCAAGTTTCCTGAACGCCTTATGACTCACAGGGATGGATTTGAGCCTCCCGAGCCGCTCAAATGCAGGAGTCGCCCTATTAATAAAGAAAAAGCGCCTGCAGTTAAGGTTCGAGTTTTTGCGTAGAATTTTTGAAGCTCCTCCCCTGGTACTTGATGTTCTCACCTCGACAATACACTCAGGCCGCAGACCAAGGTCCGGTTTGTACAGGATTTTGTGCAGCAGTAGTAAGTCATTAAACTTTCTTCTTATCAAAAGAGATTGCAAGTTGAGCTCACTATTCCTGGTTTCTGGAGATGGCATTTGTTGATAATGGAAAAATCCAAGCTTCCTGATCATTAACTTCCTTGTGAACCCGTTTTGTACCTTCTCAAGTCTAACTATGCTCTTCTTTTTGTGTGGAAAATACACCGGTGTCCCATACTCAAGAATAGGTCTAACATAGGTTTTGTAGGCTCTAAGTAGCACCGCGCTGCTTCTTGTCCCCAGTCCCCTGAATATATTATTTACGGCCACGGTGGCTCTGGCAGATACCGATTCGCAGTGTTTGTCAAAACTGAGGCTTCGTGTGAGGATAAATCCCAGGTCAGTGATCTGCTCGACATTCTCGATCTCAGTCCCCTCGACATTGTAAGTATGACAGTTATTCGAAGAACCCAGGTGCAGAGTTTTCGTTTCTTCCTTCGATAACGGTAAATCCCATTCATGAGACCAGACCGCCATTGCGTCTATTGCATTTTGAATTGCATCAATGTCCTCCCTGGAGCCAGCCCGGCGAAAAATCTTTATATCGTCTGCAAATTTCAATCTCAGGTCATTGCAAGGGACAGATGGCCGCTCTTTCTGTTAGAGCTTCAAGTACAGGGTGCTCCGATTGTACGAGTATTTCATTTTTTTTTCTTTTTTCTCGTTGTTCTGTTGGCTGCGTACTCAGGATCGCGTAATTAACCTCCCTCACATACATTCCGTATGTTTCTTTATTGAAAAATAAAGCTATTGAATTGAATTGAATTGAATTGAAATGCACAGAAATCTACTCCAAATCCACTTAATAAGTCCCCCAGCTCGTGCGTGTATATATTGAACAGAATCGGTGAAAGAACTCCACCCTGCGGAACTCCACTACACACTGGGTGATTCTGCGAATACGAAGTGTTCACTCGAACCGAAAAGGTCCTTTGCTCCAAAAATGAGGCAATCCAAGAAACTATGCGCGGGTGTACGCCTACCATCGTTAGTTTTTGTATTAGCTTATGATGTGGGACTTTGTCAAATGCCTTGGAGAAATCGAAAAAAACAACATCGACATTACTACCTTGGTCTAAAAGAGACGTCCAGTTGTTTAGGGCTTCAATCATAGCTGTCACAGTTGACTTACCCTTTTGACAGCCATGCTGATGGGGGGAAATAACCGACCAATTTTCGAGATGTGCTCCTATTCTCTTCTTTAGAATTTTTTCGAACAACCTAGCGAACAATGACGTTATACTAACTGGTCTGTAGTTGGAAGGCTCTGTGAATGGCGCCTTTTAGGAAGAGGAGTGACATAAGATAATTTCCATCGATTCGGAACTTCACTTGTCATAAAGCTCAAGTTGAAAAGGAACTCTAGAGGCCCCGCTATTTCATGGGCGACTTTCTTCACGAACATCAGAGGGATATCATCCGGCGTTCTCGAAGACGAGTTTGGCCATTTCACAAGTTCAGTTATAATTTCTTCCTTATAGAACCAACAGGAATCTTGCATTACCCCAAAGCTCGGAGATACCAGCCCTGCTTGGTCCAGTGAAGAAGCTCTTGAAAATGAAAGTTCGAAAGTATTTGCCAAAAGTTCTGCCTTGTCCCTATCAGCCCTGAGGATATTTCCGTCAGACGTCTTAAGCGCCCCAATGGTCTTTTTATCATGCATTCTGGAGTTCAAAATCTTGTAAAACGCATTCCTATCTTCCGACTCGATGACTTTCTTCTCTATGCTATCGTTGTACTTTTTAAGCTTGCGTTCGAACTTACCATTTATGTCCTTGAACTTTGCCCAGCTAGCGGTGGTATTATATTCTTTTGCAGCAAACCACGCATCTGTGCGCAACCCTTGAAACGCCTTGAGGTATGGGGGAAGCCTGCGGTGACCGCTAGGAACCATGTGCATCGGTACAAAAAGTTCAATGCAGTGGTGGATTATGGCAATTAAAATTTCGTATTTTCCATTAACCGTAGCCTCTGACTGAAAAGAACTATACCTATCAACATTTATGAGGTACTCCTTTATCAGGTCAAAACGAGCTGCCTTGAAATTTCTTTTCATCTCTTTCATGGTATTTTGTTTACGAAGCTTGAGCCTGTACTGAACCAAGGAGTGGTCACTGGAACCCAGGGGAGGCAAGACACTTGTATTCGACACGAAATCAGTTTCAGAGCAGAGCACCAAATCTAGGATATTACCCCCACAAGTCTCCGATTTAACATACTGCGACAGAGAATGAGTGCAGCACACATTCAAAAAACTCCTGGAAACAGAACTATTGGCGGTATAGGTGCCCTCCCATAGCACGTCAGGGAAATTGAAGTCGCCGGTGGTTATGCAGGGGTAATTAACGGACACCATATCACTAATACTTGCGTTCAACTGTTCAGTCATCACCGCGGTACAACTAGGAGCTCTATAAACCACAATGAACCGTACAATAATGAGCTCTACCTCCACGTCTGCACATAAAATTTCATATGAGTCCGTAACAGACTCACTGAAAACAAGAACTGGTGAGTAAGGCTTCCTAACGAACAAAGCAACCCCACCTCCTCTCTTGCGACTACGGTCACACCTGAGAATGTCGTAGTGAGAACTCCAGTCCCCCAGCAGAGGCGCCAATTCAATTCCAGCCTTGAGCCACGTTTCTGTGAGCGCGATAATATCAGTGTTTTTATCCTGTAAAAGAATTACTAAAGAATCATTGTTTTTTGCAATAGAACGTATATTTGTTGTAAAGCATGAAATACTACGAGATCCGTCCCGAGGATAGCCTACGCGTTTTCCGCCACCGGAGCAGTAGCATTTGGAACAGCAGAAAATGTAGCAGTATCAATAACTAGTGAACTCGAATCGGCAACAAGCGTGCTCGAATCATCAACAAGCCTATTGGGATCGTGAGGAAGCGTGCCAAGATGGATAACAGGTGTACTGAATTGAGAAGGCTGCGAGCTAGAGCGAGCAACATTTGCAGTTGAGCGACGCGCAATAGCAGCTTCTCGCCGGCGTGCCAGTTCTTCCTTTGTGAGCGAAGGCCTTATGAAGACCCCGTCACGGGAGAAGGATCGCAGTCGAGGAGCCCTACGCAGCGTCAGGCTCTGGTAATAGCTAGAAGGCAGAACAACTTTCAACAAACGGGGTCGATCAGCCTGTGGCTTCCCTAGCCTATAAACCATACAAGGGATACATTCTACACTCAAATGATTCAACACATCTTCTACGACAGAGTAATCATCTTTTGTTCTCTCAATAGACAGCTTCTTAGAAGATTCAGGCACTCCTAATACTACCACGGAGCGCAACCGCTCTTTCTCCTCAGCGTCAACACTATGCCTACCATTAACCACACGACTGTCAGCAACAGGGGAGCTTCGCTGGGCGGGTGATGGAGAAAGCTTAGCCTCAGCGTCCGCTAGCGCACTCTTGAGTGCGGAGTTTTCTGCGCTGAGTGCTGTGACCTTCTCCTGTAGCTCTGAATTTGAACTCTCTCGCTCATACTCCATATTTCTATCCATTGGGGCAAAAACCATACCTGTGTCCGACGAACGTCCGGTTCTTGCCTCTGGCATCTCTGAGTTTCTTGTGCGCGTATGCGAGGAGTACGGTTGGATCGATTGCGTCGAGTGCTTCGAAAGATGGGCCATCTGTGATGGATCATTTTGATCAGTATCAATATTGGAAAATCTCAGCCACTTACTGCTTGAAACAGTGCGGGTAGCTTGAGCATTCTGTAATATCTCCGTTGCAGTGTCTTGATCCTTGCCCAGAGATCGGAAGCGCTCTGTCAGGCGGTGTACCTGAAGTTGTTGCTTGTCAATTTCTTCATTTAGTTGCGCGATTGTATCTTCGCTTTCATGTATTTTCGGCATCACGCTCTCAACTTCGCTCTCTATCTGACTCTTCTCACAATTCACTAGAGTACACAGATTTTCGTCTAAGCACTTTTCTAGCTGGCTTGTCTCGGTAAGGTTAGCAATTTTGAGAATTTCGATTGCGCCCTCTTCAATCTCTTGTGGGTCCGCTGTGCACTCACTGATTCTCCCACAGCATTCATTTACAAAGAAATCGATAGAATTTTTAAGCGTTTCTTCGCAAACTCTAGCGTGCATTTCGACAGATTCTGCAATCTCCATCCTAACAGGATCGCTCGTACGAAAGTGTGTGCGAAGCACTTTCTCACATTCAACTGTCACTGCAGTAATGCACTTATGGACTTGTTTCATCAAGTCACATTTCTTATCTCTTATGAGGTAACTCACATTTTTTTGTTGACTCGTCCTCTCTTGAGTCGGTCATCTCCACGTTGGCATCGCTGGCATCTCCAACGGGACCATGAAAAAAAAATCATCAGTGGCGTCCATATCTGCAAGATAGGTATCAATTGCGGACGACTGATTGACTGAACACGAGTTCGAACACTCCAGCCTCACTATTTCACACTGCTGTCACGAGCGTATGCTTCGGAACGATTGGCGATCTTGATTGGTTGAAGCCGTGATCCGGTACACTGCACTGCGACAACTGTAGAAATCAGTGACGCTGTGGCTTGGCCCCCAAGTGAGACACACAACATTCGTTCACTAGCTTGTATACCCTCTAGTGTTTACTTGATACTAAGGGATAGTGTTATCATGACCATCCATATCCATCGCGCTAACATGGCCGCTCACGTTCACCGATGCCACGAGAAATGAGTACATCGATGATAACGTGAGCGACCATGTCCATCGCTGCGAAGATGGATGGTCATGAACGTCCACCTCTACAACAGCCTTTCCTCCAGAAAACAGTCCAGGCTGTACCAGGTGCAGATGGAGCGGGCGGCCGCGTTGCGTGTTCAAGACCGATAGAAGTGAACCTCCAGGTTCTCACCGACGACTTTCTAGATTTTCTGTTGAAGCTTTATTTTGAATCCTGTTGGAGCAAATACCTCACGATTAAATTCAAAAAGTAAAAAAAAATACTCGGTGACAACAGGAAAAATCACTTTTGATCTGCCTCTAATTTTAGAAACTCGAATTTGCTGAGGATCTCAGCCAGGCTTAAATATTCGATTGAACACAAGAGGTCCAAAGCAGGGTTGAGCAGGGTCGCGACTTGGCGCAACGGGGGGTCGTGAAAAATTTGGAGATTTTTTCGAAAAAATGCAAATTTGGGGGGGAGGCTCGTAAAATTTTTGAAGAAAATGAGAATTCTCTCCAAAGGAATGAGAAAATTGTCTTTTATCATAACCGCAAGTTTGAATTTTTTTCAATTTTGTCACTCAAAAAAGCTAAAGCGGATTTTCATCTCGAGAGGGGGATGGCAAAATGTTTCAAAATTTTTGAAAATTCCGGTCTACAGGGGGGTTGTAGCTCCGCCGAAAATTGGCGCAACGGCCTGCTCAACCCTGGTTCAAAGTGTTTTTCAGCCCCTCATGATGCCTCCGAGCACCCTTGCCTATACCCACTACCATTACCCGTGTTAGCACTATTTTCCTCCGTTTCCGGGCCTAAAAAGTCGGAAACGGAAGCGTAACGGAACAGCCCAAAAAACGCCGTAAATACGGAATCGGAAACTGAACAGTTCCGCACAGCCCTGGTACAAACCATATACTACCCGTCAACGGAAAAAAGGGCGACGTTGCGGTTGCAGACTTGTGATGTGTATACTGTAGTATCAATCGTTTTGACAAAACAGCTGTGAATCGTCGGTGAGTTACTGTTTCCACTGATACGAATATACCGGTGGAAGCTTTAATAACAAGCAAAATGTGGGAATGGAAGAAGCAATAACTAACCGATCAATCTCAGCTTTTTTGAAAAAAAAATGGTTGATATATACTACAGTATACTGATAGAAGTCCGCAACCGCACCACCGCTTTTTTTCGTTGCCGTGGAGTAAAGATGCTGAAGCCCGCATCTTGTCAGCATGGAAACAAAGTCGATTCTAAACCCAGCTCTACGTCAGGAGCCAAGGGGGCTAAAATCCAGCTTGAACTAGCTAAGCATGACCTTCTATCTATTCTCTCAATTAGCCATCCTTTTTGAAACCCACAAACCGTTGGCTGCTACGGATCTTAATCATAAGCGCTTTTCTTTTTCCTCTTTATGAATGGCCACTATTTTCTGAAGAGCTTATAATCAAAATGTCAGACCTTTCAAATAGAGGCACTGTTTCGCAGGCGAGAACAATATTTTGTTTTAAGGGTTTCTAGTCAATCTGAATGTATATTAATTACTTCCATGTTTCTGTTTATCGCTTATGATTGACAAATAAATAATTATAATAATAACCACTCCTTACCCCGTATACCATTAAAACGTACCTAGCCTGGTTGCATTATCTCAAATCCTGTTATGCCGATTTCTCCTTCATCGTTACACTCGTCTTGAGACCTCAGGAGAAATCGCGCTAGTATTTTTGTTTGGTGAAAAAACAATACTATTATTATTTAGGCTTCCAGATTGTTGCTGAAAGTGTATGAGCTCCCTGCAGGTGTCTCACTAAACTCCGAGCTATGGTGGACCGACTTGGTGAGTTTTCATTTTTGTCATTTTCCTTCGGTAGTTTGTATTCTACTCGTTGGTTTTACCCGATTTCAGTTCCATCCAATTTTATTTTGTTGTTGCTTTGCTTTTAGTTTCCATTAACAGGGTTTGGCAGGTCGCCGTGTCAGGCCTTGATAGAGCTGCGACCTCCCATAGTTATTGTTATCAGGGCTCAGCAAGGCGTTCTCTTCTCGAATTAGGTACATGAATGGCGGGGTTCCTCCAAGCAAAGTTATACGCATCTCATGAGCTTCGCGAGGGGCTAAGGGTAACCAATAGGCATTTTCTTGAGTTTTTTCTAGGAAAATCGTTTCGGGGTTGGCTCGAAATTATTTTTGGGGGGTTACTCATGGTCCTGAACACGAACTCGGGGTTCGTTTTCTGATATTCTGAACATTACTGTAGGTTTCGCTAGGTGTAAGCCATGTAAGGTGCGTAATCTACCTAATTGTTCCGAAAAACGGCAAACGGACTTTAAATTCGTGCTCAGCACACCGAATAACCTTCTCAATGAAGTTTTCAGCCAAATTTGGGAATTGGAACCATCTACCCGTATACCCACCATGATCTTTCGGTGTTATGTGGGAAAGGGGGGGCACTATGGCGCGATGGACGTGGCCACGCCCATTTTACTGTGCCGCACTAAAATTGAGCACCTACCCGGGGTTTCCCTCCCGTGCCAAAATCAGGAGAGTTATTGCGGCACGGAAAAATGGTCGTGGCGAAGTGCGATACAACAGTGCCCCCCCCCTTCCCACATAGCACCGATCTTTCAAAGGTCGACAAATCGGCGCCATATTCGTGATGGGCGCTGCATATAATCCTCGCACAAAGGTTTTGAGCGAAATCTGTCGTAGCATTTCAGAAATGGTTTAAAGCCTGATCTAGCCTCTGAAATTTTCTCCCACTGGGAAGCTTTTAGCCAAATCTGGCGGAATCTTCGTGACCCAAATTCGTGAGCAGCACTACGAACAACCTCGTAGCGTATTTTTATGCCAAATTTGTAACTCTGAGGCCCACCCAGAGCCGCCTGGCTTATGGCTGGGATCATTCTTCCAGCGAAGAGCGACGCGACGCAATGTTTACCATCAACATCGACCGAAAATCGATATGCCTGATGTGCACGGTCGCGGTGAGTATGATCTCGGCCTAAATGAGGTTGTTGTTGTTGTTCCCCATCTTCCACGATATACACTGATCCTGGATCCAATTTCCGGCACGTAGACGACATAATCGAAGCAGATGGCTGGGATCCTCTTCTTTGGAGGATCCCGGGATGGGGCGTTATTCAACCCTTTTTTTAAAGCTTTTTTTCATTCTTATATGATCAAAGTGACAGTCAATGAATGATCAAAGTGACAGGAAATTGACGACTTCCACTGGTTTGAGCTAGAGATCTTCGATTGTAAGGTGCATTGGCTTTCTAGAGCATGAGAACATGTGAGGTACTGTGTGTTCCTCGAGCCCGCAGTCAGGGCAAAGTGGGATATCGGCTGCTCCTATCTTATGCAGATACCATTGCGACTTCGAGTAGAAACCTTTTCTGGAGCTGGGATAGCGCTGCCCGATTTGATCTTGGCAATGTCTCTTCCTCCTTCGCAATCTTCGGCGGCGGTCCATTTAGGAGGGGAGAGTTAAAAATTACCCAAGAACTCTTTTACAAACTCCTTGTAAACCTCTTTCCGAATGCTCTCTGCAGTTTCAGGTCTTGCCGACATTGGCTTGACAGTTCTGACATGCTTCCTGATCTGTTTAGGAGGTTCCGGCTTCTTCATCATGTAGTGCGATGGGTGTTCTGGGTCGATTGTCGCAACCGTTCGATTTTGAAGAGTCAGCATCTGATTATGAGCTTGGACTGGCATGATTCCCATCTCTTTACTCAGGTGGGTGGTGCTCGCCATCGCCAGGCTTCCCGTCGCGGTCCTCAAGGCTGCATTTTGACCTACGCTTGTCTTCTTCTTCTTTGCAGCCACCGAGAGGGGTTTCGTCACAAGTCGAGAAACTGGGCGACCAGCACTGGATTCGTCTACAAGTCTATTGTACTGAGCGTTGTTGGCTTCTTCGGACAATCAAAAAGGTGCTTAGTGTCGTGGCCTTGGTTTCCACAGTCCGGGCACACGTCAGGGTGGCTATTGTCGATCCTGTGCAGGTAAGACATAAGCAATGGAGAATGTCCGCAGCGCAACGAAGCGAGGATACACCTGGCGCGCCGGTTCTTTTTGTAGCCGTTCTTGATTCGAGTCGGTCCATCTCTGTACATTCACTTTGTTCGGAGCATCGGCAAACGGCACTCTGATCGATCTCTCTCTTACGGGATTTAATAGTCTTCTCGACGGATGATTAGGCTGCTTAAGGACATTAATAAATATCTGCTGAGCCTGGAGCTGACAATGCTCTTTCACTGGTAAGATATGGGCCTCGGCGTGGAGGTGCTCAATCGGTGAGCTTTTTGCACATCCGATTGCGATTCGAAGTGCAGCATTCTGAACTCGCTGCATCTTAGTCGAGGAACTGTCCGATACGATGTGCTGCCAGACAGGTGCAGCATACTCCAATGCAGGCTGCAGGATGGCTCGATATGTCGTCAAGATTGTCTCTCTGCTGCAACGCCAGGACGTTTCTCCAAAGCTCTCAGAACGTTGAGCTTCGCCTTGACGACTGTTTGCTTCTGTTCAGCGTTTTTGTGAAACTTCAGCGATGGGTCCAAAACGAGGCCCAGCAGTGTGGGAAATTGCGCTGTAGGCAAGAGGTCACCATCCCACCTTACAACAGGTTGGGCGCTGTGTTCCTTTGGGTCAGATGTGAATACCGAAACAGAAGACTTCGCTGCGGAAACTGTGAGCATCATACTATCGAGAAAGTTTTTAAGCTCGACGAGATAGTCGCCGACCTTGTTTGCGGCTACCTGTATGTCACGATTACGTCACATGATGGTGATATCGTCGGCATACGCAACAATTTTTATATCTTCAGGAGGCTCTGGCAGGTCTTCAATATATAGGCTGAAGAGGGCAGGTGACAAAACTCCACCCTGCGGCACACCGGCTGCTACAGGTATACTATCGGAGACGTGATGCTGGAATAGCACTTTGGCCCGGCGACCTTTCGTAAACGCTGCGATCCAACGCTTCTGCCACAGTTGTAGCGAGGACTTCAATAGTTTCTCGTACAAGAGTCCTAGGTTAACAGAATCAAATGCTTTGGGTAGTTCGAGGGCAACGGCCACTGTTTTAAGAGGCTTTCTGATATCGAACCCATCGACCGCATAGCTGACAGTCTCCAGAAGGGCAGTGGTGGTGGAGTGAAGCTTTCTAAACCCATGCTGATGCTGCCTCATTCTGCTCTGCCAGGTCCCTTACGATTAGCTTTTCGGCTACTTTCGCGATCGGTGATAACAGGCTAATAGGGCGATAGCCCTTCGCCGTGCTTTGCGATTCGCCTGGCTTAGGCAGGGGTATCACATCGGCGGTCTTCCAAGCTTGGGGTAGAGTGCAGGTTCGGAAAGAAGTGTTTATGATATCCGCGATCATCGGTAGAAGTTCCGTGGGAAGCTTCTTCAGGATGGCTGCTGACATACCATCAGGTCCGAGAGCCTTCGAGTTCCTCATTTCCTTGATAGCCTTCTCTACTTGAGCAGGAGTAAAGGCCTCAGTGGCGTTCATAAGCGGCAGACGGCTTAGTTCTCTTACCGTGACTCTGTTTTTTACGCCTCGCTTGGTACGTGTGATGAATAAATTTTTGCCAAGAGCATATGCGGCAGCCTTTCCTGATTTGAAGACGCTGTTATCGAACTCTATGGTAGAGTTCGAGGAGGGAGCACACTTGCCAAATATCTTCCTCAATACTTTCCACGCTGTTGTTCCGTCGGTTTTAAAATTCAACCTTTCAATCAACTTCTCCCAACTGTCTTTATTGTGCTTGTCTAGATCATTTTTTATCTCTTCATCCAGCTTGGCCACCTCAGGGTCCATATGATTCTCAGCTCTCTTTTCAACTCTTGTCCTGATCTTCTGTAGAATCTCCCTGGTGACATTAGGGTAGAAACTTTTCACACGTCCTTCAGGTATGGCCGCTTTTGTAGCCTTCCGGATGGCGTCAGATATGTGACGCTCTTTCTGGTGCACATCGCCATTCCATGGATATTCAGCTGCCTGACGGAGCGCAACCTCTCTGAACAGGACCCAGTCAGCAAGGCCTAAATTGAGATAAGAACGTTGACGAATACCAGTATAAGGGTCAAGAGAGTTTGAGAGATCAATATGGAGAAAGACGGGAATGTGGTCGCTGGAAAGAGTTGTGGAAGTGGACCATGTGCAAACATTAGAAAGATTGGATGAAACGAGGGAGATGTCAGGGCTAGAAGGTCGGCCGTAGGAAGGGAGACGAGTAGGCTGATCATCGTTGAGGATAACCAGATCACACTCCTCAGCCCATTCCTCGACGTCTTCCCCTCTGGCGTCGGACTCAAGCGCAGAACAGAACGTGTGAGCATTGAAGTCACCTGCAACGACAGCTGATGGGGAGAAAGAGCAGTCATGCAACTGCTTAAGGAGAGGTATGGGGTTGTAGGTTGGGGGATAAGAAGTGGAGGGAGGGATGTAAATATTAAATAGAGATAATTGAGTCTCAAGAGGGAGGTGAACCGGAACGTACTCGAGAGTGCTGACCTTAGGAACATTTGGAATTAGATGAGAAGGTAAGTTAGAAAGCACAAACGTAGAAACTCCGCCTCCAAGAGCTGTCCTTGGGATGTGATAGGCAGTGTAGCCTGGAATGTTTGGTTGGGGATAAGTAGTATAGGGAGAGAGTTTGGTTTCTTGAACCATAATAACATCCGGATGATGAGTACGTGCGAAGAGTGAGAGTTCAGACAATTTGGTACGAAGGCCATTAAGACTTATATGCACAATAGAGAGGGGGTGGTTGGTGAATGAGGAATCAGAGTTGCTGGGGGCGGAGCACAGAACACAACGCAAGGATGAGTTGTGATGCCTCACAGAACTAAGACCTGAACAGGAGGAGTGCACCCACCTTTGGCATCCAAAGCGTTGGAAGCTTATTCCATTCCAGGTGACTTTGTTGCTGCAGGTGGCACATTGATACTTCTGCACAGGTCCAGGATTCCTCTCGACGCCAGCCCTTTGTAGTAGACTCCTCAGGAGAGCTGCAGCCAGCCAGCGACTCTCCCATGACAAAAACCCTCTCGGTGGAGCGAGTGATGTCGGTTTGCACGAAAGTGATGTTGTTTCCTCCACACTGCCACGGCACTAACGTACGACATCTCTACGCTTGTAACCGGTCTCAGTGAGACGATGCAATGAGCGGGCTCCAGGCTGGAGCAGCGTATGACATCACGGATTGTCCGATGGCTTGGTAGGTCAATGTGAGCAGCTCTTTGCTTTGTCCCCAGTTCCTTCCTGCCAACGCTTTCAGTAGGTTCGCACTTTTAGCCGTCTTTTTACGAACAGCTTTCGCATGTAGTCGTCCCGTCATCACAGTATCGAAATGATAGCCGAGAATCGTCGGATTTCTTTCGTGCGTGATTTGCGTTCCATTTATGAAGACTTTCGGCATGTATCTCGCTTGAGCAGAATGTGTTGTGAGAAGAGAGACAGTAGTCTTCTGGATCGCAAGTTGAAGGTGGAGATCTCGCAGAGCCTTTCTCAGCTTCGGGAGATAGTCGATCAGACGTTTTTCGCAAGTTTCCACATCAGGATCTGATGTAAAAAGTGTTAAATCATCCGCATATCCGATTAGGTGTGTTTCTGGTGGGGGTGCTGGCAGATCGGCGATTTAGTAAGAAAAAAGGAGCGGAGAGAGCACTGCGCCTTGCGGTACCCCGGAGCGCACCAATCTTACGTTTGACATCGGGCGTCTGAACTCTGTCCGTATCGTCCTCCCCTCTAGGTAGCTAGACATCCAGCGGGCTAAACCTCTACGCAGGGACGACTCCGCAAGCTTTTTACAAAGCATGGAGATAACGACAGTGTCATAGGCTTTCTTCAAGTCGAGTGCAACCATAATTGAGCGGCTAGGCGGTCTCTTCTCGTTTAACCCATCCGTAATGTAATGAATCCAGTGAGTTCGACCAACGCTGAGGTGGTAGAGAAGCCTTGCTGAAAACCATGCTGCCATCCAGGGATTTGCAGGTGCGCCTCCATGGTAGGAAGAATGGTTCTTTCAAAAGTGCGTGCCATAGATGAGTTGATCGAAATAGGCCTGTAGCTGTTCATATCCTCAGCAGGTTTTCCGGGCTTCACGAGTGGGAAGATTCTTCCCTCCTTCCACGACGCCGGGATCAGTCCAGTTGACAGTGTTCTGTTGAAAAGGGCTCTAAGGCATTCACGAAAAATTGTTCCTGAATGTTTGAGCATGATAGGGGCCACACCACTTGTATCCAACGCTCTAGACGACTTGCACTTCTTTAAGGTGGCGTCAAAGAGGGCGGTCGTAATGAGTGGGACGTCTTCTCTCGAAAAGTTTTTGATCCATCGGAAGCTCCTTCGTGACGATTTTAGGCTTTGATGAGGGCATGGCGAGCTGAACTGTTTGCATAGGAGGTTGGCCGCATTCTTGTTGTTCAACGGCTTGCCCTTATGCAGAATTTGGATGGGATTGGTTTTCACTGAACGGCCATCCAAAGCTTTCATGGTTGTTCATAGCTTGGAGTTTGTATGAAGATCTATGCCTTGCACGAACGCTCTCCAAATGTGTTGTTGGTCCATCCTCACTCCATCTGCGATTTCTCTTTTCAGCTCAATGATCCTTGTGTTGGTGGGGTCCTGTTTACGAATCGAGTCTCTCTCTTGTGAGGTCCTTAGCGTTATCCGACAGTCCCGGCATAAAAGCCTTACGCCTACCCTTAGGGATAGATTGTGACGTTGCTGCCCTCACGGCGGACAGGAATCGATTCATCTCCAGTGGGTTTGCCCGGAAGTCAAAACCAGCAGATTGCTGTTCCAGCACAGACGAAAACTTGAACCAGTTCGCCTTTTTGAAGTTAACGAATGTGGTCCTCGGTGAGGAAGATATGAGGGCCTCGCTTTTGAACTCCATCAGGATCCGGAGGTGGTCGCTCGCCCCTGTGTTCACGGTGTCCCAAACTGCTGACGATGCTAAGTCCTGTGAGCACAGCGAGAGGTCCGGTGACGAGGGTCTTCCATATTTCGGCTTCCTAGTAGGGTGGGGGGCATCATCCTCTTCACCCTCTGACCATAGAGGACTGTGCGCGTTGACATCTCCCATGACGATTGTGGATTTCTTGCATGTCAGGAATTGGGCGATATACAGCTCGTATGAGGGTGGGCATGAGGATCTTGGCGGAGAGTAGAGGTTATGAATGTGAACAGATCCAGCCTTCGTTTCCACAGCTATGGAGATTCATTCCGTCGTACCATCGCTAGTTCTTGGAGTAATCATACTGCACTGTATGTCGTTTCTAACCAGAAAAGCCACACCTCCTCCGGAACTCGTTCTGTCACTTCTCAAGCATGTGTATTCTCGAACAACGGGCGCTCCTTGATTCGGATCCAATTTATTTTCTTGAAGTCCCACAATGTCGGCCCCTATACGGTGAGCGAGAGCTTCTAGTTCCGCTGATTTGTTGCGGAAACCGTTGGTATTCCATTGGATCACCTTCAGAGAATCGGAACCTGACTGCTGGGGTTGAGATGTTGACACGGTGTTGCAGTTGGTTCACACGTATGAGCTGTCCGAATCCTTGAAAGACTTGAGGTCGGAACATTTCTTTACGTGAGTCCATCTCCTGCACTTGATAAATTGGACGCTCCCTGTTGCGGCCGAGGTACCACACTGGGTGCAGGGCCATCGAATACGGCGAGGGGGTCCAGGGTTTGCTTTGATTCTGGCACGAATGAGTAGACAACGGATTAGCAGCGCCGGTTTATGCTGATCCGTGACCGAAATAATTGGTTACAGGACTCGTGAATGAGTGAAATCTGGGAGGTATAGTCGAGGATCTTTGACTTCGGAAGGACGATGGTATTGTAGACGACTTCTTCCGCGTACGCTCTTGCCAACGAGTAGGCGATCCTCCATAAGAGCTCCTATATGAGGTATACACTCCTCATTCATATCGACAGTGAAATAAACTCGTGCACATGAGATTTGAGGTTTCCCCCGGCAAGGATTTCCCAAACAGTTTTGGATTTCCTGTTTCTAGTAACTTGTTAAAAAATATTTGTAATTCATCCAATTTGTGTAAGCTCTCCAAAACTGTATTCTTCTTCTTCTTTGCAGCCACAGAGAGGGGTTCTGTCATAGGTTCAGAAACTCGGCCACTAGCACTGGGTTCGTCCACAGATCCATTGTCGTCAATGTAGTCGGTCTTTTCGGGCAATTGAACAGGTGCGCAGTAGTATGCCCTTGACTACCGCAATCAGGACACTCGTCAGGTTTGCTGTTGTCAATCCTATGCAAGTATGACATAAGCATGGTGGAGTGTCCACAGCGTAACGATGCAAGGGTGCACCTGGCACGCCTGCCAAGTTCCATCTCTGTCTCGGAGACCTTTGGAGGTGCGACTCCCAGGATGGGGTTTATGGCAACTCTGCTCAAGTGTTCCTTCACGAATCGGGTATGCTCCGCGCGCAAGAGACGGAGGCGTTCTTGTTGTGCTTCGGTCCATCTCTGCACATCTACTTTCGACGGATCATCAGCGAAAGGCTTTCTGATACATCTCTCTCTCACCGGGTTCAGTACTCTTCGCGAAGGATGATTCGGCTGCTTCACGATGTTAATGTATATTTGTTGCGCCTGGAGTTGGCAGTGGTCTCTTATTGGCAATATGCGAGCTTCGGCATGTAAGTGCTCTATTGGAGAGCTTTTAGAACAGCCTGTTGCAATTCGCAGAGCACAATTTTGGACGCGCTGCAGCTTGGACCAAGAGGTGTCCGACACGATGTGCTGCCAGACTGGCGCAGCATACTCCAAGGCGGGTTGCACAATAGCCTTATACGTGGTCAGGACCGTTTTTTTTATTGCATCCCCAGGACGTTCCACCGAGAGCACGCAGGACGTTGAGTCTTGTTTTCACTGTGGCTTGCTTCTGCTCAGTGTTCTTATGAAACTTCAACGAAGGATCCAACACGAGTCCAAGCAGCTTGGGGAATCGGGTGGCCTGCAATTGAGTTTCGTCCCATTTCACCATAGGATGGGCACTGTTCTCTGCATTATCAGTGGAAAAGACGGTGACGGACGATTTGGAGGCAGAGACTGTGAGCATTTTGCGATCGAAGAAACATTTCAACTCGATCAAGTAGTCATTGATCTTACTGGTGGCTACCTTAATGTCGCGATCTCGGCACAGAATAGTAATATCATCCGCGTATGCAACGACCTTGATGTCTCGAGGGGGAACGGGCAGATCTTCTAGATATAAACTGAAAAGTGCCGGCGATAAATCTCCTCCTTGAGGGACACCAGCGGCGATGGGGATGCTATTGGAAACATGTCCCTGGAATAGCACATTTGCCCGACGTCCTTTAGTGAAGGCAGTTATCCACCGCTTCTGCCATGGCTTGATGGTAGACTTCAACAGACTCTCTGATAGTAGGCCTAGATTGACAGTGTCAAATGCCTTTGTTAAGTCGAGGGCCACACCAACAGTACGTTGGGGTTTGATGGCATTGAAGCCGTCCAGCACATAGCTCACAATTTCCAACAAGGCCGTAGTGGTGGAATGTAATTTACGGAAACCATGTTGGTGCTGCTGTTGGCTGTTATGCTCGGCAAGCTCCTCCACAACCAGTTTTTCGGCAATTGTATATGGGATATCTTTGCTGGGGATCAAAACCTTAAATCTCATACAACCGAGTCTATTTCACTCTCGATATGGCTATATCGCGCTGTATAATGATAAAACGACATTTGGGTTATAATCTTGGCCGAAATACGAAAGTTGCGTGAATTTGCTAAGAAAAACCTCTGAGAGTGGATTCGAACCCTCGCCGCATGCCCAACACTGCCCCTCTCTACCGACTGTGCCGCCTATGCCGTTGATGATCCCGCATAGCTCCTCGTAGGCTTAAAAGAGGTGCGATGGCTGCCAATTTTTTTGAGCTCATAACACCTTAGACCTGATTTTTTTCGTTATCACTCGGTCGAGGAAGAGGGGCGCCCCCTCCCCTCAAATTATACACAACGAATGACGTACGAAACAGTTGACTTGGGGAGAGTTCTCTTGCCCCCCCCCCCACCGGGTTGAGCAGGGTTGCGACCGGTCGCAACAGGAGGTCGTAAAAATTCCGGAAGTTTTTGGAAAAAAATTAAATTTGTAGGGGGGGGGGCTCGTACATTTTCTGGAAAAATTGGGGTTTGTCTCCGAACCACTTGGAAAGGTAGGCGTAGTAAGTCGCGTAGTAGGCAAGCCGGGTACGGCGCGGGTGTGGATATCCAGTGGGGGGGGCTGAGCAGCTCTAGGGTGAAGGCGGGAGGTCTGAGCTCCGCCGAGACACCAGGTAGACAATAGTGAATGGGGGTATACACTGTTTCTATTCAGTTTTTCACGAAAAATTCGATCTTGCTACCCTCCAAATTCTAGATCAAGAAAACTGACCAAATAACGCCTCTGGGGGTCTGAGGAAATCGCCAAAATTTTGCTCCTGGAGGGGGGTCTGAGTGAATTTGGCCTTGTCCATATCTCGTGCCGCACCCTGTAAGCAAGTAGTAAGTAAATTCATTTTTTTTTTCACATTTTCATTCTTAATCCATCCTGAAAATCCTGATATAGAGAGTTGTAAAGAATAAGACGGGTCTAAATGTGCAATTGTTAATTCTTTTAATCCCAGGGGGTTCGTAAAAATTCTGGTCAACAGGGGGGTCGTAAAATTTTGATCAGCGGTCGCAGCGGTCTGCACAACCCTGTCCCCGAGCATGATGAACGCGAAAGCAAAGCCGCAGCGTATATGGTGATGCAAACTGGCTAGTCTCGAGGTGGTCTCTCACTTCGCAAGTTGATGGTGCAGATCTGACACTCAAGGACTGTGGGGTATCTCTGTTCGGAGTTCAGAGGACATCGTAAGCTTCTCCGTAACCTTTCGTCAGAGGTAAAAAATTTGGCCCTATTCCTGTTTTCCAAGAGCCGGAAACTGTTGAAAACAGCGATTTTTTGCAAGCTAATTTTGTTCAATTAATGAACAATGGGTGTTAGGTGTGGCGAGAGCATGGGGAAGACCGGCGATCGGGAGATCAAGGGAAGACCTGCGGGCTGGAGGTCCGTCCCCTCCTCGATTCGGAGGAAGTTCCCGAGTTGTTCTGAGGGAAGTTCCCGATTTGTTGTCGTTCTCGGGAACACCCCCCACCCCAGGAACGTCTGAGTTGCCGCAGCACGCTCGCTTTTTACGTCATCCATTGGCTTTGCCCGTATCGATCGATGGCGCGGTACTCGAGCTGGCTACGTGGATAGGCGAATGCGCTTAAAGCTCCCCATATTTTTCCTTGTTAGGACCGATATCGCCAGATGCGGTGCCTTTCCAGGCAACTGTTACAGTTAAGTGGTTGTGGTTTCGAAATACACAGAGATGCAATACATGTGACCCAAAAATCCAAAAATACCGGGTTGTGAACCCCAATGGTAAAGAAACAGCAGCACAATAAAGTACAATTAATTTATTACGATAAACATAACAAAACAATTATTACTATAGATCTGGTGATGAAATCCTTAGAAATTTACTATTGGAGGGACTTCTTAATAGAGATCCTAGAACAAACCCAGCGGTGGACGTTCCCTTGGCCTTCTCGAAAATACTGTCCCTAAACCCTGAGCAGGAACCCGCGAAACCCACTATTGGACGCACAAACTCATACGAGCAGCGAGAACAGAGCGAGCACTGCAACCAGTGCAAAGACACAGGAGCGGACAATGCGGTACGAATCTCGGAGATCCCAGGAAACAGGAAGACGGACGATCCAGAACCAGAATGGAACCGAATCCCGCAACGAACGCAAATGACAACCGAGTGAGCAGATCGTGCGAATTCCCAGAAACACAGGAAACAGGACAACGGCCGATCTGGAGCGAAGACAGAAGCCAAAACTGGTCTCCCATCGATGAATTCGGGCCTCGTTGACCATTGATTCCCGCCGTTTCGATTACGGTCACCTTCCGTGCTCCAGTCACACTCGCCTCGCCCTTTAATCAATCAATCCTGCCACTCAACGTCCACCGCTAGGCCGCAAACCTGTTAATTTCTACATGATGCTGCACGGGTAAAACGGTGAGTTTCTATTTATTTTTCTAGTATTATCTCACATTACAAGCATGTAAAATACTCATCATTGAAACCGCTCTTTGATTTCAAATGTAAATTTCGAGAAAGGTTGGATTTCGCGGGAAGTTTGGAGCACTCTCGGTATGGCTATAGATACAGAAAAAGACTTTTGAACGCTACAGCTCACTTTTCCAAAAGAACTCAAAATAACTCGGCAAAAATTGCTTAAAAGTAATGTAGTAATATAAAGATAATTTGCAGTTCTGCTTGAAATTTGATAGCTGTGCTCAAGCCGTACGCTCGAACGAACCGAAGTGAATGGTGATTGGTAGATATAAGGTGTACGTCAACCAAATTTGCTTGACTATGCCCTTTTCTCACCCTAGCCTCTCTTTCCCTCCTATTACGTTGTTTAATTTTCAGTTCTCCATAGGATTCATGAGACAGTCATCTTCTTCTTCTTTGCAGCCACGTCGAGGGTTCTGTCATAGGGTGAGGAAGTGGGCGACCAGTAATGGATTCGTCGATAGGTCCATTGTGGTCAGCGTGGTTGGTCTCTCTGGACAATTAAACAAATGTGCCGTATCGTGGCCGTGGCATCCACAGTCTGGGCAAACGTCCGATTTGCTGCTGTCAATCTTACTGACGTAAGCCATAAGCATAGCAGAGTGACCACAGCGCAGCGATGCCAGGGTGCATATGGCCCTCCTTCCGAGTTGAGACTCGGATGTGTAGACCCGGGGCGGCACCACTCCCAGAATGGGATTTACAGTAGCTCTTTCCAGATGACACCGTACGAACTGTGTGTGCTCCTCGCGCAACATACGGAGTCGTTCTTGCTGTGAATCGTGCCATCTTTGCAGATTGACTTTGCTTGGAGCATCGGCGAATGGCTTTCTGATGTCTCTCTGCCTGACGGGGTTCAGCACTCTCCATGAGGGGTGATTGGGTTGCTTTATGATATTGTAATTGTTTATTACATGGCAAACCTGCGTATTGACATCGTAACAAGATAAACGAACGCGTAGTAACAAAATGTAACAACGATATACGAGATCGGGAACATGTAGTATGTAGGGAATCTGTAAGAAAAAGACCAATGACTAACACAAGGTCACTATAGAGTATCTATCGGAAAAAATAGCATTGTGACTAACACAAGATCACAAGCTCACTCATCCTCCGTCACCAAGTACTGCTCCACTATACGCTTGAAGGAGCCCAGGTCTGTTGGCAGATTGCCCTTCATGAGCAGTTTTTCCAATTCCCTGCCAGCTCTTTTAGTAAAGAAATGGTGCCTGACACTTCCTAGCCGGGTTTCGGAGTAGTTTGAAACTTCTACCTCTAGTGGTAGATGCCCTCATTGATGAAGAATTGTTGGGCCTGGAGCTGACAGTGCTCCTTTACTGGCAATAATCGTGTCTCCGCATGCAAGTGCTCGACTGGGGAACTTCTTGCAAATCCGGAAGCAATACGAAGTGCGACATTCTGTATACGCTGCATCTTGGTCCAGTAGGTTTCTGATACCAAGTGCTTCCATACCGGTGCAGCGTACTCCAGAGCGGGCTGAAGCATGGCCTTGTATGTCCTGATAATAGTTTCCTTGCTACTGATGTACCGCCCAGGGCTCTGAGCACATCAAGCTTCGCTTTGACGACGGCCTGCTTGTGCTCGGTGTTCTTGTGAAACTTGATGGATCGAGCACCAGACCGAGCAGTTTGGGAAAGCGAGCAGCAGGTAATCGATCTCCGTCCCACTCGACATTCGGGTGGGCGCTGTGCTCTGATGGATCCGTTGTGATTACGGATACCGACGATTTGGATGCAGAGATCTGTAGCATTTTGCGGTCGAAAAAGCTTTTCAGTGTGACCAGGTACTCATTTATCTTGGAGGCGGCCACATGTATATCCCCATCCCGACACATTATTGTCATATCATCGGCATAGGCGACCACCTTGATATCCTGGGGAGGGGCGGGCATGTCTTCGAGGTACAGAATGAAGAGGGCAATCGATAAAACGCCGCCCTGCGGGACTCCAGCTGCAATAGGAATACTATTGGAGACATGGTTCTGGAACATAACTCTGGCTCGTCTGCCCTTGATGAATGCCGATATCCAGCGTTTCTGCCACGGCGGTATTGATGATTCGAGTAAGTTGCTTGACAGAACTCCATGGTTCACTGTGTCGAATGCCTTGGTAAGATCGAAGGCAACAGCCACAGTTCTCTGTGGCTTCTGGGCATTGACCCCATCGATGGCAAAGCTTGTAAATTCCAGCAGAGCTGTCGTGGTGGAATGCAGCTTTCTGAATCCGTGCTGAAACACCTGGTTTCTCATTGTGCTCTGCAAGATCCTTTACAATCAGTTTTTCGGCTACCTTTGCGAACGTAGACAGCAAGCTAATGGGTCTGCATCCCCTGACTGAAGCCTGAGGTTTCCCCGACTTGGGCAGCGGCACAACGTTAGCTGGCTTCCAAGTCTGTGGGATGGTGCACGATCTGAACGAGGTGTTTATCAAATCAGTGAGAAGCGGGAGGATTTCATTCGGTATCTTCTTCAAGACAGCAGGACATATCCCTTCTGGACCAACCGCTTTTGGATGCCGAATATCCTTTATAACCTTCTCAACTTGCGTCGAAGTGAACGCTTCGGCCGTGCTCATAAGCGGGAGGCGACAGTCATCGAATTTGTCAGTGTTAAAATTGAGCGCACTTCGGCTTACGAAGCAGTTTAGCTCGTTGCGCCGCAATTTTTGGGTGTTGATTTGATGGGAATATAGAGTGTAAAATATAACTATGCTAAGTTTATTATTTTGCAGTGAACAGTGAGGTGAATGCTCGACGGGTGGCGAATGTGGAGCAGTGTTTCGGAAAAATGGCGAAGCCGCTGAATTTGTTTGGTAGAGTCTTGGTTGGTGAAGGAGTACTGGTAAAAATGTGCAGGTAAAATTTGTTTTACCTGCTGTTTACTTCTAGGTATAATACAATAGAACAACAGGGAGGGTCAAGCGGGGTTGTGAAATTTCTCAACAGGGGGTCGCAAAATTTTTGGCCCGAAATCGGAGGTTAAGGGGGATCGCAAACATTTCGGACTAAAAATGAAAACCTCTAGAAGTGAAAAAATAGAAATCAATTCTCACTACCAAAAAATTGCAACATTTTTTTTGCAAAAAAAGTGTCAAAGTTCACACCGCGGGGGGATCTCAAAATTTTGGATTTTTGGAATTAAATTGATGCCCGGGGGTCGCTGCAATTTCGGAAAATCACACAATGCCCCGCTTGACCCTGAGTAAAAGGACTTTTATTTATTTATAAATATGAAATACATCCGCGAATGCGGGTGTCACCCTTTAATAAGAGGTTAACACATTGACAAAAAAATTAGAGAACTGAAGTGCATCATGGTGTAGACCCACCATTCAGCTGTACGAAACTTTGGCTCAATTTCATTGGTGAACATGGAGTTTTGATACCAGTGGTGGCTCCAACGGTCAGTATGGACCGCAATTCTTATAAAGTTACCCTTTAACAGTGTCCATGTTCGACTATCTTGTAACCCGGGCATCTTCTTAGTTCTTGTGTGTAATGCTTCTGTGCCTCACAGGTTGTTATAGTGGAACTATTTATTTACTGGTCTGACGTTTCGGCGGTATCGTCGTTATCAAGGACCTACAATAGCTCGAAGAATGAATTCTGTGATCACTACCCGGTCGAAAAGATCAGTTTAGGAGTAAAACCACACCCTCAAAATCGATTGGCTGCCGAGTTGTCGTACGTTCACGCCGTGGCAGTGTGGAGGAAAGAAGATCACCTCTATGCAAACCGACGTCACCCCTTCCACGAAGAGGGTTTTTGTCATGGGAGAGGTGCTGGCCGGCCGCGTCTCTCTTTCGGATTCTCCTGCTAAGGGCCGGCGTGGGAAGGAATCTTCTTCTTCTTCTTCTTCTTCTGCAGCCTCGAAGTGGTTTTTGTCATAGGTTGAGGAACTGGGCGGCCTTGACAGGATTCGTCCAAAGGTCCATTGTGGTCAAGGAGGTAGGTCTCTTCGGGCACATGAACAAGTGCGCCGTGTCGTGTCCGGGAGCACCACAGTCCGGGCATACGTCTGGTCGGCTGCTGTCGATCTTGTTGACGTAAGACAGCAGTATAGAGTGACCACAGCGCAGCGAGGCAAGAGCACATCTGGCTCGTCTGCCGAGTTGAGACTCGGACTCGCAAACCCGAGGCGGCACTGCTCCTAAGATAGGGTTCACAGCCGCCTTCGTTAGATATCCTCGAACAAACTGGGTGTGCTCCTCACGCAGAAGACGAAGCCTTTCCATGTTGGAGTCGGCCCATCTCTGTGCATCAACTTTACGAGGAGCATCGGCGAACGGCGTCCTAATCGACCACTCTCTTATGGGCTTCATGATTCTCTTTGTTGGATGATTCGGCTGTCTCAGAACATTAATATACATCTGCTGTGCCTGGAGTTCACAATGCTCCTTGACCGGCAATATGCAGGCCTCCGCGTGAAGATGTTTTATTGGAGAGCTCCTTGCACAACCGGTAGCAATTCTAAGCGCAGCATTCTGTACACGCTGCAGCTTATTCCAGGAGCTGTCAGACACCAGGTGCTGCCACACTGGTGCCGCATATTCCAGAGCCGGCTGAAGTATTGCTCTGTAGGTTCTCAATATTGTCTCTCGGCTGTTTCCCCATGATGTTCCTCCGAGAGCTCTCAAGATATTAAGCCTAGCCTTGACGACTGTTTGTTTCTGTTCCGCGTTTTTGTGGAACTTCAGTGACGGATCAAGAATAAGGCCAAGCAGCTTGGGGAATTTGGCTGCTGGCAACAGGTCACCATCCCATCTGACATCTGGATGGGCACTGTGTTCCTTGGTGTTTGTTGTGAACACTGAAACAGAGGATTTTGCAGCAGAGACTGTGAGCATCATTTTATCGAGGAAGAGCTTCAACTCGACGAGATAGGCGCTGATCTTGTTAGCGGCTATTTGCAGGTCACGGTCCTGGCACATGATGGTGATGTCGTCGGCATACATAACAATCTTTACATCGTTGGGAGGCTCGGGGATGTCCTCAAGATACAGGCTAAATAGGGCAGGGGACAACACTCCGCCTTGCGGAACACCGGCTGCTATTGGAATGCTATCGGATACGTGATTCTGGAACAGAACCTTAGCCCGGCGGCCTCTCGTGAAAGCTGCAATCCATCGTTTCTGCCATGATGGTAGCGACGACTTGAGCAGTTTCTCGGACAGCAGCCCCAAGTTAACAGAGTCAAACGCTTTGCTCAGGTCGAGGGCGACGGCCACCGTTCTCAGGGGCTTTCTCATGTTGAACCCATCGACCGCAAAGCTCACGATCTCCAATAGAGCAGTAGTAGTAGAGTGAAGTTTCCTGAACCCATGCTGATGCTGCTGTCGCTCATTTTGATCAGCCAGGTCAGTCACGATCAACTTTTCAGCTAATTTAGCGACGGGCGATAACAGGCTTGTTGGTCGAAAGCCTTTCGCCGTGCTTTGGGACTTGCCTGGCTTTGGCAACGATATCACATTGGCTGTCTTCCAAGCTTGGGGTAGAGTGCAGGTCCGGAAAGAAGTGTTAATGATATCTGCAAGCATCGGTAGAAGTTCCGTGGGAAGCTTCTTCAGGATGGCTGGGGAGATACCGTCAGGTCCGATAGCCTTCGAATTCCGCATTTCTTTGATAGCCTTCTCAACTTGTGTGAGAGTAAAGGCCTCAGAAGCGTTCATGAGCGGCAACCGGCTCAGCTCTCTAACCGTGACTCTGTTTTGCACGCCTCGCTTGGTGCGCGTGATGAAAAAGTTCTTGCCGAGTGCGTAAGCAGCCGCTTTCCCTGATTTGAAGATGTTCTCCTCGAACTCAATAGCGGAGCTCATCGGGGGAGCGGACATTCCGGAAATTTTCCTCAAGACTTTCCACGTCGTTGTTCCGTCCGCCTTGAAATTCAGCTTTTCAGTGAACTTCTCCCAGCATTCCTTCTTGTTCTTATCCAGATCCTGCTTGATCTCATTATCCAGTACAGCAATCTCCGGGTCTAGATGATCTGCGGCTCTCTTCTCATCTCTGGTTCTTATCTTCTGCAGTATTTCCCTGCTGACATTTGGAAAAAAGGTCTTGACACGACCCTCAGGAATTGCTGCTTTCATGGCCTTGCGGATGGCACTTGTTAGATGGCCCTCTTTCTGATGAACATCACCATTCCATGGGTAGTCGACCGCATGGCGGAGTGCAACATCTCTGAACAGGGTCCAGTCTGCTAGGCCTAAATTAAGATAAGTACGATGACGAAAACCAGAGTAAGGGGCAAGAGAGTCAGAGAGATCAATATAGACAAAGACGGGAATGTGATCACTGGAGAGAGTTGTGGATGTGGACCACGTGCAAGCATTAGAAAGATTGGATGACACAAGAGAGATATCTGGGCTAGAAGGTCGGCCGTTGGCAGGGAGACGAGTGGGCTGGTCATCATTGAGGATAACCAGGTCACACTCCTCAGCCCACTCTTCGACATCTTCCCCTCTGGCGTCAGAATCAAGAGCGGAACAGAACGTGTGAGCATTGAAGTCACCCGCAAAGACAGCTGAAGGGGAGAGTGAGCAGTCGTACAACTGCTTAAGGAGGGGAATAGGATTATAAGAGGGGGGACAAGATGATATAGGAGGAATGTAGATGTTAAATAGAGATAAAGGGGTTTTGAGGGGGAAGTGGACAGGAATGTACTCTAGAGTACCGTCCTTAGGAGTATTAGGGATAATATGAGAAGGTATGGCAGATTGCACGAAAGTAGGCACTCCGCCCCCAAGAGCAGACCTTGGCATGTGATAGGCGGTGTATCCCGGAATGTTAGGCTGGGGGTAAGTGGTAGAAGGAGAGAGCTTGGTTCCTTGAACCATGATAACATCCGGGTGATGAGAACGTGCGAACAGAGAGAGTTGAGATAACTTGTTGCGAAGGCCGTTGAGATTAATGTGAACAATGGAGAGGGGGCGGTTGGTAATTGAGGAATCAGAGTTGCTGGGGGCAGAGCATGGAACACAACGAAAGGATGAGTCATGATGCCTCACAGAACTGAGGCCCGAACAGGAGAAGTGCACCCACCTTTGGCATCCGAAGCACTGGACGCTGGAATGTCTCCAATTGACATCCTTGCCGCACGTGGCGCATAGGTACTTCTGCGCTGGACCTGGATTCCTCTCGACGCCGGCCCTTTGTAGTAAAATCCTCAGGAGAGCTGCGGCCCACCAGCACCCCTCCCACGACAAAAACCCTTTTCTCGGTGGGGTTGACGTCGGTTTGCACGGAGGCGATCTTCTTTCCTCCACACTGCCACGGCACGAACGTACGACATCTCGGCAGCTCTAGTCTTGGACCCGCTCAGAGGGAATCTTAGACCCGCTCAGAAGAAGAAGAAGTACCAATGTGCCACATGCGACAGAAATGTCACTTGGAATGGGACCAGTGTCCAATGCTTTGGATGCCAAAGGTGGGTGCACTTCTCTTGTTCGGGTCTCAGTTCTGTGAAGCATCATAACTCTTCTTTTCGCTGTGTTATATGCTCTTCACCTACCAACTCTGATTCCTCTTCCTCATATCGCTCCCTTTCCATTGTACACATCAATCTCAACGGCCTTCGTGCCAAACTTTCTGAGCTCTCTCTCTCTCTCTCTTCGCACGTACTTACCATCCTGACGTGATCATGGTTCAAGAAACCAAGCTCTCTCCATCCCCTACCCGTCCTCATCCTGATATCCTGGGCTGTACCGCCTTCCATGCTCCAAGGTCAGCTCTTGGCGGAGGAGTTTTAACCTTTGTTTTATCTTCTCTCCCCTCCCACCTCATACCCAACACCCCCACGGATGGTACTCTCGAGTACCTTCCAATCCATCACCCTCTCAAAACACCTATTTCTCTCTTCAACATATGTATTCCACCCACTACCTCATGCCCCTCATCTTACAATCCCACTCCACTTCTTAAGCAGCTTCACGACTGCTCCCTCTCATCTACGGTTGTTTTCGCGGGCGATTTTAATGCTCACACTTTTTGCTCGTCTCTTGGCTCTGATGCTAGGGGAGATGACGTCGAAGATTGGGCAGAGGAGTGCGACATGTGCCCGTATTCATGAAACACTGGGAACCTCCTGGGAAGGTCCAAAGTTCACCCGCTGTTGGACGAGTTTTCGATGCTGCACCTTCCTGGCTACCCTGCAGGTAAGCAGGAAGGCTCCCAGCTACCTGGCAGGTAGACAGGAGGGTTCGTAGCCACCTAGCGGGTGGACGGAGAGGGGTTTGGCTGCCTGCTACGTCGATCTCACGCGACAGAAAATTATCGATACCACCCTGACAGGCAGTGCGGACACCTGTTCACCCGAGGACTTGAGGACGGGCTTGTTATGCCCGACGGAATGCATTATTAGCTGAGCTGAGAGACAGCAGCCACCTACCCGGCGGTCTCCTCTCTGTCTCTGCAGGTGGCTACTCATGCCTATCTCTACTCTCACAGGTAGCGAAGAGGGGCCGCCACTACTGAAAGTTCGACAGGAGAGGCACAAATTGGTTGCCATACGACGGGTACGGGAAGGTTGCGCCCCCTTCCTGCACCCGCGGTTTCATGAATACCGCCACAGGTCATCTTAAACGATGATCAGCCCACTCGTCTCCCTACCAACGTCCGATCCTCCAGCCCAGGCATTTCTCTTATCTCGTCCAACCTCTCTAATTCTTGCTCATGGTCCACCTCAACCACTTTGCCAAGTGACCATGTCCCCGTCTTTATCCATACCGATCTATCCAACTCTCTCGCTCCCTATTCTGGTGTTCGTCAACATTCTTATCTTAATTTAGGCCGAGCAGACTGGAGCCTGTTCAGTGAGGTCGCGCTTCACCTAGCGGCCGATTACCCTTGGAATGGCGACGTGCACCAGAAAGAGTGCCATTTATCTGACGCGATTCGCAGAGCCATGAAAGCGGCTATTCCTGTCGGCCGCGTCAAGACTTTCTATCCAAATGTCACAAGGGAGATCCTCGATAAGATCAAGACAAGCGATGCCAGGAGAGCGGTCAACCATCTGGACCCCATCGTTGCTGAACTTGACGATGAGATCAGAAAGGATCTAGACAGGCACAAGAAAGAAGAGTGGGAAGAGTTCTCCGGGCAGTTGGATTTCAAGACGGACAGTGCAGCTATTTGGAAGGTGTTACGGAAGCTCTCGGGTAAGAGCTTGCCTGCTACCGTCTCCACAATCGAATTAGACATTGGTGTATTCAAATCAAGAAAAGAAGCCGCTTATGCGCTCGGGAGAAGTTTTTTCATCACCAGTGCAAAGCGTGGTCCGCAGAATAGTGTGACTGTACGAGAGCTGTGCCGCCTCCCGCTCATGAGCACGGCCGAAGCGTTCACTACGACGCAAGTTGAGAAAGTTATAAAGGATATGCGGAATTCAAATGCGGTTGGTCCAGACGGGATATGTCCTGCTGTCTTGAAGAAGATACCGAAGGAAATCCTTCCGCTTCTCACTGATTTGATCAATACCTCGTTCAGATCGTGCACCATCCCACAGAACTGGAAGACAGCTAACGTTGTGCCGCTGCCCAAGCCGGGGAAACCTCAGGCTTCAGTCAAGGGATACAGACCTATTAACTTGCTGTCCACGTTCGCGAAGGTAGCCGAAAAACTGATCGTAAAGGACTTGGCGGAGCACAACGAGAAGCAACTGATTCAGCATGGATTCAGAAAGCTGCATTCCACCACGACAGCTCTGCTGGAAATTACAAGCTTTGCCGTCGGTGGGTTCAATGCCCAGAAGCTACAGAGAACTGTGGCTGTTGCCTTTGATCTTACCAAGGCATTCGACACAGTAAACCATGGAATTCTGTCAAGCAACTTACTGGAATCATCAATACCGCCGCGGCAGAAACGCTGGATATCGGCATTCATCAAGGGCAGACGAGCCAGAGTTATGTTCCAGAACCATGTCTCCAATAGTATTCCTATTGCAGCTGGAGTTCCGCAGGGCGGTGTTTTATCCCCTGCCCTCTTCAGTCTGTACCTCGAAGACATGCCCGCTCCTCCCCAGGATATCAAGGTGGTCGCCTATGCCGATGATATGACAATAATGTGTCGGGATCGGGATATACATGTTGCCGCCTCCAAGATCATGGAGTACCTGGTCACACTGAAAAGCTTTTTTGACCGCAAAATGCTAAAGATCTCTGCATCCAAATCGTCGGTATCCGTACTCACAACGGATCCATCGGAGCACAGCGCTCACCCGCATGTCGAGTGGGACGGAGATCGATTACCTGCTGCTCGCTTTCCCAAACTGCTCGGTCTGGTGCTCGATCCATCGCTCAAGTTTCATAAGAACACCGTGCAGAAGCAGGCCGTCGTCAAAGCGAAGCTTAATGTGCTCAGAGCCCTGGGCGGTACATCATGGGGCAGTAGCAAGGAAACTTATCACGACATGCAAGGCAATACTTCAGCCCGCTCTGGAGTACGCTGCACCGGTGTGGCAGCACTTGGTATCAGAAACCTCCTGGACCAAAATGCAGCGTGTACAGAATGCCGCACTTCGTATAGCTTCCGGATTTGCAAGAAGTTCCCCAGTCGAGCACTTGCATGCGGAGACACGATTATTACCAGTAAAAGAGCACTGTCAGCTCAAGGCCCAACAATTTTTCATCAATATCATAAAGCAACCCAACCACCCCTCATGGAGAGTGCTGAACCCCGTCAGGCAGAGAGACATCAGAAAGCCATTCGCCGATGCTCCAAGCAAAGTCAATCTGCAAAGATGGCACGATTCACAGCAAGAACGACTCTGTCTGTTGCGCGAGGAGCACACACAGTTCGTGCGGTGTCACTGGAAAAGGCGGCGGTAATTCCATTCTGGGGGTGGTGCCGCCCCGGGTCTGCACATCCGAGTCTCAACTCGGAAGGAGGGCCAGATGCACCCTGGCATCGCTGCGTTGTGGTCACTCTACTATGCTTATGGCATATGTTAGCAAGATTGACAGCAGTAAATCGGACGTTTGCCTAGACTGTGGATGCCGCGGCCACGATACGGCTCATTTGTTTAATTGTCCGGAGAGACCAACCACGCTGACCACAATGGACCTATGACAGTACCCTCGACGTGGCTGCAAAGAAGAAGAAGAAGACAATCGATTGAAAACGAAGGCATCACATTCAATAGGCACGTCACCTGTGAGCCGCCATCACCACTTGCTCAGACTCGAAACGGTCTCTCAAGGTTCCTGACAAATTTTCCTCTCCTTCTTCTGAGCTGTCGCCACGCCAATCCCGCTTCCGTCTCAAAGTACATGAGCCTGCTACTTTCGAGCAGATTCTTTCAGCTGCTCATTCGAAGATCCATCTTTGCACTCCGAGGGGGCGGCATGTCGCCAACGGTGTGCTGCCAGCGGCCCACTTGTGCACAGCCCTGAGATTTGTCCTTACTCACCAAATTCCACCAGCCGGCTGGACTTTCACTCGATGTAGCCGGAAATATACAATTGAGACGCACTTTCCTCTTATGGCTCAATCACGCCATGTATAGAGCACGATCGAGCGGTTGTACCGTATCACAGCTGGCATAATGGAATGAAAGGCAAAAATGTGTTAGCTATCGCGATGCATTCGTTTCTATTATTCATTTGAGGATCACGCACACGAATCCAAAACGGTTCTAGAGTCTTTCTTGTGCCAATTTCGATTTCGTGTCCTAGAATGGTACACTTGACATCAAAATCATTTCCATTGTGCACTTCCATTTTATGACGACCGAGTGGACTTTAAAGAGCTCCTCTACGCATAGATGAAAGGTGTTCTTTGAGTCGAACCTGCAATAACCTTCCCTTTTTCCAATGTAGTACAGTTTTTCACAGGTTAAACCCTGAAGATGGTAGATGACTCCCTTCTGGGCGCAGTCTCCAATTCGTCCATACGGACAGGTCACTCATCTTTGCATTAAACAAGATCTATCGTATAGTCTATTGATGTTAGCGTTTGATGTTATCTCTTGGTGTGTTCGCCAGTACAGGTCACTCATCTTTGCATTAAACAAGATCTATCGTATAGTCTATTTCGAACTAATCGGCGTTTGATGTTATCCCCTGGTGTGCGCCAACGGTGTGCCATTTTATGACGGCCGAGTGGACTTTAAAGAGCTCCTCTACGCATAGATGAAAGGTGTTCTTTGAGTCGAACCTGCAATAACCTTCCCTTTTTCCAATGTACAGTTCTTCACAGGTTAAACCCTGAAGATGGTAGATGACTCCCTTCTGGGCGCAGTCTCCAATTCGTCCATACGGACAGGTCACTCATCTTTGCATTAAACAAGATCTATCGTATAGTCTATTTCGAACTAATCGGCGTTTGATGTTATCTCCTGGTGTGTTCGCCAGTATAACATCATTAGCAAGATCTGCCCGAGCAAGACACTGTCATATGGCTGCTGTGACCTGATCCGAGATGAAGGGAACTTGGAGGCACACCAGATTCTCTCGTCGTTGATGGCGGTCGTGCCGGCGTCTGACTGTGTTCCGTCGTAGCGCTTCGCATACATTCGAGCCAGCAATTGGTGCTGCTAATGCTCGTGACTCCTCTCGCTCCACGGAACCCGTGCACATTCCCGCAGCTGTTTTATACATATTATGTAAAATCGCATGTTTCACAGCAGTCACATTAAGTAAGCAGCTACTCCCATCAGGAGCAACCGAGTAGCAGTGAGGCGGGGGCACCAAAAAGCGGGTGGCCCAAACAGAAGATTTATTGCCACGTAGCATCACCACGCTCCTTGATTTTGTACCCAAAATCTTGAAGCGAGTCATAGTTTTTCTCTATCATGACAGGTTTTCTTTATCGTTATTGTTTGTAAAACATTAATTGTGCCCCGTGTCTACTGCTGAGTACATTTCAGTAAGAGGTCGTGAGATCTTGTTCATCTCGTGTGACGTGTCTTCTTCGCCGCACCAATATCAAACATATCTTTAGCTATAGCATCGTGATCATAGAGGAATCCTGCAGAATTTCTTTGACGGTTTTCTTTATCTCGAAGAATTTGGCTGGAAGTATACGTAATAATTTGGAGCAGTAGGAATGTGACAGCCGTGAGTTTCTTGTGAATGGAGTTTGATACTCGAAGCTGCACACCCTTCCTATGTTTGGTCTTAAAACCATTTTTTTGAGAGTCGTAGTCTCCGCTCAAGCCTCCAAATCTTATTCAAAAGTACTAGAGTACAGTACAGAGCGACGTTCGTTCAACAGCTCCAGCTTTAATACCTTGATTCGACTACCTTAAGCTGGCAAATTTGCAGAGCTAACTCGGAAACAACGTAGGTATACTGTTTTGGTGAATAAACGCTGTACTTTCTCCAGAGCATCAATGTATCTCTTTCTGTAAGGACCCCAAACGACTACGTTGCTTTCGATGAGAGGTCGCACATAAGTCTTGAACATTCGAGATAGGATGAGTGGATCACCCAGGCGGAAACTCCTCAATAGTCGAAACATTGCAATTCTCGTAGTCTCTATTGTTCTTGATTTGTGTTTGTCAAAAGAAAGTTTCTCGTCAATTAGTATTCCCAAGTATTTTACCACGCAAACAGCTTTGATGGCAGCACATGGGTGCAAAAAGTAAGTTGTTCTAGGATTTTGTCTCCCAAGGTAGATAATGCATGTTTTGGTCGGAGAAAGTGTGAGTTGCCAGTCTTGCATATAGCAAACCAGTTTCGAGATGGAACTTTGCAAAATAGCATGTGCCTCCTCTTTGTCTTCTATATTATTATTATTATTATTATTATTATTATTATTATTATTATTATTATTTCTTGACGTGGAAACATTGTCACACGTTTAAATGGAGGTATAAGGAAAACAACCAAACCAGAAAACCACTAATCATGAAAAAATTGAACAATCGCGTTGTTTCTGTCTTCTTCTTCTTCTTCTGCAGCCTCAAAGTGGTTTTTGTCATAGGCTGAGGAACTGGGTGGCCTTCACAGGATTCGTCCAAAAGTCCATTGTTGTTAAGGAGGTTGTTCATGTGAAGATCACGAGTAGAGAATCAAAGTCTTAAATCTATGAGAAGACTTATCTATCCTACTAACTAGATTCGGCTTGGTGTGTGTGTGTGTGTGTGTGTGTGTGTGTGTGTGTGTGTGTGTGTGTGTGTGTGTGTGTGTGTGTGTGTGTGTGTGTGTGTGTGTGTGTGTGTGTGTGTGTGTGTGTGTGTGTGTGTGTGTGTGTGTGTGTGTGTGTGTGTGTGTGTGTGTGTGTGTGTGTGTGTGTGTGTGTGTGTGTGTGTGTGTGTGTGTGTGTGTGTGTGTGTGTGTGTGTGTGTGTGTGTGTGTGTGTGTGTGTGTGTGTGTGTGTGTGTGTGTGTGTGTGTGTGTGTGTGTGTGTGTGTGTGTGTGTGTGTGCGCGTGTGTGTGTGTGTGTGTGTGTGTGTGCGCGTGTGTGTGTGCGCGTGTGTGTGTGTGTGTGTGTGTGTGTGTGTGTGTGTGCGAAAATTTGTAACGTCGGCCTGTCGTTAACAGTTGACACCCGGCTGTCACACCCACTGTTCACGTATGCAGCGGTGATCGTTAACCTCGCTTTCGTGTCAATTGGGAAAGAAGAGAACGATCAGTTCTGAATGCTGTTCTACTGCATATATTGTGCTTGATTCGTGTCTATTGTTTCAATTGTTCATTCATCATTTTCTGGAGAGACAGCTTTCCAGGATGAGCTCAAGAACTGAGCAGGACATCAATCTACCCCGAACAGTTCACCAATCCATGGAGAAGTGTGACATAACTTTCTCCGCAGATTATTTTCTTCCGAATCTGTGTCAGACTGTGAATGGTTATGCATTGCATCGCAAAAGTACCCTGTGTGAGCTTGATTGAGCACAGTGTTACTGATTTCCTTGGAAATATACAGTAGCGCGCAGGCTTTTTTTCAAAAAAAAACTTTTTTGCGCATACAACTCTGCCGCGATTCCGCCGCAACTCCTCCGTCTCGGCGCTTGGCGGAGGAGTCGTGGGGAGATGCGGGGTAGAACCGCGGACGATTCTTCATTGGGCAAATCGCGGTAAGGTCGCGAAAGAGTCCCGAGAGAGTCGCGGAAGCGTGACCTACGGATAAGTCACGGCGAAGTCGCGGAAGATTCCAAGGTCGTTGGGGAGTAGCGGGGCAGTAGTGGAAGAGTCGCGGCAATATTCTCAGAGAAAGCGCCACGTCACCACATCTCGCTTCAAGATTGACGAAATGAGTTTTGAGGCAGTTTTCGTGTTCCTCTCAGTGAGGCAAATGCAATGGTACGTGTAGACAGTCTTTTCGACTGCGGTATCCTGTTGAGAAATATGTATTTCCTTCTAAAATTCACATCGACAACAGGTCAAAGCATGAAAGGTTTTCGCTATCACGATCCTGTGTCCAGTTCATAATGAGGGGTTTTGTGGTGCAAAAGTGCATTTTTCGATGCACTTCTAAAGTTGAATCTATTCTGTAACACTGTCGTATGGGACTCAACGAAAGCAATTCAGAAACTACTTCAAAATTGAAAACGGACCACTTAGAAGCAGGGTATGGCGATGCGGCGCTTTGTGAGCGCAAAAACAACGCTATTTGCTGCAAGAAAAATTCTCAAGCGGTATTGTATGGGGTCAAGGCTGTTGAGCCAGCGAAGTACTGCTCTGTAATTCAAGTAATCCATGTATCCTAAAGCACGCCCACAAGTACGCCGCGAAGCGGCGTGGGTGCGCACCTTGTATATCATATCATAGGAAAAATATTTAATATCTATATCATAGGATAAATCTATCATATCTTTATCATGGGATGCACACGAACGAAGTTTTCGAAAAAAAATTTCGAAAATTTTTTCGTTCGTTCGAAATTTCGTCGAACGATTTTTTTTCAAATTTCGTTCGTTCGAAATGTTGTCGAACGATTTTTTTTTCAAAATTCGTTCGCTCGAAATTCTTTTGAACGAGTTTTTTTGCAAGTTCTGTTCGTTCGAAATTCTTTCGAACAAATTTCGAATAAAATTCGAAAAAAATCGAAATTTCGATTAGTTTCGAAATTCGTTCGTTCGATTTCCGAAATTTCGAAATTCGTTCTTTCGAAATTCTTTCGAACGGATTTTTTTCATTTTTTTTGTACGTTGTTTTTGTATGTTTTTTTTGTGCATTTTTTTTTCGAAATTGTACAACTATAATAAATACATTTTACATCGTCAGCAAACATTTTGACCGTAACATCAGAATGTGTTTTACAAACTGATGGCAGATCATACATAAAGATGTAAAAAGAAGTAGACCAAGAACTGCCGTGTAGGGTTGAGCAGCGTTGCGACTGGTCACAACGGGGGGTCGTAAAATTTTTGGAAATTCTCGGAAAAAATGAAAATTTGGGGAGGGGTCGTAAAATTTTTGGAAAAAAATTATAGGATTTTTCCAAACCACATGGTAAGGTAAATTGAGGTAGGAACTAGGCAAAACCAAACCTCTCCAGCCGCTTCGCGGCTGGAGCGATAGTCAGTCGCGTGCGAGATGTGTATGCATTTTCAGCAATATAAAAGCAGATTATTTACAGAGAAGCTGTTTAGAAAATTGACACTTTTTCGAAAAAATTGACAATTAGACACTAAATAAAGCTTTAAAAGTTTTTGGTCCCAGGGGGTCGTAACATTTTGGGATTTTTTTTGAAAGGAAAAGGAAACTGGGGGGGGGGTTGTAGCCGCGCCAAAAATTGCCACAACGGCCAGCTCAACCCTGCTGCTGTGCGGCACTCACTGCACTTCCCACCGAACGATTGGAGGATATCGAATCTTTAACTTTGACACAAAATTGTCGGTCAGTAAGAAAAGATTCCAACCAGCATCAAAGATTACCCTTTATACCTATGCTACTCAGCTTATGCACTAATTTCGCATGACACTGTATCAAATGCCACTTTTTGCTTTTAATTCTCACCTCTAGCTAATGCGTATCTTGTAATTTCGTGCAGGGCTGCAGGTCAGCTATGGAAAAAGCTGAAAATTTTTTCAGCTTTTTCCATAGCTCAGACACCCTTTTGTCTAGCAAGTTTATTTCGCTGCATCGTGCTCATGAGCTCATTATAGTTAGGCGGAATAAGCTTCGAGCGTTTCAATTTTTCAATGAAACCGCTCATTTTGGCCCATGAATCCATAGCATTTATTCGCAGGTATTGACGTTTTGTGGCTCACCCATCAATATGTCCTAGTGACATAGTGGTGCCCTCTATACATTCCATCCGATGGCCGAAATTGCGTCGGATCGGATTTTCGGATATTGCCGATTTTGCAAAACGGACTCATCGGATAAAACGGATACTGGCCCAAACGAGAATTTCGGATAACGGACCCTATCCGAAACGAGAATTTTCGGCCGAATCGGATTGATCGGATAAATCGGATCCACCGGATAATCCGGTTGAAAAAACGGATATGTAAAATTCTCAGTAGTCCCGAGGATTCAACTCCGTGTATTCAAGAAAATACCATTCTAAAACCAAATGTAATCTTCATATATTAGAAACAAGCAAATCACCGGTTTTGGGAAATTTTAAAGCAATAGTTGACATGAGCAGTTGGACCGGTGCTGGTAAATCTTCAGATTGAAGAAGAATCACAACAAATTATCGTGGTGACCATAAAACAAGACTTGTTTGGAGATCTTCGACTGATATGGTTGCTTTAATCGTACAGCGCATTCGAAGACACGCGTTCAGTCTACTATTTCGGTGTGGTCTTCCGACACATCTTCCTCTCCGAAAGTAGATTCGTCAATATCCGAGTCAGTTTCATCATAATCGGATTCGACCTCACTGCGCCCATACTTCTCAACGACTACATATTTGTACAGAGAATGGCCTGACGTTTGGAAAATAATGTAGCGCAGCGAATCCTGGGCAATTAAATATTTGGCGCTGCATTCTTCGCGACGGGGTCGGCCGCGTCACGCCGCTGCTCGCGCAGGAATTTCCACAGCGGAAACCAGAAACCTTTCGTGGTAATCAAAATGAGGCGTAAGCAAAATGCTCCGGCGGTACACAACACGAAACATAGAAAAGTACGAGGACAAGCTTCAGGAAATAATTTGGCTGCTTTTTTCATTGTTCGCGTCCGGAAAAAGCGGAGACATAACTCATGATAGGGCGACAAAGGGGTTGCCAGAGAACCGGGTTCCGCCTGGCCGCGGTGACGTCATTGTTCGGTGTTTCACCCACCGTAAACTTCACGACACCCGGAGTTACCCTCCCCTTTCAAAATATGAACAGTAAGTGACCTAGATTTGTTATTCTATACAGTGTTGTTTTTCTGAGTGGGCTTATTTGACAGATAAAGGACCACCTAAGATCGCGGCGGGTACGAGTGCTCATAGAATCGTGACGAAGGATGACACGTTCCGGTTCTCCGCCACTGAATGGAAGACTGGGATTTTGACAAATACAAGTACAGGTGTGAAACATTCTTCCTTGATTCCCACTCTGCGTTTCCACGAAAACACACGTATACGTGCTGCTGCAGCCAATTCACGCAACAACATTCTGCGTGTCCTTGCTGGCACCGCCTGGAACAGCATAGAGGAAGTTCTGCGTACGACGTATAGAGCCATGGTACTGCCTGTTTTCAAATATGGTGCCCCCATTTGGACTAGGCATCTGTCTGAAACCTATTGGTGCAGACTGCAGCGAGCGCAGAATACTGTGTTCAGGCTCGTTACAGTATACCACAAATCGACGCCTCTTTGCCATCTCCGCCAGGAAACCGGCCGGCTCCCGTCAAGCAGCACTTCTTGTTGCAGTCTCAGCAGTTCACATTGGCATCATCAAGAATCCGACCCATCCCAACCGTTCCCTCCTATCATCCATCCCCCCAACTTCGCAACATACGCACACCGCTCTATGCTGCCCTGTCTGCTGTTGACCATCAACGTTGGGCTACCACCGAGCTCCCGCGTAGAGGACTGCAGATGGCTGAGCATACACGTTTCGTGACAGAATACTTGTCTGCTGCTTAGCTCAATACCATATATGGCGGTTGTCTCCTCAAGCCGATGATAGTGAAACTGGCAAAGCCGTGTGAGGTTCTCAACTCTCTGCGCCTCTGATGCGATGCTCTCTCATGGCCGAGAAGAAGAATAGTAGATGAAATAATCTTCTGGGTTTCGAAATTTCAATTTTGGCGCCGGCAATGCTTCAATGTACGCGTGCGCGCGTAAACCATAGACGTACATCATCGACAATTGCGTCGTGCACGTCTACGGAAATTGTATTCAAATTTCGAACAAAGCGCAAACAGTGGGCAGTGGGTCAGGGATTACCTTTAGGGCGCGATTGTTAAACTGAGAGAAACGAGCGCCATTTTATCCGAAGTTATCCGATTTTCATCCGAAATTATCCGATTTTCATCCGATTGATTATCTGTTTGTAACCGTTTGTCTATCCGATCATCCGGTTTTCTGATCGGATCCTTCGATTTTCACTCTTCCGGATATCGGACATTTCGGAAATCGTGTTTTCTCGTCTGATCGAATTTCGGGTCAATCCGAAATCGCCATTTTGACGTCGGATCGGATTTCGGATAATTATCCGATCGGGTTATCCGATCCGGATATCTGAAACCGACTCCGTCGGATGGAATGTATAGTGCCCTCCCTCTCCCCCCCCCAAAGTGTGCTCGTCCGCTCAGTCGTGGAGCCTCTTAACACCGACCGCTCGTCTGTTGGTATGACTTGGAGGATTGTCACTGCTCATGCAAAGGCTCCGGGCTAGCGGCTGGCAAAGTAAGTCGTCTTGCGAAGGGATGACCGTATTTCTGCAGCGGGACGTATAGGAGGGAGTCAGGCATCACTTTTTCCGGGTTAGCACTCTGGATTTACTAATTGGGCAGGCTCTTGAGCATTTTTAGAAAATGAACAAGTTATCGAGGTTTTAGTCTATATTATGTCTGACAACGTCAACGCCTGGAGCGTGGAACACATCTGCGGAAGCGAATTGCATCTCTAGAATCTTTTGGTCTTTTTTGGTCACGTTGCCTACTAGGACAACCGAGCTGTCGGTTTCAAGAAGTTATGAGGTTTTTTTGAAGCTTCGCGAATAGATAAGGGCCGTCGGGCAGTTTTTAGGTTGCTCAGAAAACATTCGGATTTGACTCTAATGTGGTATCTGCGGCGTGGGGGGGGTATTTAGGATGCTGAACGCGATGGTGGTGCCTGTGCGGATGTTCTGAAGTTTACTGCAGGAATGATGTCATTTAGCTGGCGAAAACAACCTTATTGATGCGAACACAAATGGTCGTCAAGTTCGTGTTCACCACTCGTAATAAACCCTTGGAAAAATTTCGAGTGAAATATATTCGAGCATTTTGGAAATCCAGTATTTCCGAAGTGGTTAAAAGCTGCGATTGGCTTTTGGAATTCTCCATTAATGAGAGGCATGGAACAAAATATGTGGAGGAAAAAAACCAAACGGACCCCATTTGGGGTGTAGATTCGTCTCCTGCTACTCAAATAACCTCCATGTCAGAATTTTCAGTCAAATCGAAAACGTTTTCTCTCAGTTCTTTCAGAACCACCTGATCAGGGTAAAGAACCCTCGGTTACCGTAACCAGAAGGGGTCGCAACTCTGGGCTCCAGGAGGGGGGGAGGGGCGCAGGCCCCCGGCCGGTCGCCATGCGAAAGCTGTTGGGACTTAGTAGAACAGAAAAATAGCGAAGCTTTCAATTTATTCCCAAAATAACTCATAGAAAGTTGGGCAGGTTCTAATAAACATAATGAACAGTTGATAATAACTTCAGCTATCCTCTGTTTTTGAGTGAAATTTATTTCCGTTCATCGCGTGCGTCTGCTCGCGTACGCTGCGTCTCCTTCTCCCCACACTTTCTCGCTCTCTCTGCCCTCACTCCGTACAAGCGCGCGAGGGAACGTAGCAAATTATCGTAACAGGCCATCCTGTACTGCTGGGTGCCCTGGATTGGATCACGTGCGTCCAAGCGAGGACGATAGTTCAGAAAGTAGTCAGGAATGATTTTTTCTGCTCTTCCCCTACCTCCTAGTGACTTTAGAATGCCACTCTCTCTCAAATAGGTATTTACTTCTGTCCTCATTCCGCCCCCTTCGAATTCAGCATTGGGACTTCGCCAGCGAGAAACGAAGTCCACAAACAAACTCTCTTCGTTTCGGACAGCTTCAGAAACAGCTGTGTGGGCGAGATGAAAGGTCATGGGACGATTAACGGGAGATACAGTTCTCAGCAGAAACACAATCCATATCACTCCATTACCTGTGGTATCATCCGCTAGAAGTGAGATGGGCAAGTCGTTATCGATGACATATTTGAGGAGATCGTATTTCATATTAATAGCGAACTGCTTGATCATACGTGTAGCACTTCTTGCGTCGTAATGAGCTTCCGAAGCAATCGCTCCCGCCTTCGTTGTTGTTATAAGGAGTGAAAATTGTTTGGCAAAAGAAAATCCCTCCTTGCCTATTGTGCATGCTGTAGCAGTTGATGGTAACTAGCTCCTGTTGCTTTCTTCAGTTGGTTGTTCTGGTGGTCCAAGAATCTACGGCTCCGGTCAGAGTTGGTGCTATTTGCATCTGTATCCCCCCCGCGCCCCCCCCCCAACACCCCCCCCCCCCGCACCCCCAACACCTCCCCCCGGTCGATACGTATGTTTAAAATGATGGAGTGAGGTTGAGAAAATCACTCGATGTATCCAACTAGGTATGACGATGATTACGTGGCCAACAGGATTGCACCTGTTCAGAGAAATAGTGAAGGAGAGTATGGTGAAGTAACGGAGGTAGCAGTGAGGTTACCTTTCCAGTGATACGCAATGTTTTATCATCGACCCGCCCACCCGGTGATTTTCTCATCCACGTATTGCATGGATATCGACCGCGTCGGATACATCGAGTGATTTTCTCAACCTCACTCCATCATTTTAAACATACGTATCGACCGGGGGGGGGTGGTGGGGGGTGCGGGGGGGAAACACCGAGTGATTTTCTCAACTTCACCTCACCATGTTGTTCATACGTATCGACCGGGTGGGTGTTGGGGGGTGCGGGGGGGATACATCGAGTGATTTTTGCATCCCATTTCCAATGCATTCTGTGTGTATCGACCGGGCTGGAGACGTCGGCTCATCCAACTATGACCGGGGCCTACCGTGGATTACTTTGTGCTGGCCACGCAAACCATGCCGCCTGAGAGTTTGTTGCCACATATTCATGCCTGCTTTCGGGTCGACATAGTCATGAATTAGTCTTTTGAGACAATACACGACGTTATATCCGAGATAGTTTTTATCGACGACTTCCTTGGTTGGTTGCTCTGCGATGATGCGACCGGTGTGAGTTCTTTTGCTACCTCTCAGTGATCTTTCTGATTGAGTTGTAGTTGAAAGATGTGGAGCCTCAGTTTGCACTTCCGTATTGTGCACACAAATCGAAATTTGAAGTAGGGTCGTAAAACTTTTCTCCGTTTGAATCCATTTCAACATGAGCATCACTCTCTTCTGGTGTATTCAAGTTACAGTACATGAACAGATATCTTATTGGGCTACAGTCAATTAATGAGTGTTGTCTCGAAGTCATGATGTCTATAGTGTGCTACCTGAAAATACTTGATTGAAGCGAATTTTGAGCAGCATTAGTCTGGATTCTCGGTTTTTGTCGTGTATCCGAATTTCGTGAAGAATGAGAAAGAAGATTAAGCTTCATTAAGTCTTTTTATTGGGAGGAGATCTCCTTCCAGCTAGAGATTAAGAACAGTTTTGAAGGCTTAATATATTAGAAGTAGGGTAGGTGCATACAGCCACCATGGGTGGTTGGAATCTATCCAGGTGAACGTATTTTCGCTTACCCGATTTCCGATGGTTTTTGGCGTCCCGATTTTCGAAATTCAAATGGTTGTTCCGATTTCCGAAGTTTCGGAAAAGGTTTCCGCTCATCCCTGGTTGGGATCCATTGAGTCCTGTGGAGGTGATTGCGGAGGAGAAGCGGCAGGATTTTCATGCGGAAAATGTTGTTGCGAGTCCAATAAATGGAAGGCATCATCGTCTGGCCGATTGTCGTCGTTGGGACAAATCGTCCACGAGTTGACCTCATAGATCGTTGGAGACTCGCAAGCGTTTGGATTTCCCGGGCTTTGTTCTGTAATAGTAAGACTACTCACAAAGGTGACTAGGCGAGTTTTCCGGCTTGGGCTGGTGCACTGCTTATTTGGGAGAGATACAAAAAAAGTTGCTGCCCGAGTCCCAGTTCGATTGGTCTCATTAGAGCCGAGAACGGGACGTCGGTTACCAGGGGTCGAGAAAACCGCTCGGAAGCCGAGGCGCCGCTCGGCGACAAATGTCTCCAGACCGGTGGCTTCGGTTTTAAAGTGACCTTAACTGAGCCTAGTTTCAATCGCGGACCTTTTGCCGCCAAACCAAGGACCATGAGAGTGTCTGCCGGGGCGTCAAAGTTGCGAAAAAAACGCAGTTTTGACTTGGTGCCTCTGAAAAAGGTGACTAGGCGAGTTTTCCGGCTTGGGCTGGTGCACTTCTTATTCGGAAGAGAATCACAAAAAAAGGTTACTGCCCGAGTCCCAGGTCGATTGGTCCCATTAGAGCCGAGAACGGGACGTCGGTTACCAGGGATCGAAAAAACCGCTGGGAAACCGAGGCGCCGCTTGGCAGCAAATGTCTCCAGACGGGTGCCTTCGGTTTTAAAGTGACCTAAACTGAGCCTAGTATTACCTTTTGCGGCCGAACCAAGGACGATTAGTGTGTCTGGCGGGGCGTCAAAGTTGCGATAAAAACGCAGTTTTGACTTGAGTGTTACTGAAAAAAAGTGACTAGGCGAGCTTACCGGCTTGGGCTGGTGCACTGCTTATTTAGAAGAGATACACAAAAAAAGGTTACTGCCCGAGTCCCAGGTCGATTGGTCCCATTAGAGCCGAGATCAGTCGGGTAGCCGTGGCATACCTGGTGCCGCTAAGCGGTTAATCGATATTATTTGGAAAGAGATCACAACAAAAAGTTACTGCCTGAGTGCCAGGTCGATTGGTTCCGTTGAAGCCGAGAACAGGACTTCGTAAGTTCCATGTGCAAATCCTGTCTCGATCAGCCGGGTAGCCGTTGCTCCGGATTAGTTGTCAGGACCTCCACCACTTTCATACAATATACGGACTTCTCACGAATACCGAGACTGGTTTGAGCTTAGTCTCTTCAAAAATACAACCGACCTTTTGCTTGGCATTCCAAAACGCGGAATAATTTTTCCCTGCTAATCGCTAAAAAATAGCATTTGGGAAAGAGCGGCTTCATATTAACTCGTGGTACTGAAAGACTGTGGCAGAACAGCTTGCACTCGTCTGTGAGAGTTGTGAGTTTGAAGATTGAGATATCCCTTTTTCAGAAAAAGGCCCAAACAGCGGCAATTCTTCTTGTTCAACGATATATTGGTTTATGGAAATATAGTGATCTCGAAGAAGCGCTACAACAAACAACGAATTATACCTCTTGAGAATGTGCAGCTGGAAGATCTACCTGACGAGGGAGGTGAGGTGAAATAAGTGGCAATTCAGAGCTTTGTGAGGTTATAAAAGATAGAATAGCTAATTTTTATTCCTTCTGTTTATTCCTTTGCTCCTCGTCATTTTCTTTCTCATCCCTCTTGTGTCAACAAAACTTGCTGATGTACATTCTGTGATCGTAGGCATTTTATGTATCCGCAGCGAAATTTGAGATTGTTTGCAGTAAAGCACAGTTGAGCAGGGTAGCGACTATGCGCAACGGGGGTCGTGAAATTTTTGGAATATTTCTGAAAAAAAAAGGAAATTCGGGGGCTCGCAAAATTTTTGGAGAAAAATGGCAATTTTCTCCAAACGGTTCGGTTGAGGTGTGATGTATCACAGAGGGGGGGGGTCGGACCCGTCGACGTCCGGTGGGGGGGGTCGGGCCTCCGACCAATCAAGAATCAAGATGGCCTTCTATCAGGGGTTTGGAGGGTTTCGAAAGCCATACCGTTAATATCCCTACATATTACAATATTATATAATGGACAACTGAGACATCAAAATGTGATCACAGTAAGAGGTCAAAATAACACCGGAGATCATACTGCGAGAGCAAAATGGGGCAGGAGATCAAAAAAGAAACAGACAGGATCACTCACTCACTCATCCCGTTAGCTGGCGGCTGGCGGAGCAGGATGACCTCTCAACCAGTACACTGCTGTAGGTGCCACAGGAGCTCTTGTGGCCTGAACGATACGCTTCCATTCAGTACGGTTCGCAGCAATTAATCTAGCATTAAGGACACTGCACCGCTGGGATTTCAGATCCGCCTCGACTTGCTTCAACCACGTCTTTTTCGGGGCTGCTCTTTCAACCTTCCACAGTGCAGGGCGCTCTCTCCATAACAATCTGCGCGGAAGTCGGTTTGTTTCCATTCTGCATACGTGTCCGAACCATCGCAGCCTTCTCGTTCGAATTTGCTCTTCGATCGTGGGCTGATGGTCGCAAGTATCTCGGATAACGTCGTTCCGTATTCGATCTCTTAAAGTTATCCCGAGGATTTGCCGCAAACACCGCGTTTGGAAGACCTCCAGCCTGCTGTGATCCGACTTCAGCAACGTCCACGACTCTGACCCGTACAGTAGGATTGGCACTATGAGCGCGCGAAACATCCGGATCTTTGTCTTGATTGACACATTACCCTTCTTCCATAAACACCAGCCCAGCGAAGCGAAAGCAGCCGACGCCTGCCCGATCCTGCGCAGTATCTCCAATGTAGCCACTACCTTTCGCTCTTGCACCACCGATCCGAGGTACTTAAACTCCTTGACTTGCTGAAGCTCAGCTCCCTCGAAGAACACAGAAGCACGTGAACCGTCCGACGTCATGACTTTAGTCTTCTCCTTATTAATCCGCAGCCCATACGATTCCGCGATTTGTGCCATAGCATTCAACAAAAGCGTGGCTTCCATGTCAGTATCGGTGAACACTGCGCTGTCGTCCGCAAACATCAAATCCGTGACAAAATCGTTATCGCCAAATTGGACCCCTCTTCTATTTTCGAAGGTCTTCCTCATAATAGCATCGACCACGGTATTAAAGAGGAGCGGCGAAATCACATCTCCCTGTCGGACGCCCGCATCGACTCTGAATTCTTCGGATAGCTTGTTTCCGACGCGGACACAGCTAGTCGAGCCTCTATAAATTTCCTGCAGAAGCTTCACCATTTTTCCTGGCATGTGTTCGCATTCCATCGATCTCCATAAGGCGGGCCAGTGCACGGAATCGAATGCCGACTTGAAGTCTATGAAGGTGATAACGACGCGCTTTCCACAGCGAATCCTTTCCTCCATAATTTGACGAAGTGCGAAAATTTGATCGCTGCATCCTCGACCTGGACGAAAACCTGCTTGTTCTTCGGGACAGGTACTCTCCCAATGGCATTGAAGTCTGGACTGGATAGTTCTCGTGAAGACTTTACCAACAATCGACAACAGGCTGATCCCGCGATAGTTTTTGCAGTCTCTGGCATCGCCCTTCTTATGGATAGGCACGACAATAGCCTTTTTCCAGGTAGAAGGCACGCTCTCTGTCCGCCATATGCGCGTGATTAACTGATGCAACTGACGCAGTAGAACATCTCCTCCTGCCTTGATGACCTCAGCAGTGACATTGTCAACACCGGACGCCTTTCCATTCTTTAGCGACTTGATTGCCGCCTTCACTTCTTCCGCAGTGGGTTCCGAGTCAAGCGCTGTCTCCTCTGGTACGTCAACTAGTATCGGTTGGGCCAGTGGACCTTGTGGCGCATCGTGAGTATAGAGTTCACTGAAGAACTGCCTCCATCGCAACAGACGCTCATCTGCTGATCGCACAAAAGATCCATCCGTATTCCTGATGGAATCGCTCATGGGTTTGGTCTTCTTTCTGAGACGGTTGAGTGTGTTGTACAATGTGCGATAGTCGTTCCTTCCAACTGCCTCCTCCACTTCGTCTGCTACCTTATTCCAGTACGACTCCCGCTCTTCCTTCAACTTTCGACGAAGCTCCTGACACAATTGCCGATACCGTCCAAAGTCCGTTAGTTTCACTCGCTTCCGTTCGTCCACGAGACGGAGAGAATCGTCCGATATCCAAGACTGCGTTCGCCGGCGAATAACAGGGCAGAGAGGCTCTGCGCATTTAACAGCGACTTCAACTGTCTGCTTCTCGTGCTCGTCCACAGACAAGGCATCTTCCAGAACCGCGAACCGATTCGACAGCGCGAGTTGAAATGTTTCTTTTGTTCCTAGCGCCATCAAGTGTGACCAGTCTAGTTTCTTTCTAGGGGGCTCCTCACGCCTAGGTCGTTGTAAGCGAAGCTGCATTACTGCATGCAAGAGATAAAGGTCGGATCCACAATCAGGCCCTCTCATGGCTCGAACATCTTTCAGTGATGATCTAAAACGTGAGTTTATCAGCACGTAGTCCAAGGTAGCCACATCTCGTCCAGTTGGATTCCTCCATGTTAACTGAGGCTTCCTGGGGTGCCGGAATTGACTGTTACCGATGGCAAGCTCGTTGAACGCAGCGAACGAAAGTAGGCGTAGTCCATTATCGTGTATTTCGCCCACGCTGAACCTGCCCAACACTCCTTCCCAGCCTGTTCTGTCACTACCGACTCTTGCGTTGAAATCACCCGCTACAATGGTGACATCGGTTTTTGGGATAGTATTCTGCACGTCCTGGAGTTGGGTGTAGAACTCGTCCTTGTCAACGTCAGAACTTGGCTCCGTTGGTGCATAGATGGACACGACATGGGTCTTGATTGTTCCGCTCAAAACAAGAACAGCGATCCTGCCAGAAATCGGCTGGAATGAAACAGCGCTTACAGCTGCGCGACTGCCCAGCATAAATCCAACACCATTGCGATGTCCGTCCTCACCGGAATAGTACAGCACCATCTTTTCGCTACTCTCCGGCACCTGAATGGGCACCGTTCCACATCCGCTCATCCTCAGCTCGGAAAGTGCAGCAATCGATATGTTGAACCTTGACAACTCTCTTGCTATTATCTCTTTCTGACCGACGCAGTGTCCCGTTCGCACATTCCATGCTCCAATCCTCAGCTCCTTCTTAGGTGTCACCAGTCGTCCTCCATTTTGGCCAGTAGTATTCTTCTCACCAACACCCTGGATCCCTAGTGTTGGCGCATCGGCTGCCCCGGATGCGGTAGCTTCTTCGTTGTTTCCTAAGAGACTTTCCATGGTTACCACCTAAGTTTTCCAACCCGTCGGTAGTACGGGGGGCCAGACAGCAGACAGGATATGAAATGGAGATGTAAAAATAAGGCAGAATAAAATAAGGCACTCACAAGAAGAGGTGACAACTCATTGGTGGAGAAAGCATGCAAGATAATAGATCTCTGGCAAACGGGGTAGCAGGGAGGAGGGAACAGGGGAGGTTCACGTTTTGGGCCCCCTGGATAGTCGAAAAGGGGCGTTTTTGGGTCGGAGCCTCAGTCCGTGCTCCGTCCATTCGGAGCAGTACACATCAGGGAAAACCAGCCTCTTAAGTCCGAGGGAAAGGCATTTGGCTAGCCTTGCATGGGCGGTGACCGGCCTTGCCAGGGCTGCTCGTACATCCTGACAATACTCCCTTACTGCCGCAATTTTTCATACTCACCCTTCATCCTGCCCTAATACGCCCTTGCGAACGATTTCTTCAACACCCGTACTGCTCCAGAATTCTTTAACGGGCTCACCCAAAACCAGGTTGTATTTGAGCGACCTATTTGATTTGCCGTAAATCCAAAGCCGCTCCATTACAACCTGGCTCTTGGGTGAGCCCGCTAAAGAATTCTGGAGCATCACATAATAAAAACAACACGTATTAAATATGCTAATTTATAGCTCGGAATTACTTACACTATAGAAGTTAAACGTGTAATCAAAAAGCCTTTGAAGGCAACTTCAAGATGATCGTGATGTTTGAGATGCAAAAAGAGAACCTTGTCTCGGAGAATGCAACGGATGCTATGTCAAGAGACTACAACAGAATACATGTACTACGACCACAGGGTTCACAGAGCCTAATAGGGTTAGTTTCATAAACCATGAGTTTAGTTTAGAGGTAACCGTATTCGGAATGACGAGTAGATGACACGAAATGACTCTGCAATAAAAGTGAGATAGATTGGATGTAAAGCATGTTCATCGAACCGTAGGCAGAGTAACGAGAGAGTATTACCAAAAACAGTAAGGCATTACAAGAAAAAAGAAGTCGAAATAAAAATACAAGACAACAATTACAAAAAACATCTTAGAAAATTTCGGGAAAGCTACAATACCGCCCGCGACTTTGGGAAAAACGGCGTTTTCGCCGCTTTTTTCCGCCGCGAGGCGCCTCTTTGTCATAACTTCGTTTAAAGTGGTCCGTTTGGGTCGCTAGGGGCACATTTATAATCAGCATTGAGAGCTCCTCATTTTGATCTCGCGCATGTCTTATCCTGCAAACAAGGCATATAGGGTTAACAGAATCAATTGAGTGTACGAAAACTGAAGATAGATATCAAACTGTTGCAAATACTTGACTCCATATCAATCGTAAAGATCAAGGACGAGTCATATACAAGTATGTAAGACCAATTTAGGGAAGTGTCGGAAAAGAAAATTAATGTTTTCCAGCCGTTTCCTCGCCCCTGCAGACACACTCATTGCCCCTCGCTCGGCTGTAAAATGTCTGCGTTCACAACTACACTCAATATAGACTCTTTCAAAACAAAAAGAACCTTTCTGGAGGCATTTCCCGCCTACCGCCACCCCGGTGATTTTGGCTTTGAAAAACGACCTCAGATTATCGACGTTCCGTTCTCGGCTCAAACGGGACCAACCGACGTGAGACTCGGCCCACACCTTCAGCTTCTGATCCTCTTTCAAATGAGCTCTGCAACAGCCCAATCCGGAGAACTTGATTTTTTACTTCTTTTGGAACTGCTAAAACAGCGTTTTCTCGCCGGTTCGACGCCTGGGCAGACACAGTCATCGTCCTTCGCTCGGGCTTGAATTGCCCGCGATCTTTACTAAGCTCAGTGTAGACTCTTTTAAAACAGAAACAACTTGTCTGAAGGCATTTCTCACCTAGCGCCACCCCGGTGATTTTGGCTTTGAAAAACATTCCCAGACCACTGACGTCACTTTTTCAGCACAGAGCGGACCAACCGTCGTGAGACTCGACCTACACCTTCACTTTCTGTTCCTTCTTCAAACGAAGACTGCGGCAGCTTGGTTTTTAGCGCGCACCAGATTTGGTTTTGAATCGGCCGTGCGCGCAACCCCGTTTTCGAAAGTTCAAAGTGAACCTAGAAATTATCTCTAAATTGCATTAAAAAGAGCGCAAAAAGCTGGTATGACCACCCAAAAATGGTTTGGAATGGCTCACTGGTTTTCGAGAAAAAAGTGAAAACCCGCTCGTTTTTGTAGTTAATCTCCTTTTTTTTCAGACGGCGTTCACGATCTTGCGGGTATACTTGAAATTGAGCTAGGAAGCTAATTTTGGGACAGGAGGCTGGAAATGGATGCAGGTCGCTCCTATTCCATTTTGACTTTGATACCTTAACTTTGAAGGGTACCTCAAAATCGTGGGGTTACATACTAAATTAGCCGTGGAGCGCGAAAACTTCTTAGGCATGCTACGGCTGTGGAGACCAGGGTGTGTGGGTGAATCTGCAGCCAATCAACACAGGTCGTCGAAGGTAGGTACTGAACCTGTCAGAATTCGTACTCATGACACGTCATCGATCGATAATCAATATTATCGATTTTCGTGCTTTCTGCACAAAATGCGGCGAGAAGTGGTGATTGTTGATGGGATTGGTTTTTTTTGGTTGAGGAATTTAGCTCTGCAGTCATCGATAAATACAAATCAATGATATCGATTTTTTCGCCTGTTGCACAAAAGCCTCAATGATTCTCGATTATTGATGGCTCTGAGTCACTTGTTTGGGAAATTCTTCTCATCAACCGAAATCGAACATCAATTATCAATAATACCGATTTTTCACTTGTTGCACAAAATGCGGCAATGAGTGGCATTTCTTATGGTTTTGGGTCATAGGTTTAAAAAATTGTACTCATACGACAATATCGTCTGTTAGATGTTTCATCATTCCAAAACTGAAATCGTGGAGCAAAATTGAAGTCAGAAATGGAACCTTTGAGAAAAATATGTGAAATTTCTGAAAATTCAGCTTCCTGGCAAAAGTAACGATTTGGTAAGGCGTAAAATTGTCTGGAGTAATAAAAAAAGCTAGGAAATGAAGTGAAATAACAAAATACGATTTGGTGGTCAATGACAGACGAGGGATCGGATTTTACAAGATTCTCCGTTAAACTTATCAAAGCAAAATCAAGGGTTACATTAAGCCATTTTTGCAAGCTGTAATAAGGGAATCAGCATAGGTCAAGCTAGGTGAACGCAACGCTCCAATCCATATCGCCCTTGATTTCGCTTTGATAAGTTTAACGGAGAATCTTGTAAAATCCGATCTCTCGTCTGTCTTTGACCACCAAATCGTATTTTGTTATTTCGCATCTTTTCCTAGCTTTTTTATTACTCCAGGCAATTTTACGCCAAATCGTTTTTTAGGATATTTCAAGATATTTTCGAAACTTTTTTTGACTTATAAATGGCCAAATCGTTACTTTTGCCAGGAAGCTAAATTTGCAGAAATTTCACATATTTACTCTACGAAATTGACTCGTTTGGCAATCTCCAAGATGCGATATCTGCTGAAGCATAAGATTTTCGGCCCTCTGAGGGCACACAGGTGCCGTTTCAGGCACGGAAACTATAATTAGTACATACCTGTCCGTATCTGAAAACGTACCCAAATTTTCATGGACGCAGCTTTAGGCCGAACAGCGCTACTGTGCCTCTCGGGGCCTAATTCCGGTCAATTGCGTCTCGAACGCTCTCAAGCCTGACGAGTTTCCAGCGCCGCAGCCGCCGATCCGGTTGCCCTATTTGGGTTTCGGAAACTGGAAACTAGAAAAAAATGGAGGAAACTGAATGAGAAAGCCACTTCGAGTTGGCTTCAGCGCTGGAAACTCGACCTACTCGAGCGCGTGCGGCTGCAAAGCGTCCGGAGACGCAATTGCGGGCCGGAATTCGGCCTCGAGAAGCACAGTACATAGGGTGGGGTCCACGCAAAAATCGATTGCTGTGAAATATTTACAAGTATTTATTGAAGTTTAAATTAGGGAGTTTCGCGTTGTCGCGTTGCTACAACGTGCGGAAAACCTAGTCACGGACCCAAGTAATCTTTTAGCCGGTTCAAATACGGTCTTTGATTTTTAGGTGTGATACAATCGATTTATGTGACCTGTGTGTGCAATCCCGCCCAACTTATGTAGCGCTTTTCGGCCTGGAGCTGCGTTCATGAAATTTCGGTTACGTTTTCACATGCGAACAGACATAATCTAATTGTAGTTTCCGTGCTTGAAACTGCACATATGTGCCCTTAGGGCATAAAAACAAGTTCCGCTCATCTTATGTAGCGCTCTTCGGCTTCAAGCTGTGTTCATGAAATTTTGGGTACGTTTTCACATGTGGACAGCCATACATGAGGAAAGACATGAGGATTTTCTCGCAGGGGGGGGGGGCTGAGCAAATCGCTCGATTTAGGAGGGTGTCGGACCAAAGTTTGGTTGTATCACACCTCACGTCGTAGCCTGTCTCCAAACCATTTTGTAAGGTAAAATCAGGTAGGAATTTGAAAATTGTCTCTTATGGCTACAAGTTTGAATTTTTCCACATTTGTCACTCAAAAAAGCTACAGCAATTTCTTTCATCTTGAGAGGGGGATCGTAATTTTTTTTTGAAATTCTTCCAAAATTTTGGTCAACAGGGTCGCAGCTCCGCCGAGAATCGGCCCAACAGCCTGCTCAGGCCGACCCTAAAGCATGGAGATCCAGATCGGTCCACGAGATCAAATGCTCTGATCTGTTCTTTTCAACATTTCATCTATGATTTTTTTCTTTTCGTTTTTTTCTCAAATTGAGCACTTTACTATCGGGAACTCGAAAATTTTTCGTGTATTCAAGTCTTCGACTTAATTGAAGTTTTGGAATTTGGAATAATCGAATTCTCGGCTAGCTCAAAAAATTGGAGCCTCGAATAATCGAAATTTCAGATTTCCTATTACTCGAGTTTTCGGCCTTTAGGTTTTTCAAAATTTCGAATAATCGAGTTTTCGACTAACTCGATCTCCAAAATTTGAATTACTCAAGTTTTCGACTGACTGGATTTTTCAGAATTTCGAATAATAGAGTAGTCGGATGACTCGATGTCGAATGTTTCAGTTAATATCAAGGCTCGATGACTCAGTTCGGCACAAGTATTAGGTCTAGAAGTTAATTTCCGCGTTTTTGTTGTTATTGATATTTTGTAAAAAATAAAATTATTTTTATATAACGAATTTTATGTTATAATGCTCACTGTATTATCAGCTTTCTATTGATATATAACTTGCTTCACGTACCTTATAAAAAGTATTATTTTAGTTTCAGAATATGTCAACTTTTGTGCCGGAAAAACGCCATTTGCGGGAAGCTCTCCTTTCCTTTTCATCTCAAGAAGAAAGCCACTGACGCGCACCAAATGCTTGCCCAAGCTTATGGGGATGCTGCTCCATCCATAAGAACCTGCCAAGAATGGTTTCAGCGTTTCAAATCGGGTGATTTTGACGTTAAGGACAAAGATCGACCAGGACAGCCAAAAAGTTCGAAGACGAAGAACTTCCAGGCTTTGTTGGGATCAAGATTCGGCTCAAACGCAAGAACAGCTCGCGGCATCTCTCGGCGTCACCCAAAAGCAATTTCTATTCGATTGAAGGCAATGGGGAAGATTCAAAGGAAGGAAAATGGATCCCCTATGAGCTCTCAGAACGCAACAAAGAGCAGAGAAAACAACTTCACAAATCTTGTTGGACCGATTCCAAAGAAAGTCTTTTTACACCGCATCATAACTGGCGATGAAAAGTGGGTGTACTACGACAATCCGAAGCGAAGAAAATCGTGGTTAGTCCTGGTGAAACAACAACTTCGACCGCAAAACCAAACATCCACGGAAGAAGGTCTTACTGTGCATATGGTGGATCAACGCGGTATACTGTACTATGAACTTCTTCAACCTGGCGAAACAGTTACTGCGAATCGCTATCAACATCAACTAGCGCAATTGCGGCATGAAATCGAAGCAAAGAGACCAGAATGGGCGAGTCGACACGAAAAAGCCATATTGCTTCATGATAACGCTCGACCTCATGTTGCTCTCGAACGGTAAAGGATACGCTAAAAGAGTTCAAATGGGAAGTCTTACTGCACCTGCCGTACTTCCAGACATCGCCCTGTCGGATTATCACCTTTTCCGGTCAATGGCGCATGGTCTAGCGGAGCAGCGCTTTCAAGATCGTCAAGATGTCAAAAATGGCTCGATGAATGGGTGGAGGCTAAACCAGAAAAATTTTATTATGATGGAATCCATAAGTTACCCAAACTCTGGGAAATGGTTGTTATTAATGACGGAAATTATTTTGAATAAAAATTTTGTTTAAGTATGTCCAGTTTTCAATAGTGTAAAAAGCGTAAAAAAACGCGGAAATTAACTTCTAGACCTAATATATTGGACTTTCACGTTATCCTCTATCATATCACCCAAAAAAAATCAGCGATCCTGGGTCTGAATTATTAGCATTATTCGCCGTTATATGTATAGTTTTCGGCCTGCGTTCACTTTCCCTCTTTTGGAAATGAAAAACGAAAACAAGTTTCCAGCTCTGTTTTTTTTGAAATCTTCAAACGGTTTCGTCATAATTGGTTTGCGGAGCTGAAACGCGGCGATTCCTGCTCTCTTAGAGCATTGAGGTAGAGTAGGCGATCCCTTTGACGAGAGGCGATAGGAAGTGCTTTGCTCCAAATGCACGTCTGCTGACCCATGCTTTCGGTGAGTGTGTGCCTTGAGACTGGACCAAGCCCCTAATCTCGCTCTGCGACCTGCCACAGGGTGATGCTGTCTGCGTGGAGCTATGAGGCCTCATCAGAGCTGCCTCTCCAGAGAGGTCGCGGACGGGATGTTTGGTCGGGTTTCGTGGTCTGACCAGGGTTTGACAAAGTTGTCCCCTAGATATTATAAATTTATACATCCCTCCATCCACTTCTTGTCGCAACCCATTTGATCCCACTCGATACCTACATGATGTATATTCAGTCCTCTCATCTTCGTCTATTGTCATGGCTGGAGACTTTTATGCTCACTCCTCTTCCTGTCTCTTAATAGTCATCTCGCACCTTCTTCTGTTTCCGTAGCACATACACTAACTATCGTAAGGCTAACTGGGTCCTGCTTAAAGAGGTGCTACTCAGCCTGGTAGCCAACTATCCGCTAGCTGGCTTGGTATATGACAAAGAGAAGTTCGTCGTCGACACCATATGCGATGCCTCCAGAATAGCCATCCCCACCGGTCGCGTTAGAACGTTTCACCCTAACGTACCAAAGGATGCCCTGGAGCTAATTACAGAACGGGATGACAGACGCAGAACCGATCCTTCTGTCCCGTACATTGCACAGCTATCCGAGGAGATCTCCAAACTGCTGAATGACTAGAAGCAGAAACGCTGGAACAATTTCACCGAGTTCATCAACTTGAAGACCGATGGAAAACAAGCATGGAGCCTTCTCAAGCGGCTATCAGGGAAAAATATGGCACCTGCACAAAATATGCTTGAGTTCCCATCAGGAATATTTGAATACGGCTACAAAGCTGCCTGTCAGCTGGGAAAACTCTACGCTTCTGCTTCTTCACGCCGCGATAAAGAGCACAGGTGCACCTTCTTCTTCTTCTTCTTTGCAGCCCCATTGAGGGTTTGTCATAGGTTGAGAAACTGGGCGACCAGTAACGGATTCGTCCATAAGTCCATTGTGGTCAGCGTGGTTGACCACTCCGCACAGTTGAACAGGTGTGCAGTATCATGGCCGAGGCAGCCGCAGTCCGGGCAAACATCCGATTTGCTGCTGTCTATCTTGCTGACGTAGGACGCTGCTGCTGTCTATCTTGCTGACGCTGCGGTCTATCTTGCTGCACCTGGCCCTTCTTCCGAGTTGTACCTCGGATGTGCAGACTCGGGGCGGCACTACTCCCATATGGGATTAATGGCCGCCTTTTCCAGATGACACCATACGAACTGAGGATGCTCCTCACGCAATAGACAGAGTCGTTCTTGCTGTTAGTCGTGCCATCTTTGATGAAAAATTGTTGCGCCTGGGGCTGACAGTGCTCCAGGGTGAAGCGGGGTTGTGAAATTTCGCAACGGGGGAGGAGGGGGGTCGCAAAATTTTTGGCCTGAAATTGAAGGTTAAGGGGATCGCAAAAATTTTGGACCAAAATCAAAAATTCTGGAAGTGAAAACGTTAGAAATTACTTCCCAGTATTAAAAAATCTCAACTTCTCTTGGCAAAAAAGTAACCAAAAATAACACTTCGTGGGGATCGCAAAAATTTCCAATTTCTGGAAAAACATCTGATGGCGGGAGGGGGGGGTCGCTCTGATTTCGGAAAATTACACAACGCCCCGCTTGACCCTGCAGTGCTCCCTTACTGGTAATAAGCGGGTCTCAGCATGCAAGCGATCGACTGGAGAACTTCTTGCACATCCGGTGGCCATACGGAGAGCTGCATTCTGTACTCGTTGCTTCTTAGTTTAAGAGGATTCTGAGACTAGATGCTGCTAAACTGGTTCGGCGTATTTGAGTGCAGGCTGCAGAATCGCCTTGTACGTTGTGATAATGGTTTCCTTGCTGCTACCCCATGATGTACCGCCCAGGGCTTTAAGCACATTAGGCTTCGATTTGACGATAGCCTGCTTCTCTTCCGTGTTCTTATGGAACTTGAGCGATGAATCGAGCACGAGACTTAGAAGTTTTGGGAAGCGGGCCACAGGCAAACGATCTCCATTCCATACAACATAAGGATGTGCGCTGTGTTCAGATGGGTCCGTTGTGAGTACGGATACCCATGACTTTGACGCAGAAATCTTCTGCATTTTGCGGTCGAAGAAACTTCAGCGTGGTCAGGTAACTACTCGTTGATCTTAGTGGCGGCCACATTTATGTCCCAATTTCGACACAAGACGGTCATGTCATCGGCGTAAGCTAACACCTTGATATCTTGGGGAGGGGCGGGTAGATCTTCGAGGTACAGACGGAAGAGGGCAGGCGACAATACGCCGCCCTGCGGGACACTAGCTGCAAACGGAATGCTGGTTGAGACGTGATTCTGGAACATCACTTTAGCTCGTCTTCCCTTAGTAAATCCTGCTATTCAACGCTTTTGCCACGGCGGCCAGTAAGAGTTGCCTGATAAGATTCTTAGATTCACTGTGTCGAAAGCCTTAGTGAGATCCAAGGCAACTGCTACAGTTCTCTGCGACTTCTTGGCGTTGAAACCATCAGTGGCATAGTTAGTAATTTCTAACGAAGCTGTCGTGGTGGGATGCATTTTTCTGAATCCATGCTGAAAGACCTGTCTCTCGTTATGCTCAGTCAGGTCTTTAACGATCAGCTTTTCAGCTACTTTAGCAAAAGAGGACAGCAAACTAATGGGACGTATTCCTTGACTGAAGCTTGGGGTTTGCCAGGCTTAGGCAGCATCACGTTTGCCGTCTTCCAATTCTGCGGGATTGTACACGACCTGAACGAGCTGTTTATCACATCAGTGAGGAGCGGTAGAAGGTCAGTCGGTATCTTCTTCAAGACAGCAGGACATATCTCGTCAGGATCAACAGCTCCAGAGTTCCGCATTCCCTTTATAATCTTCTAACTTTGCGTCGTAGTAAACCCTTCGGCCGTGCTCATAAGCGGGATGCAGCAAAGCTCTCTCACAGTCGCTCTATTCTGCGGACCTCGTTTAGCACTGGTGATAAAAAAACTTTTCCCGAGCGCATACGCGGCTTCCTTTCCTGATTTGAATACGCCGGTGTTGAATTCGATTGTGGAGACGGTGGCGGGTGAGCTCTTATCTGAAAGCTTCCGTAGGACCTTCCATGGGGCTTCACGGTCCGTTCAGCTGCCCAAAGAACTTTTCCCGCTCTGCTTTCTTGTGTCTGTCCAGATCCTTTCTGATCTCCTTGTCAAGCCCAGCTACTACGGGGTCTAGATAATCTACCGCTTTCCTCGCATCTCGTTCTGATTTTGTCGAGGACTTCCCTGCTTACATTTGGTTAGAATGTCTTAGCGCGGCCGATAGGAGTAGCCGCATTCATGGCCTTGCGGATTGCGTCAGATAAATGGCACTCTTTCTGGTGCACGCTTCCATTCCAGGGGTAATCTGCCGACAGGCAAAGCGCAACTTCACTGAGCAGGCTCCATTATGCTCGGCCTAAATTATGATAAGAACGTTGGCGAACACCAGAATAAGGAGCGAGAGAATTGGATAGATCGATGTGGACAAAAACAGGGACATGGTCACTAGACAACGTTGTTGAGATGGACCATGAGCAGGAGTCAGAAAGGCTGGACGAGGCAAAAGATATGTCTGGGCTGGAAGATCTGCCGTTGGAAGGGAGACGAGTGGGCTGATCATCGTTTAAGATGACCAGGTGGCATTCATCTGCCCATTCTTCGACGTCATTTCCTCTAGCATCAGGACCGAGAGACGAGCAGAAGGTGTGAGCGTTGAAATCACCCGCGAAAACCGAGGATGAGAGGAGCAGTCGCTCAGCTGCTCAAGAAGCGGAATAGGATTATAGAGTGTGGGGCATGAGGTGGTAGGGGGAATATAGATGTTGAAAAGAGAAAGGGAAGTTTTGAGGGGGAGATAGACCGGAAGGTACTCCAGAGTACCATCCGTGGCAGTGGTGTTAGGTATAAGGTGTGAGGGAAGAGTAGATAATATGAAAGTGGAAATTCCTCCGCCAGGAGTTGACTTTGGAGCATGGAAGGCAGTGTAGCCCGGGATATCAGGATGAGGACGGGTAGGGGATGGAGAGAGCTTGGTTTCTTGCACAATGATGACGTCTGGATGGTAAGTACGTGCGAAGAGAGAGAGAAAGCTCAGAAAGCTTGGCACGAAGACCGTTTAGATTTTTATGTACAATGGAAAGGGGGCGATCGCAGTTTGAGTAATCAGAGGTGGTAGGTGAACAGCACAATACACATCGAAAAGAAGAGATGTGATTCCTCGCAGAGCTGAGACCCGAACAGGAGAGATGCACCCACCCTTGGCATCCAAAGGATTGGACGCTGGTTCCATTCCACGTGACATTCCTGCCGCATGTGGCACACGGGTACTTCTTCTTCTGAGCGGGTCCAGGATTTCTCTCCACGCCGGTCCTTGGTAAGAGAATCCGAAGGAGAGCTGCGGCCGGCCAGCATCTCTCCCATGACAAATACCCTCTCCGTGGAGGGGATGACGTCGGTTTGCACGAAGGCGATCTTCTCTCCTCCACACTGCCACGGCACGAACGTACGACATCTCGGCAGCGTGCACCTTACGTGCGATCAGAAAACTCAGTCGCCATGATGTACCGGCAATAACTGCCTCTACTGTCTCTGCCATCATCAAATCGATGAAGAGTTCGAGGGCAGAAATACCAGACGGCATCTAAGCCGTTCATCTGAAGCACTTACCGGAACAGTGCGAAGAGGTACTCATTGATCTTATCTATTCGTCGTTTAGCAGTGGTATTATTCCCGCTCGTTGGAAACAAGCTGTCGTTCTTACCATTCCAAAGCCTGGCAAAGCAGAAGATAAATCAACTTACATCGTCCCATATCCCTTCTATCCCCCATCGCTAGGTTCTCGGAAAAAAATCATAAACCCGCATCTCCAAGGCGCACTACAGCAAAACATGCATCAGCATGGCTTCAAAAAGGCGCACTGAACTGTCACCGCACCAACGTCAATCACTGAACACATCGTAGCTGGTTTCAATAACGGAGCTCCCGCCGGCAGAAGTCTGGTCGTAGCAGTTGATCTGACTGCCGCTTTCGACAAGGTCAGCACTCCATTGCTTTCAAAATCGTTTCTGGACTGTAATATGCCTGAATGGTGCAAAATATGGACCGACAATGTCACCAGGAATCGCTCCAAACGTGTGAAGTTCGACGAACACCTGTCTAAGTCGGTTCTCCTGAAGGCAGGCAAGCCCAGCGTTACTTTGTGCACTACTGCAACGGCTGAGCATCGACTACATACAACCCACGGTTCTCTGGGAGGGTAATCAACTGCCCCTATCTAAGCACCCTCGGCTACTCCGCGTCTTTTTGGATCCTTCACTGCGCTTTCATGAGAACACGCGCATCCGAGTGGCAACAGCTAACACGCGAAACAGCATCCTCCGTGCTCTGGCGGGCAACACCTGGGGTAGCACAAAGGAAGTTTTACGCACAACGTATAAGGCCGTGATACAACCAACACTGGAATATGGAGCTTCGATATGAACCAGACATCTGTCGGAGACGTCCTGGAACAAGCTTCATCGTGTACAGAACTCCGCACTACGTGTCATCACTGGCTGCCCAAGGTCAACACCCATATCCCATCTTCATCAAGAATGTGCAATACTTCCTGTCAAACAGCACTGCCGGCTGCAATCTCAACAGTTCCTTATTGGCATAGTCAAGAATGCCGTACATCCCAACTACCCACTTCTGTCATCTGATCCACATCACCGTAATATTCGCACACCGCTCCATGCTGCTATTTCTACATTGGATCGTCAAAGATGGGCCACCTCTGAGCTCACACGAAAGAGGCTACAGCAAATCGAGCACACTAGATTCGTGTCTGAGTACCTGTCCTGTGCCCGTCCCAACCCGATCCTTGGTGTTGTGCCTCCTACGGTGTGCCTTCTACGGTTGATGAAAGTGAGGAAGGTCTGCTCAGGCGCTCCCGCGTCACTCTGGCGGATCTACGATGCGGTCACTCTTCATACCTCAAAGCCTACGTACAAAGGATCGACGAGTCTGTCCAAGATAAATGTCCTTCTTGTCACAATATTGGGCAGGATTCATAGCATTTATCTTCATGCTCTGCCAGACCTACTTCTTTGTCTGCTCGTAATATGTGGAACAAGCCGTGCGATGTTGCCACATTTCTACGCCTATAAGAAGAAACTTCACTGTGGCTGAGAAGAAGAAGAAGAAGAAGACCAGGGTTTGGCGGGGGTGTGGAGCTCCACAGGGGGGGTCTGAGCTGCGGAGGTTGGGGGAGAGTCTGAGCTCCGCCGGGACACCAAATAGGCCATTCACGAACGCAACTTCAACTCTCGTCCGTGATCCAATTCATTGTCAGTGTCTTGTTTTTGGGGTCCGAGAAAAACACCGAAAATTTTTTACCAAATTACGCTTCGGGGAGGATCTGAGGAAATCACCAAAAGTATGACCAAATCAGTGACGTGTAGACGCAGACCCAGGGTACTGCATTAGGTCGTGCAGTACCCTGGGCCTGATTACGGTCCACTGAAATGACGCTGGCATAGACTGCTGGCACGACCAGTGTGTTTGGTCAAGGTTTCAGATGTTGGGCGCGAACCCAATTTGAAAGTATTATAGTTTTTTCCCTACAGTGTACAAATGGATTTTGTTTTTCAGCTATAAAGAATGGCTGGGTAGTGAAAACTCCCGAAAAGTCATTTGCTGTTTACGCGGCTACTCCGAAGGAGAAGAAAGAATGGATGATTCATATTGAGCGTTGCGTTGCGGATTTATTGGAGAAAGGTAGGTTGTTGAAAGATGTTGAATTCTGGTTCAATTTCTGTTCGGCTCATGCTGGTCCTTGAGTCTTTTTCTAGGTAATAAACGGCCAGCAAAAGAACACGCTGCTGTGTGGGTTCCGGATGGTGAAGCGGCCCGTTGTATGGCATGTGGTCGCACACAATTCAATCTTGTTCAGAGAAGGGTAGGCAGTTCAGTGTGAAAGAATACTGACTCTCTCGCTTTCCGTTCCGAAAAAACAAATGTTTGTGTGATTTTCAGCACCACTGCCGTGCCTGTGGACATGTGGTTTGTGGGTCATGTTCGACTCACACCTATCGTATCGGCAGTATACATAAAAAACCGGTTCGGGTCTGTGATACGGTAGGCCTTTAAAATTTTTGTGTGTTTCAGTTTTATATCTTTTACACATATACAATGCGTTGCAAAATCATATGACATCCAATTTCCGGGGCTCCGAACTTCGCGTGACTAGAGGGGACAAACAGCAAATGCCAGTCGATGCATCACCTTCGAAAACTGCTGGCTACCATTTGTCATGACAGAGCAACTAGTTGGAAACTGGCAACGGGAATCGTTAAAAAGGACCGTTTCAAAATTATATGACATAGCTGACGTTTTCGCCGAAACTTCGGTTCTACACCCTCTGTATCAGTTCGCTCATGGTAAGCACCATCAGAAACATCATGTCGATAGCCTTCAAAATTGTCATGATGCAGAATCACTTCGAAAACTCTGTTTCGCATGCTCCGACCCAGCACCTTTTCAATCGGCGTCCATTCGCTTATAACGGCTAGTTTAAGCGGAGCCACACGCTCGTATTGTCTGCTCTGGATGTAGATTCAACGCTCAAGAATACTTCACACGTTTTTCACTGTGTTGAGGTTCTGCAAACCGGCCGTTCATTCTAGAAAATTGGCATGATCGGCCTGAAACCAAACCTGCGTCGTCCTACTGGCAGGAAGTGAAGGCGGATACGGACTAGAAAGAACTGGCAATGATTTCCCGACACATTCTTTTCCTCATATATTCTCCTCCATGAGCTTGTTTCCGACTGATGAAAAAGGATTTCGGAGGATACACACAAGGACTCGAACTCATCCTTGAGTAGGAACTTTGGAGGATCGAGAATAATGTGTTGGTCCGGATTCAGGTGGTGTAGCAAGCCGCACCGCGTTTTTGCGACAACACCCATGAGCTTCATCAGAATGTGTCGGAAAATCATTTCCAGTTTTTCCTTGTCCGTATCCGCCTTCACTTCTGGTCAGTAGGACGACGCAGGCTTGGTTCCACGCTGATCATGCCATTTTGCTAGAATGGCCAGCAGGTTTGCAGGAAATCAACCCAGTGGAAAACGTGTGAGGTATCTTGGGCGTTGAGTCGCCCAGAGAAGACAATACGTGTAGTTTTCGCTCCCGGAAGGTTTGGTTTCGCCCGGGACTTGTGATTACTCAGAACATTGTAATGTAGTCAATAAAACCTGCAAAACAATTTTTCTAGAGATTTCCTACTGGATATAAGTGCGAGAGTCCAAAAGGCACCCGCTGACAAAATTTGAGCCCAATCGATTTGCAAATAATGCTAGATCGGCGAAAGCTTAGCAAAAATTCGTGTTGTGCGCCTTGTAACGTGTGGAGTGTGCCTTGTTCCTCGTCCCTGGCGTTACGCACCTTTAGTTTTAGCCACTGCCCGTGGTCTCAGGCGATCAGTTGGGCTGGCAGGTAAGTGGGTAGTAGGCAAGCTGGTGAGAAATCGATTCGTTGGTGGGTGGGCCTTCAGATGACGTCATCGGGACGTCGCGGAGAGGATTTTGGGCTTCAGATGACTTCACAGGACGTCGTGCCCAGTACGTAGGGCATCTGATGACGTTATCAGGACGTCGTGGAAAGTTCATAGGGCATCTGATGACGTCATCAGGATGTCCTGGAAAGTTCATAGGGCATCTGATGACGTCATCAGGACGTCGTGTCAAATACATGAGGCAGATGACGTCGTCAGGACGTTGTGCCAAGTACATGGGGCATCTGGATCCGAGACGCTTAACCTACACGCGGTGGATCTGTGGAGTCGGCTACCAAGATCAAGAAGACTCATCAAACGACCGTCAACAACTTTTTTTGAAAAAAAACTCAACAAGCGTCAACAACCAACGGAGTTTTTTCTGTATCGGAGTGCAAATGGCTGGCTGCTGCACTCCTTCGTATTCTACTGTAGCGAGCTGGCATTGACTGGAACCCGGGACCGAGAAGCAAGACTCCACGTTATCCCTGTCTTTACTGTGGATTATCTGCTCAACGTGCAAGCGTCTAGTGCGGTGGTTGCCTCGGCTCGGTACACCTCAAATGTTCGGGGTTAACCAGCTATAATGACTACACTGATGCTTATTGTTGTACTTCTTGCTCTAACTTTCCCCCTAGTGTTCCTCTTCATAGTCTAGATATTTTGCAACTCAATATCAATGGCCTGCGTGCTAAACTTGCTGGACTCACATTGTACATTGAACGCTTTCATCCAGATGTCATCCTCTTTCAGGAGACAAAACTTAGTGCATCATTTTCCTTACCCCGCCTTACTGGTTACACGTCTTACCACCTTGCCCGCACATCCCACGGTGGAGGCGTGTCTACATTTGTAAAATCTTCCATACCCTCCCACCTTTTTCCTATCCCTAATGATAATGTTGTAGAATGTATGATGTTCATGTTGTATTGCAAAGTTGCCCTATGGATATTGTTAATATTTATATTCCCCCTACCTCCTCATGTCCTAATTCGTTTGACCCCACTTCATTTTTACATTCTGTGCACTCTGCCCTCCCATCGTCTTCTGTTGTAATGGCTGGCGATTTTAATGCTCACTCTACATCCTGGTTCTTCTCTCTAGATCCTGATGACAGAGGTGAACTACTAGAGCTTTCTGTGGACTGTGACATGTTGCCATTAATGAGGACGCCCCCACTCGCCTTCCTTCCACGGGCAGGCCGTCCTCTCCGGATATCATATTTGTCTCATCTTCTCTTGCTGTTTCCTGTAACTGGTCTACTGCTATAGCTATAGCCAGCGATCATGTACCCATATGCGCATCATTGGACTTGTCTCTCAATAGTCATCTTGCACCTTTCTCTGGCTCGCGTAGAAAACTGTATACCAACTATCGTAAGGCTAACTGGGTCCAGTTTTTGGAGGACTCAGTCGGGTAGCCTACTATCCGCTTACCGGCTCCGTTCATCAAAAGGACAAGTTCGTCGTTGATGCCATATGCGATGCCTCCAGAATCGCAATTCCTACAGGGCGTGTGAGAACGTTTCATCCTAAGTTTCCCACGGATGTTCTGGAGCTGAGCGAGTTACGGGACGAGAAGCACCGAGCTGTTCCTGCAGATCCCAATATTCAACAACTGTCGGATGAGATTACCAAACGGCTCAATGATTACAAGCGGACGTGGTGGATGGAGCTCACTGAATCCTTGAATTTCTCCATTGATGTAAAGAAGACCTGGGGCCGTATGCAAGATTGCGCCGCTTGGGGCAGGGGCAGTGCAGTCGGCGCCTTTGAAGATCGCCGTTGCTCACAAGACAGGACACGTCTATAGTGGCTGGTCACAAGTCAAGACACGTATGGCGTGCCCCGTTGCTGTGCCCTAGCCGCCCTAGCTGGGAGATTGGATTGGCTAGGGGCAGCGAGAAAGACTGCTCGGGCAAGACATACGTGTCTTGACTTGTGAACAACCACTATAGACGTGTCCTGTCTTATGAGCAACGGCGATCTTCAAAGGCGCCGACTGCACTTCCCCTGCCCAAACCGGCGCGTTCTTGCATACGGCCCCTGGAGCATTCTTAAGCGGTTGTCTGGGAAGAGACTGGCAGCTGATCGCAACATGCTTGAGTTCCCTTCGGGGAAATTCGAGTCCGGATTTAAGGCTGCATGTCCACTCGGGAAACTTTTTGCCACTGCGTCGTCGCGTCTAACAGACGCACTCTCCGGTCTATAAGGAAGCTCAGTCGTCATGATGTACCTGCAATAACTGCCTCTGCTGTGTCTTCCCTCATCAAGTTCATGAAGAACTCGGGGGCTGAGGGACCTGACTGCGTGTCAGCTGTCCATCTAAAGCGTTTGCCGGAACAGTTCCTTGAACTACTCAGCGATCTCGTCTACTCGTCATTCAGCTACGGAGTGATTCCCGCTAGGTGGAAGCAAGCAATCGTTCTACCGATCCTCAAACCCGGTAAACCAGAAGATTAGGCAACTTCGCATCGTCCCATCCACCTTTTGTTCTCTAGCTGGCAGAAGTCTAGTCGTGGCTGTTGACTTAACCGCTGCCTTCGATTATGTCAGTACTTCGTTGCTGTCTAAATCGATCCTGGACTCTACTATCCAAAAGATGGAACAATAACTTTGTCAAAAATCGTTCCATTCGTGTGAAATTCGATGGACACTTGTCGAAATCTGTTCCCCTGAAGGCTGGCGTCCCTCAAGGTGGAGTCTTATCTCCCAGCCTATTCTCGCTGTAGCTGTCTGATATTGCAAAGCCGTCACCTAACATCCACCTATGTCTATATGCGTATGACATCACTATTATTTGTACTGACCCTGTCATCGATCGAGCCACTGCTGAGATGAATAAATACCTCGTCAGTCTGGATAAGTTCCTGGTATCGAAACAGCTGAAGGTCTCCCCAACCAATCCAGCGTTACTTTGTGCACTACGGCGACCGCTGAACACAAGCTGCATCACAAGGTTCTTTGGATAGAAATCTGCTGCCCTTATCAAAACACCCTCGTATACTCGGTGTATTCCTGGACCCGTCACTGCGTTTTCACAAAAACACTCGTATTCGAGCTGCTGCTGCCAACACACGTAACAACATTCTCCGTTCTACACTGACGCCGCTAACTACAGGCCTGTCAGTCTTACCTCATTGTTCTGCAGACTTTTTGAGAAGATAATGAAGAATGCCCTTGTGATGCATCTGGAAGGCAGCCCTATTTTTTCGGATAGGCAACATGGGGTCGTAAAGGAAGATCCACTGTCACTCAACTGATTGAAACACAAAATCAATGGACTTCTAGTTAGGATAATAAAAACAGTGTAGAAGTTATTTACTTTGATTTTGAAAAAGCATTCGATAAAGTGGATCATGTAAAACTGACTGCCAGAATGCAGCATCTGGGCATTCACGGAAAAATTGTCAATTGGGTTGAAGCCTTTCTCAGCTGTCGTACATTCCAAGTATGCGTTAACAATTGCCTTTCTTCTGTCAGAGTGCACCTAGTAGGGTCCCTCAAGGGGGGGGAGGTCTTGTCCCCAATTTTGTTCAACATTTATACATATGACATTCTCAGTATAGTGGAACGTGGTGGTGTTAGGTGTCAGATCTTTGCGGATGATATCAAGGTTCCCAGTAAAGTTAGGAATATTGGGGTGTCTGCTTTGGAGGATAGTATTCAAGCTGTTTGCTGTTGGTCGGAAGCATGGGGACTGCCCTTGTCAGTTGGGAAAACTAAAGTCCTACATCTGGGAGGAGACCCTAATCTCCAATCCACCTTCGTAATTAACGATATACCTATTGAGGCAATTGATAAAATAAAAGATCTCGGATTCTTAGAAGATAACAAACTTTTGTTTGATGAGCACTGTAGGCTCATTGCTACTAAGGCGCAGCAGAGACTCTTTCTCCTATTTAAATCGTTAAGATCGAAAGATCCAAAGTTGCTGATCAAGGCCTATAAAATTTATGTTTGCTCAATCTTGGAGTATGGGACTTGCGTTTTTGGGCCCTATAAACTTCAGTTTGTAAAAAGGTTGGAGAGGGTACAAAATAGCTTTGCGAGGAAAGTCTTCATTTGGACACTTGGATTCACATATGCCAACATTCCTAGGAGTTATCTGAGAAATAAAAGGCTACATCTCGACACTCTTGCTCTCCATACAAGAAGAAACGATTAATTGTTATTTGTCAAGATGTTGAATGGTCTGGTGGGTCTTAAACTATCTGAATTCCTCACCTTGAGACGTTCTAAAACTAGAGGTCAATGGTTCAAACTCAGCTTCTCTCAGCCTCGAACTCGCTTAAGGCGAATTTTGTTCGCAATTCTAGGGGGATTGGAATATCTGCGCTTCAGTAAAAGGCTCTTGGTGACTAGTTCTTCCAGTATTTTTGAAAGGCAGGTTTACCGGTATCTGCAACAGGAACCGTTTATTGGCTCTAGTAAGGCCTAGTTTTCTTTTTGCTTGCTTTTGATTCTGTTTTAATGTTTTTCCATTCCCTTTTTTTGTTTTGTTATTCACATGTGCTGACGGGGACAGTGGCTCTCTTCACACCGAGGGAGGAGTTGCCCCGACTTTTGCGACTCTAATCCCACTCGGGACCACTTCCCTTGCATTGAGTAGCGTGACATTTTGAACTGCAAAAACGGGACAACTTCTCCCTTGGTGTGTAGAGAGCCCCTGTCCCGCTGACGCGCATGTAATAAAGGTTGTTGCGTAAAAAAAATGTTCTCTGGCAAGCACTACATGGGGTAGATCAAAGGACATTTTGCGAACCAGTTACAAGGCTATGGTACAGCCAGTTTTGGGAAATGGAGGCCCAGTATGGTCGAGACACTTGTCGGAAGCCTCTTGGAACAAGCTTCAGCGTGCACAGAACACTGCTCTACGCGTGATCATTGGATGCCCAAGATCCACACCTGTATCTCACCTACATCAAGAGTGTTTGCTGCTTCCTGTGAAGCAGCACTGTCAACTGCAGTCGGAACAGTTCCATGTCGCCATAGTCAGGAATGCCACACACCCTAATTTTTCCCCCTGCTGTCATCTGGTCCCCATTACCGACACATTCGCACGCCGCTTTATGCTGCAGTCTCTGTCTTGGATCGTCAACGTTGGGCGACGTCTGAGCTCAATCGCGTCAGAGTGCTGCAAATGGAGCACACTCGATTTGTGACTGAATACCTCTCCCGTGCTCCTCCAAATCCTATTCTTGGCGATGTCCCCCCCCCCTGATCGATGGCAGCGAAATGGACCTACCCAGACGTACACGCGCCATCCTGGCGGGTGTACGCTGTGGACTTTCCTAGCACCTCAAGGTCTTCGTCCATAAGATCGATTCATCGATCCCTTGCCCTGACTGCCATAACACAGGACACGGTTAATTTCATCTATTTTCATGTCCGGCAAGGCAAACCTCTAACACGCCTTTCTATCCCTATGAGAAGAAGCCCGATAATGATGTGGCCGATAAGAAGAAGATGGGGCATCTGATGACGTCATGAGGACGTCTTGCCAAGTACACAGGTCATCTGATGACGTCATCAGGACGTCGTGGCAAGTACATAGGGCATCTGATGACATCACCAGAACGTCGTGGCAAGTTCATGGGGCATCTGGTGATTGCGTCAGAACGTCAGGGAATGTGAGTAGCTCTATATTAAAGCGTGCACAACAAGTTGATTGTTTACTGATTATCATATCAATCCATGCTATTTGAAAAATATTGAAGATTTTTCTTGATATTACTTCGTAATATCAAGAAAAGTGAACGATTCTATCCAAAAGGGGTCTCCCAAGCAGAAGTGGTTTGGTTCGTGTCACAAACGTTCCAACAAAAAGGGAACAATAGAAAAAAGGAGTGAGGAGAGTCTACAAAAAGTGAACAATATTTTTTGAGAGTGATTTTCTTGGCCGACACTTCTAGGCGAAACCAAACCTTGTGGCATTTTACGAGGAAGAGTTCAATGGTTTCCAAAAAAAGCACTTCTATTCGTAAAACGAGATTATATAAAAACACTCTTATTCGGTGCTGTACTTGTATAATTTCAATTCTCTTAACAGCTGGAGCTAACCGTATGTGTAGGTCAATTTGACATCACTTTCTCTCTTGATATAAATTAGTAGGTCCACATACATATACATTTTCAACGGAACACCGCAAAGGTTTGTTTTCACTGTTAAGAAGTGTCGGCCACCAAAATCACTCACAGAAAATATTGCTCATTTTCTGTAGACTCTCCTCACTCCACTTTTCCAACGTTCCCTTTTTGTTGGAACGTTTGTGACACGAACCAAACCACTTCAGCGTTTTGTGACACTAACAGTTCAGTTGTTTTCATAAATAATGACCCGTTTCAATTTGGTTTTAGTGTGATTTTGTTCAGTGTTTTACGCGTTTGACTGGTGTGAATGGCGATAAAGTGGAGAGAACACATATGGTTGATACTCAAAGCAGCCGGGACGCTTCACGTTCTCCTCCGCGATCCTCGTTTCACTTGGAAGTCTGCAGCGAATCATCCTCGGAGACTGATGAAGAAATGGAAAAAGATTACCATTCAATAAGAATGAGTTCGGTGAGTGCCATTCGCATCATTGAAGGTTTTGGCGCGGATCTGATGTGGAGCTTACTCAATGCCGACCTGATCGCTAGTTGGTTTGCTTGTTCAGATAGGATGAATGTAGAATTATTCATGACGGGGTTTTCTACTATCATCGTTATTCACGTCTTCTTCATACACTCCATTCTTATGGTCTACTCTGCACCCCTAATACCTGTTTTAGCTGTCACAAGGTTGTGGGAATTTTTGAGCTAAGTCGCTTTACTTGCCAGGCTAAGAAAAGTGCAGTTCCGCTTTGGCGTACTATACTATTAGTGGAATGGAGAAAATCGGGCGTTATATGGCGGGTGCAATTAACTAAAGTCCTGCGCGCGCTAGTAGTGTGCCAATGTCCCTCCAACCCGCTGTAGCTGTCAAGGCTTCAAAGGTTTGTCAGGAGCTTCCATGCTCTTACATCAGAATTTCACCCATCCAATGCTTTGAACCCTCCGGGCAAGCATTAGCAGCATATACCACCCCCTCTCAGAAAAATCAAAACAAGTTACTTGTAATATAAATGTAACTTACTTGAATGTCTCAAGTAACTTACATTTATATTACATGTAACATACATTTATATTACATGTATATTAAATTTATATTACATGTAAGTTACACTTATGTTACATGTAACTTACATTCGAGTTTTCACTATGGGTGGCCATCACGTGACGCAGACGACACGCGACACAGAGGGCGCGTCCCAGACCACACGCTACGCAACAAAATGCTGTGCACGGCCTTCCCTGCTGGTGGGGGGGGGTCAAGTACCTCAAACTTGGGTAATTGAACCAACATGGACGCCAGTCGTAAGCCTGAGCCCGCGAGTGCGTCGTAAATCAACTTTGGAAATATCTTTTGCCCGATTTAAGTCACTTGCGACTTATACTGTGCCATTTAAGTTACATGTGACATACCGGAGGCGCACCGGACGCAGTATACTCTCAGAAACCGAAAGCAAGTTACTTTTAACACATCTAAGCTGATGTAAGTTACTTGCGACTCAGCTCAAGTCATTTAAGTTACATGTAACATATCGGAAGCGTACCACACGCAGTATCCCGCCGATATGTTACATGTAACTTAAATTACCTGAGATAAGTCGCAAGTAATTTACATCGGCTCAGATATGTTACAAGTAACTTGTTTTCGGCCTTTTATGTTACAAGTAACTTGTTTTCATTTTTCTGAGCTGTTGTGCTCTAGTTTTTCAAAGAAAAGCTTGTGACTTTTCATGGGGTGTTATTTTCACAAATATTGAGCAGCATTGGTCTAATGTTCCTCTCCCTTGTGCGAAACATGTTGCGTGAAACGTGACACTCCGAGCATTGTCCTCACGATTGCGCGTTGAGTGCCGCCGATGGTGCCTTCATCCCGCTTATGTAAAGCTCAGGTTTCCGAAGCTCTCGTTAAAACTGGAAGAACCGTAAAACCGATTAGGTGCGCTTGGAGCCGGATGTTCGTCGTCCTTATCACATCCTCATCGACGGTTGTGAAACTCCCGAGCTGCTCGTTTTCTCCTATTCAGGGACCCTGTGCATACCCACGGTTGAGCTGGGTTGCGACTTGGCGTAAGAAAATCATCGAACAAAAAAGAAAATTCTTGGGTGGGCTTGTAAATTTTTTTTAGGAGAAAAATAGGAATTTTCTTCAGACCATTTGTTGAGGTAAAATGAGGTAGTAATAGGAAAATTGTCTTTTATAACCACAGGTTTGAAAATTTTCCAAGGTTGTCACGCAAAATAGCGAAATAAATTTTTTTTATCTGTAGAGGGGGATCATAAGAAGTTTTTTTTTCAAAATATTTAAAAATTTCGGTCAACAGTGGGGCTCCGCCGAAAATTGGCGCAATGGTCTGCTCAACTCTATGTTCCTCTCCCCGCGCGGGGACGGTGACGATCCCCGAGCCGTCACGTCTCTCCCCGCGATCTTTATAGGGGTCTGCAGAGTTACAGAGACCGGCGAGTGGTCGCCGAGCGTCAGCCTTGACACGGCGACAAAAATGTTTCGAAACATTATCGTCGCGGCGTCGGTTGCCGCTCGCTGGCAGTGATGCAGGGCTGTCTCGGCGTCAATACACTCTGCGGTGCCCCCTCGTCGCCCTTTACGCCGCGTCAGTCGCCCCCGTCGCTGAAAGTGATCCATATTGCATCACCCAGCGTAGCTCGTCGCTGCGAGAAACGCCGCAACTTGGACTCTGTAGACCCCTTATGGGACGGTGTTCGCCCACATTTCGCGGGTATGGCGTCCTCCAACAACATTGCTCGGGGCGACGCGATTAGAGTGCTGCTTCGAATGGAGCGCATTATTTTGTCATTATGAATAGTACTTTTAATGGAAACCTGGACGCTTAATTAGCTTACTCTATCGATGAGGAAACAGCGTCGCCAACAGGGGTGTGCGTTAATGAAAAGTTCTTTTTCATTAAACGTTAATCTTTAATTTTCGAAAAAAAGACCGCATCAACCCATAAATGCATTAACACGTTAATTTTGCATTTCGTTAAAAATTGACGGCTTCTGATCAACTAGAACTGAGGCCTAATGTGGAACCCTTATCGCACAGTGAACACGGGAAAAACAAGTTTTAGATACACTGGCTATATGTGGAAAGGCTTATTTTTCCCAATTTCGCATTTCATCGGTAACGCTCTCCCATTCGGCTTATAGGGAGTGTTCTGCAGGCCTTTCCAACCGATAATTACTCTCTGCTCGATTCTGATCTGCAGTCATTTGAGCGATGCGTTTTTTAGAGAGTGTTCGCAAATTCTCATGCTTGTTTGAAATTTTTTGGTATTCATTTCAGCCTACGTTCTACCGTGAAGACCTGGCGCAGTAGCAAACGTGTTCTCGCTGGTCTTGGATTCCGACTAGTTCAGCTGTATTTGAAGTGACATTGCGGAAGTTCCTCCATTATTCCACTACTACAGTTCTTGCTCTTTGTTTTTTTCCGTGTTTGCATTCAAAATGTTTATACTCGGTGTATAGTGCGGAATATATTTAACTTCCATGGACTGGAGCCCTGCTTGGCCTTATTCACCTTTATGCGTGATGCTTCCTCTAATTTGGAAGTAATGGATCACAGAAAGTTCAGAAGGGCATTGGTATACTTCATCTCGCCAGCGACAGGCGGTCGCTGGCGACGGAGTTGTTGCCGCTGCATAATTTTTTACGCGCTGTTGCGTACCCGCATTTCTGCATACCCACATCTGCAGACCAAATAATGGATACCGGTTGTGCTGCTAATATCATTTTTCTGAATGAGTTTGTACTAGGAACCTTTTTTTTTATAGAACAAGTGTCTTATTCTAGAGCGTATGAATCACAGAACTGCAATACATATCCTCTATTTCGGAGTGAAATTTTGCTGTGTACAATCGCGTGTGTGAATGCGCGCATACTGCGTCTCCTTCTCCCTCACACTTTCTCGCTGTCTTCCCCCTTGCTACGCACAAGCACACGAAGGAACAAAATAAATTTGCCTTCGAAATAGTATTCGTACCAGATCAAAAGAAGAAGGTTGTTATTCGATATGGCACTCCGATCTTATTGATCATCATTCAACATGCCTATGGAAAAAAACGGATTGAGCATGACGAAAAATGTGCTTACGTAAAAAAAATGTGCAAAATGTACTGATCGGCGAGGAAATATGCCTAGACCTGTAAAATCAATGTATGCAATGCTGGTTAGGAGAATACCAGTTGAGCATTTGCTGTCGCTAGCTTATCAGGAATATCATTAAAATTCAAGAGGAAACAAAACAGACTTTCTTGAGATCCAGCGACAGCCCATCGCTGTGAAGCGCACAGCGGCTGGCTGTCGGCGGCGGAGTCTATCAGGGTGACGTCACCCAAACTATAACACCCTTCAGCGACCCGTCGCGCGACTGCAGCATGCAAGCTCTTCCCGCGGTTAGCCCTGCCATAGCGCCGGTGCTGATCCGCATACGGTGAGCGATAGCTGGCGAAACCTGTTGCTGCAGCGCCAAGGAAGTATACCAATGCCCTAAATGATACGAATTTGAGTGCCTAGCGGCAAAATGCATTCTGTAGATATTTTGGCCTATTCCGCCGCGAACACCATATTCCTTCATTACAGGCTGCCGCGACCAAATGCGTAAATAGGCCACTCTGGTAGTCTAGTTGCCCCCTTTGGGTCGTTGACCCGCATTTCCCGGAATTCCCATATTTGGTTGAGCGGGTGGATTAACAAAAGCATGTCCTCCCTTTTCTGAAAATTTTGGGCCAAATTTTTAATCTTCGAAGCGGTGGAGGAATAGGCACCGCACCACTTTTCCGGTTTTAGAGGTCTAAAGTGTTCTTCACCCGATCTTCGTTTTTATTTGATGTGTTGAACACGAATGAGGTCCGTTCTCAATTTTACGGAAGATTACGGTCGGTTACGATACTTACATCGTATGTCGAAAATATAGGTCTGACTGCAACCGTGTCCTGAGGGGTTCTTAAAGTGCTGACCACGAATACAATGCCCCTTACCCGATTTGTGATTGTTAAGGCAGGCTACGTGTCATTTGGCTACCGTAACCTTCCTTAATCGTTCGATAATCAAATCCGAAAACGGGAAGCGGATTCGTGATCAGCCCTCCTCCCTCTCAGAGGACGCTCCCCTTCCTGGACAAAATCTATCAAATCGGGAGCTCAGGCCTACCCGCCGTTTATCGGAGTGAAGATCGATTCCGCATTTGCGGGCAACCGCAGTTGCGACGAGCAGCGAAACGATGGGGTCCCGGCACGATTAATCTTCGTTCGGTAACGGACCACGTATTCGTGTCAGCCCCGTAGATAAAGTTTGGGCCGGATTTTTCCTCGAGTTTTGAAGTGGGAATTATGAAATGGTGCCGAGGAATAGGATAGTAGTTGGTAATCTGTTTGTAATATCAAAGGCATTACATAGATATGTTTCGTTCAGGCCCCGGTCAGAGTTGGTGCTATTTGCATCTGTAACCCACCGACTCCCCCCCAACACCCCCCGCACCCCCCAACACCCACCCGGTCGATACGTATGTTTAAAATGATGAAGTGAGGTTGAGAAAATCACTCGATGTATCCAACTAGATATGACGATGATTACGTGGCCAACAGGATTGCACCTGTTCAGAGAAATAGTGAAGGAGAGTGGTGAAGTAACGGAGGTAGCAGTAAGGTTAGCTTTCTAGTGATACGCAATGTTTTATCATCGACCCGCCCACCCGGTGATTTTCTCATCCACGTAAATAATGGATATCGACCGCGTCGGATACACCGAGTGATTTTCTCAACCTCACTCCATCATTTTAAACATACGTATCGACCGGGTGGGTGTTGGGGGGTGCGGGGGGGGATGTTGGAGGGATACACCGAGTGATTTTCTCAACCTCACTCCATCATTCCAATCATACGTATCGACCGGGTGGGTGTTGGGGGGTGCGGGGGGGGGATACACCGAGTGATTTTTGCATCCCTTTTCCAATGCATTCCGTGTGTATCGACCGGGCTGGAGACGTCGGCTCATCCAACTATGACCGGGGCCTCATGAAAGAGATAGTACATTTTTATATTGTGAACATCATTCATGATTAGAGTCGAAAATGAACTCTCTTGTCTATTTCTGTCATGTATCTTTCATGTACTTACTGCTTTTATGAAACTGTGCACGTAGTTTCAGTTCGAGATTGATTCTGTTCACTCTTTTGAATCCTCATTGCTCCTGTCTTAATGTGCACGATGTTGTGATATTGTTACCAGACGCTGTGATTTTTGTTTACTTCATGTATGCTTATGGCGACTTTTATGGAAAATTGTATATTGTGCATCACACATTTCTCACGCAAATATTATTGAGAAAAAAGAGCTGATTTATCATCGACTGTGTTCTCAAGTTGGTGGTCTGACACCCAGTGCTAAGCGGCATTTTCAGGCGATTGAGTGGTCGTAGTTCACGTTTTGTGACAAAAACCTGCAGCTAGCTGGTTCCATAGGAATAATGTTAGGCTCCGTCCATACGTGGCGAGAGCGTGCGATTACGCGAAATCGATGGTCATCGTGGGTACACGATTCGCAAGCCGCTCACAGGCGCTCGCGCGCCCTCGCCCGCTCGCTCTCGCGCGGTTACGCCACCACCACGAAGCAAGCAGCAAGTTTCAAGCTTACTGCTCCATAACTAAAGCAGGTGGCATTAAACCTGTAGCGAAACTACTGCCCATGTTTTCTATAATCCCACCATGGAAGTCGAAAACCGTGGGAACTCATCAGCCTTTGCGCCGACTCGAGCGACTGATAAACCGATCAAACGTTTCCAATCGAATCAACACGAGGTGGGGAGTGTTTGCCTGTGTTAATTTGCGGGCAGTGTCGAGGGGCGCACAACAGCGGGAGCGCCCGCTATACTTAGTATCCGAATCACTCCATTTCGGAAATCCGACCGGATATCCGAGATTCGGGTAATCCTATATCCGAAAATTTGAAAACACGCATTATCTGAATCGAACCAATATCCGGGAAATTTAAAATCGGCATTATCTGAATCGAACCATTATCTGAAGGGTCAAAAATTCGGATAAAATCGGATAAAAACGGATAAATCGGATAAAATTGGATAAAAACGGATAAAATTTTCGTAAAATCGGATAAAACCGGATAAAAACAGATAAAATCGATTCATTTTTTCTACTATTCTACTCATTTTGTGTGTGTGTGTGTGTGTGTGTGTGTGTGTGTGTGTGTGTGTGTGTGTGTGTGTGTGTGTGTGTGTGTGTGTGTGTGTGTGTGTGTGTGTGTGTGTGTGTGTGTGTGTGTGTGTGTGTGTGTGTGTGTGTGTGTGTGTGTGTGTGGTTTGTGTATGTGTGTGTGTGTTGCCTGAGGTTTGTTCCGATAATATCCGAAATTATCCGACGGATATCCGTATCCGAATCATTGGAAAAATGGCATTATCTGAATCGAACCAATATCCGGTAAATTTAAAATGGCATTATCCGAATCGATCCATCATCGAGGAATTACCTTCGGATAACAAGTATAGCGCCCGGTCTTGCGACGTATGGACGCTGCCTTTTACAGCCCTTCCTCCCACCCCCCTTCGGCTCTTGTAAACAAAATTGGTGATACCCAATTGATAAAGGGTTTGCATCTGTAACCCACCGACACCCCCCCCCCCCCAAACACCCGTTCGATACGTATGCTTAAAATGATGGGGTGACGTTGAGAAAATCACCCGGTGTATCCGATTAGAGCCCACCGGGATGACGATGATTACGAGGCCAACAGGATTGCACCTGTTCAGAGAAATACTGAAGGAGAGCGAAGTGTAGAAACGGAGGCAGCAGTGTGGACAGCTCTCTAGTGGTACGCAATGTTTTATCCTCTGCCCGTCCACCCGGCGATTTTCTCACCTCCGTCATCCACGTATTGAATGGATATGGACCGCGTCGGATACACCGGGTGATTTTTGCGTATCATTTCCAATGCTTTCTGCATATGTCGACCGGGCTGCATACGTCGGCTCAACCAATTCTGACAGGGGCCTAAAAGAAGAGGGGAGCTGTGTGTATTCATTCACGCAACGTTCTTCTCCAGGGGTCGGCGGCTGAGGCTCTGCGGGGGCTAGAAATTAGGCCACCACAGGTGCTTAAGTTATAGCGAACTCGGAATGGAAACTTGGAAAATGTCAGAGGCAACTCGAGTGAGTCGATTGGGGGGGGGGCTGGCTGCATAAGAGGACCCGTTCCATAGTATCAGTTGAGTAGTCAAATATCTGTTGTATACCTGGTTGAGCGAAAGCCTTGTCGGCGAGGGTTGTTGTGATTGACGCTTAGATCTGTTGGCCTACGAATGAACTCCAGTCCTTGATGGGTAGGACAGGTTAGATACACATCTATCCAAAAGGGATCTCCCAAGCAAAAGTGGTTTGGTTCTTGTCACAAACGTTCCAACAAAAAGGGAACAATAGAAAAAAGGAGTGAGGAGAGTCTACAGAAAGTGAGCAATATTTTCTGTGAGTGATTTTGTTGCCCGACACTTCTTAACAGTGAAAACAAACCTTTGCGGTGTTCCGTTGAAAATGTATATGTATGTGGACCCACTAGTTTATATCAAAAGAGAAAGTGATGTCAAATTGACCTACACAGACGGTTAGCTCCAGCTGTTAAGAGAATTGAAATTATACAAGTACAGCACCGAATAAGAGTGTTTTTATATAATCTCGTTTTACGAATAGAAGTGCTTTTTTTGGAAACCATTGAACTCTTCCTCGTAAAATGCCACAAGGTTTGGTTTCGCCTAGAAGTGTTGACCAACAAAATCATTCTCAGAAAATGTTGTTCACTTTTTGTAGACTCTCCTCACCCCATTTTTCTATTGTTTCGTTTTTGTTGGAACGTTTGTGACATGAACCAAACCACTTCGGCATGGGAGGCCCCTTATTGATAGAATTGTTAACTTTTTCTCCATATTGCAAAGTAATATCCCTGAAGAACCTTAAATATTTTTTTGAATAGCATGAATTGATATAATAATCAGCAAGTAATCAACTTGTTGCGCACGCTTTAACATAGAGCTACTCACATTCCCTGACGTTCTGACGCAATCACCAGATGCCCCATGAACTTGGCACGACGTTCTGGTGATTTCATCAGATGCCCTATGTACTTGGCACGACGTCCTCATGACGTCATCAGATGACAAGCACGCTCATGCCGATCATTTTTTCCGCAGGGCTACCGTAACCCTCCTTTAAAATTTTTCCAAGTGTCAGCACATCTTAATAGCCAACAAACATGTTTGCACAATTTTGACCTCCTCAGCCACTCCCCAGTGGCTTCTCGAGGAGAGCGGTGTGTAAATGAATGCATACCGCTCCTCCGTTCTTTTATACCCCGCATGTTATGAGCGTGTGTTTACATTCGTTATCATGTTTTGTTCAAGAATGGTTACGGTAGCCCTGCGGAAAAAGTGATCGGCATGGGCGTGCTTTTCATCAGATGCCCCATCTTCTTATCGGCCACATCATTATCGGGCTTCTTCTCATAGGGATAGAAAGGCGTGTTAGAGGTTTGCCTTGCCGGACATGAAAATAGATGAAATTAATCGTGTCCTGTGTTATGGCAGTCAGGGCAAGGGATCGATGAATCGATCTTATGGACGAAGACCTTGAGGTGCTAGGAGTGTCCACAGCGTACACCCGCCAGGATGGCTCGTTAACGTCTGGGTAGGTCCATTTCGCTGCCATCGATCAGGGGGGGGGACATCGCCAAGAATAGGATTTGGAGGAGCACGGGAGAGGTATTCAGTCACAAATCGAGTGTGCTCCATTTGCAGCACTCTGACGCGATTGAGCTCAGACGTCGCCCAACGTTGACGATCCAAGACAGAGACTGCAGCATAAAGCGGCGTGCGAATGTGTCGGTAATGGGGACCAGATGACAGCAGGGGGAAAAATTAGGGTGTGTGGCATTCCTGACTATGGCGACATGGAACTGTTCCGACTGCAGTTGACAGTGCTGCTTCACAGGAAGCAGCAAACACTCTTGATGTAGGTGAGATACAGGTGTGGATCTTGGGCATCCAATGATCACGCGTAGAGCAGTGTTCTGTGCACGCTGAAGCTTGTTCCAAGAGGCTTCCGACAAGTGTCTCGACCATACTGGGCCTCCATTTCCCAAAACTGGCTGTACCATAGCCTTGTAACTGGTTCGCAAAATGTCCTTTGATCTACCCCATGTAGTGCTTGCCAGAGAACATTTTTTTACGCAACAACATTTATTACATGCGCGTCAGCGGGACAGGGGCTCTCTACACACCGAGGGAGAAGTTGTCCCGTTTTTGGCAGTTCAAAATGTCACGCTACTCAATGCAAGGGAAGTGGTCCCGAGTGGAATTAGAGTCGCAAAAGTCGGGGCAACTCCTCCCTCGGTGTGAAGAGAGCCCCTGTCCGCGTCAGCACATGTGAATAACAAAACAAAAAAAGGGAATGGAAAAACATTAAAACAGAACAAAAGCAAACAAAAAGAAAACTAGCCCCTACTAGAGCCAATAAACGGTTCCTTTTTCTTGGTCGACACTTCTAAACAGTGAAAACAAACCGTTGCGGTGTTCTCCATGGCATTACTTTGTGGTTCCGCAACAGACTCTGATTATGCGAGAACCGTTGAAATTGTATACCCTCCACAAAACGTCGTAATTCACATCATTCGAGGCGCGAGCGGCGCGCGCGACGCCCGGGCCTCCGTCTGCTCTCCGCTCTCTCACTGTCTCTAACCTCCGCTTCGCATCAGCACGCATAGGAACCATGTGAATTTCTCCGTTTTTGAGCCTGTATAGTGGAGTCCACCAAGAGTGTCTCATTTACTTATCAATGAGAAGCAGTCGATTGGAGATCAATGAACATGAAACTCGTTGCAGCACAACCGCTCGCTCAATCGGTATCAAGCGTGCTGGTGTGGGATTCATGCACATTGATCCACAGCCGACCGCTTCTTATTGATAAGTAAATGAGACACTCTTGGTGGATTTCACTATATGTATAGTTCAGTTCCGCAATCGCGTTCAGTCCTCATTATCACAATCGTAGAAGCGCAAAGATAGTTTCCAAGAAATGCAACTACGAAAACGAAGAATTCACTCTCAAAACAACCGCTTCGCTTCTACGATTGTGGTAATGAGACTGCGGACTGAACGCGATTGCGAAACTAGGTCATATGTGCACGTACTAGTTTATATCAAAAGAGAAAATGATGCTAAATTGACCTACAAAGACGGTTAGCTCCAGCTGTTAAGAGAATTGAAATTATAAGAGTGTTTTTATATAATCTCGTTTTACGAATAGAAGTGCTTATTTGGAAACCATTGAACTCTTCCTCGTAAAATGCCACAAGGTTTAGTTTCGCTGTTTAGAAGTGTCGGCCAAGAAAATCACTCTCAAAAATATTGTTCACTTTTTGTAGACTCTCCTAACTCCTTTTTTGTATTGTTGCCTTTTTGTTGGAACGTTTGTGACACGAACCAAACCACTTCTGCTTGGGAGACCCCTTGTGGATAGAATCGTTCACTTTTTCTTGATATTACAAAGTAATATCCCGAAAAATCTTCAATATTTTTCAAATACCAGGTTGTCCAATAACTCTTGTCCGGAAATTTCACCATTTTTTAATTTTTTTTCAACTTTATTGAAAAACAAGTCTTATCAACAATATAATCACCACAGTTATCCACAACAGTGGCCCATCGATTGGGCAGGTCGCCGATGCCCTTCGCCCAGAACTCCGGGGGCTGCGACTCGAAGAAGTCCGCGATGTCGGATTTGAGGTTGTCGTAGTTGGTGAATTTTCTTCCGGCCAAATGGTGCTTCAGCGGGCGGAACAAGTGGTAGTCAGAGGAGGCGAGGTCCGGGAAATACGGCGGATGGGCAACCGTCTCCCAGCCGAGCGTCGCCAACTTCTGCTGGGTCTCCTCCGCCACGCGGGGGCGCGCGTTGTTATGCAGCAGGTGGACCGAGACCCGTCGGGATCGCTTTTCTCGGATGGCGGCGGCTAGTTTCTCGAGCTGATCGGTGTAGATGGAGGAGGTGACCGTCCTGCCTTGCGGGAGCAGCTCGAAGTACAGCATGCCCTTGGTGTCCCGCCAGCAGCAGAGCATGATCTTCGGACAAGAATTATTGGACAACCTGGTAGTATGGATTGATATGATAATCAGTAAGCAATCAACTTGTTGTGCACTATACATTCCATCCGATCGGTTTCGGATAAAAACAAAAACGGCTCCCACTCTTCAGCTTCAGTTTCATTTCCCAACAAGAGAACCTTTTCCAATCAAGAGTCATTGTACCATTCGTATGATATGAATTTTTGCGATCGATTGAGATGGCGGTTTGGCGGCGATTAAATTCTCCGATTATCCGATCCGGAATTTAAATTTGTGTCGTAATTTTAATTTGCCCGCACCCAAATCATTTAATTAAACTGCGACGAGTGATCTATATTTCAATTCGGTATTTAAATTCTGTTGCATTAGAAAATGTGTATCCAAACAAGCCAAATAAGTTAGGGAAAATTGCGATTTAAATTTTATCCGAAAATTTTCGGATGGAATGTATATTGTGCACGCTTTAAATGAAGAGCTACCCACGAACTTGTCACGACGTCCTGATGACATCATCAGATGCCCTAGATGGGTGTATGTTTCTCAACCTATGACAAAACCCTCAATGTGGCTGCAAAGAAGAAGAAAAAGAAAGTCTCTTCTTCTTTCGCGATTTGCGGCGGTGGTCCATTTAGTAAAGGAGAGTTCATAGTATCCAAGAAATCCTTCACAAACCCCTTGTGGACTTCTTTGCGGAAGTTCTCAGCATTTCCTGGCCCTATCGTCATTGGAGTGACAGTTCTGACGTGCCTCCTAATCTGTCGTGGCGGCGCCGGCTTCCTCATCATGTCGTGGAAAGGGTGTTCAGGGTCGAGTGCCGCAACTGTTCCATATTCCATTTCTATGACAAACGTTGATGAAGTGCGTCGATTCGCTTGCAAGGATCTTCGTTATGGCACACTCGTGACCAGAAATATCCAAGCAAACGCCTAAATAGCTCATTTTCTGTGCAGTCCAACCTTCTCATCTGCGTCTCCGGTGCTGCCCAAGTCTCAAATCCGTACATCATTATACGGCGAACAGCAGATAGGTAGACGCACAACTTGACTTCCTTCGCGATGGGGTAGACCACAAACTTTTGGTTAGGGAATTGAATACATATAAATAGTTAGGTCCGTGGCTTGTTTCCTCAAGAGAAAACATTTAAATCTCACTCGCGGTGGTCGCGTGCGCCGATCCGCTAATCGCAGCTGATCAGCTTACCATGCTGCCAGCTTTCGGTGAGATCTGAACTGCCCGCGCCAGCCGCGGGTTAGCTTTGAATGTTTTTCTCGAGGAAACAAGCCACGGACCTAACTAAAGCTTTCGCACACCGTTGTTGATTATCCGCTGCATAACTACCATCGTTATCCAGCAAACAGCAGCTCAAATAACAGAAATCGTCGCCAATTTCGATACGTCGTCGCACACCCACGCCTCTACTCGGCGTACTCGTGGGCTTATCTCATAGTGCATAGGTCTTTCACTGGATAAATCAGGAGGTTGAAAAAAAAACTCATGCGCGTATTTCACACGCTTTGGATGACGACCTCGAAGCCCCACCCATTTCCCACGATGTTCGATGCACTACTCCCGGATTCCCATACCCATTTACGCTTCGTCAGGAAACCTCGCCCGTTTTTTCGACAGTATTCCATGTTCTACTCCAGAAGCTGCGTACGCGTGCGACGCATCAATCCCGAACCCGTCCTACTTTTGTGGGCTTCGATGCAACGTCATCGAAGGTCCGCCCGTCCTCATGGTGTTGTGCGCTTAATTCCCGGAGCTCCATATTCATTTACACACATAACCGAAGCCCCTCCAACTTTTTATGACCTTCCAAGTTATGGTCTCGATGCAACGCCGGATTTCGACGGCATTCTATTTACCCGCTATCAACCGAAGCCTCACTACCTTCCTAACAACTCTTGACGCACTCGAATAACATTGGAGCATATCTCTTCGTTTTTGAGAACAAACTTACCGAATTTCCATTTATTCTCACAGACACACAGAATAAGGAAAATAAAGTGTATCCTACCAAAAGTTGCACATCTGCCCATGAGTGAGAAGCGGTCGATTGGAGATCAATATGCATCAATATCATATACATGTAGCAGCACGCTTGCAACGGTTGAGCCAGAGCGGTTTTGCTGAAATGAGCTTCATGCATATTGATCACCAACCGACCGCTTCTGATTGATAGGGTAGAATACTTATCACTACTTATATTCGCATACCCCGTGGACCCGCGGGTTGGGGACCAGGGTTGAGCAGCGTTGTGACTGGTCACAACGGGAGGTCGTAAAGTTTTTGGAAATTTCCGGAAAAAAAAGTAAAAATTTGGGGAAGGGTCGTAAAGTTTTTGGAAAAATTATAGGTTTTTTGAAACCACATGGTAAGGTTAAATGAGGTAGGAACAGGGTTGAGCAGGGTTGCGGCTCGGCGCAATAGGGGTAGTAAAATAATATGACATTTTTTGAAAACAAATGAAACTCGTGAGGGGGGTCGTACGAACCAATCGAACTTTACCGCAAATTTGAACCTTTTTTAACTTTTTCACTTTCGAAAAGTTTAAAGAATTTTAATCTCGTAAGGAGATCGTAAAATTTTGAAAATTTTGAACAGTTTTTGGTCAACGGGGGAGGGTCGTAGCTCCGACAAAAATTAGCACAACGGCCTGCTCAACCCTGTTGGGGACGGAGAGAGGGTGTTTTATAATCATGTGGCGGAGTGATTCAGAAAACGTGCATCAGCCGTATTGACTATTCATTTTTTTCCGAAATCGGCGTTTTTTTTCTGCTGTGCGAAACTTTTCAATGCCCACGGAATATGTACCGTCCGCACGGATCGCTCGGATAATTTTCATTAAATATTATATTATGCGTTGGCGCGAACTCGATTCTCGTATGTTATAACATACGCGCATCGAGTTTGCACCCTCGAAAACTCAGGAACGCAAAGTTTCATACCGAGTGTACATTATTCCAAAACGAAATTTACTCGGTTGCATAGATGGTCGTGCGCGTATGCTGCTCTCTCTATACTTCCGCAGGAAATTTACTTATTGTCAATACACTGCAAATAAAGGCGGGACTCTGTCTCCGCCTTTATTCGCAGTGTATTGACCATGAGTAAATTACCTGCGGAAGTATATAGAGCGTGTATCAAAGACATCGTTCACGATTATCATCCTCATTGACTTTCTACAGTGAAATGATAGGCGAGAAGGATCCTAGGCTCCCAACGCCGAACGGTAGAAAACGAGCCAGGTGTGGCAAAATAACGGCTGTAAACAAGCGTTTCGGAGTCCCAGAACCGCCCGTGCCCCTCTTTTCCGCCCCCTTGATGTGAACAAATGAACACTCAGATTACAAGAATGATCAAGTCAAGGAATTGCTGATGAGTTAGCTGATCGCTCGATTGCACTGATAGGCTTCATCCTTCTGTTCTAATTTAGATGTCTTGCTGGGAGTACCTTATCTGCACATTTTCTCACTGTTGACCTATCACAGGTGCCGCAAAGGCTGACGTGATTGGGCAACAGCGAGAATGTGGGCGGATAATCTACTCCCAGCAAGAGATTTAAATCAGTACCCATCCTTCATAGCCGTCAATTCCTCCACGCTCAAAAATCAACGTGAACAAGAGAGGGCCTATTTTTGCTCAAAAACGACACTTTCGCCTTCTTTTTAAGCATGCCTTGCTATACAGGGCGACAGACCGTCCCTAAGCCGTGGAAATATTGGAAGTGAAATCTATCGTGAACACTGCCTTCAGTGAAAAGCGCAGTAAACTACAGCGATGCTGCAGGAGTCATAGCATGCTAATGTCAATATAATTTTGTGGGACAATTTTTTGTTGAAGTTCAATATTGCCTCGAGCACTTTTTTTCTGTTTCCAAGGAATAAGAGAATCTTATGCGTTGAAGTTCAGCCAGAATGCGAACGTTCTCCTATATTGACGAACTCCAGCGACTCAGGTATGTTTGAATCATCCGTGTAATTTTTTGTTGAATTTCACGGCGCAGCTACGAGTAACTTACAGAGCGAAGTATGGTTTCCGTTTTCGATTTAGTCTGACTCATGGACCAGGCGGCTGGCCGTGCGGGGTTGGCGGCCTCACTTGAGAATGGGGTTTCGATTCGCGCGGGGGTGATCTACCGTCGCAGCTCCGCCCATTCATCAGACTAAAATGATTGCGCGAACTCTACAGCCCCTCGAGTGTTGCCTTCGAGGGCATAAGGGCGGGCATATTTTAATTGAGTCGTATTATTTGGTAAGACAAAAGTAAATTACTCGCTCACATCTTCTCGACTGGTGGTGACAGCGATAAGGTTATCCCCTGTTTCGGAGGCAAATTTAGTGTTGCTTAGCATTTAGCGAGATGTGGGCGATTATGATCGCGATATCAACGGCAGTAAATTTCACCCTGATTATACATGAATTTTTTTTTTCGGTTTATTCAAAGAACTTTGTGGTGGAAATGAAGTTGGTATGCAATTCTGGGGCGGCATGCATGAACGCAGCGACGGTGTCAGGGAGCCGCTCCGCGTGCCATGCGCGCAGCGTCGAGCAACGGGGCGGCCCGAATTTCGTGGCGTGTATTGCTGTGCCTGATTTTCGGGGCCGCCCCGTTGCTCGACGCTGCGCGCATGGCACGCGGAGCGGCTCCCTGACACCGTTCGCTGCGTTCATGCATGCCGCCCCTGAGGTCTGTTAGGGCCATTATAAGAAACCATTTCTTACCGCCTTGTCAACTTCAAAAAGCTATTTTCCGAGAATTTTCCATTTCATGACCGCTGACCAATCGGTTAACATAAAAAGAAGACGATTGAGTGTTTTACAACTATTTCTGCAAGCCAAAACTATTATAGTGCAGTCCACCAAATTCTTCACATCTACTTCCCATATCCCACTGTCCAAAATCCTCAAAGAAGATCCCACAAACTGCTGGCCGCTGCGGATCTAAACCTTATGCTATTTTTTTCCCTAAATTAATGGCCACAGATGTCCTATTAGCTCTTTATCAAAACTTCAGACCATTCAGACACTGAAGGCACTTTTTTTGGAAGGTGCGGAATCTAGTTTATTTGTTTAAATTTTTTTAGTCGGTCTGAATGTAGCTATACTAAATGCTTCCTTGTTTCTGTTCGTCGTTTGTGATTGACCAATAAGTAAATAAAATACTTATCAAAAAGAAGCGGTCGGCAGGAGATCAATGTGCATGAATTTCCCGGCAACAAGCTCGCCACCGATTTAGCGGGAGCGGTTATGCTGCTGTGAGTTTCATGCATATTGGTCCCCGACCAACCGCTTTTCATTGATAAGTAGATGTGCGATTTTGGTGGACTGCACTATATATAACGTTGGCATATATCGGGAAGAGACTTTGCGTGCACTGTTGAAGGTTGGCGCCATCTCGGTGCACCTATGTTATAGCACATCCCACCGAGTTTGCGCCAACCTTCACCAGTGAACGCGAAGTCTCTTCACGATCCATGCCGACGTTACTTCTCCTATCACCCAGTGGTCTGCTTACCGTTCGTGGCGAACTTTCTAAGATGGAAGTCCGGAAAAAAAACTGCTGTTTTCCGACTTTGTTTCTTAACTATGGCAAGACCGTAAATATCCTTGAATCTTCAAGAATGGCATTTTGGAAGCAGATTTTTTACCGCTCATTCGTCAATTAGGCTATGCGGGCAGCCCGCTGACCAAACGGCTGTCAGCGGACGGATGATCCTTGGCCAGCCAGCTACTCACTCACATTTAGCGTGACTGGCCAGCGAACAACAGGCGGAAAGATGAAGTTCCAGATGCAAACTGCAGAAGCCAGCCCGAACTAGTGTTTCACCTAACTAGCTTCTTGGAAACCCTTTTATAGTGTCTCCCAACGACTTGGAGGAATTTCGGTTCAGAAAAGTCGTTTTTGTTTTCAAGATGTCCTCTCACTTATTGGCACTGGGTAATTGTTGCGAATTCTAAAAAAAAGTTGACCAAGGTATTTGTTAACAATATTTCTTGTAGGTACAAATCACACTGATTCCTTCGCTAACGCTTTCTCCTTTTTTCAATCCCAAATTTTGATGCTCTCGAAAATCATTAGCTGGAAGTAAAAACTGCCTGAGATGGGGAGGAAGGCGCGGAAATGCTTATTGGGCTCCACCGCTCAAGTGGCAAGGTAGTACCTCCGATGAGAGCCTGACGAACGGCCAGGTTCTCTTGACCCTACATTGTTGGACTATTTTGACTATATATTGAAACGAAAAGTTGGCAAATGGAGAAAAATCAGACAACAGGATAGTGCGGTACCTACCAAAAACAATCGACAACATGGATTCATTATCAATGAAGACACAATTGATATTAATTCGTATTTTGAAGAGGGCCGTTTTGTGATGTTCAAATGCATTATTGGTATCTTCGGAATATGCTTCATGCGTCATTGGTGATTTTTGAACACGAGGGTCTTTTGGGACGTCGAACGACTTTAGGTACGTAATTGAACAATAGTTAGTCGTTTGTTAACCAATGCGCTGCAGTCTTTGGCCAAAATGTTCAACTTGTTGTTGGCGCAGTGGCCGTTCAGAACTGCTTGGTGTTTCAATTACTTTCTGGCAGCTGTCTCTAGTGCAGTCCGGTTTTTTCAGCCGCTTTAATTGAGCGCAGTGGTGCCAAGAATCCATTTGTTGAGGTCTGTCGGAAGTTTTTGTTTTTTATGATTTAATTTGGCGGTAAGTTTTGTCACCAGCGCTCCAGAAATCTGAATACGGTAGCAGTGTCTGTAACTCACCTGTGATTTGGAATTCGCCTGTATTCCGTCCGTTTTTGGATGGCCTTGCAATCGATGCTATTGGTGCGGAATTCAAACTAAAGGGTAAGTTTCTCCGCTCTCTTTTTTGTGATCGCCATGAAAGTGGTAATGCCGTAAGTCGGAGTATTTTAGAGAAGGATATCACGGAATGTGTGGAGAAATACAAAGCTGTTATGGGAGTGTATACCACCAACCACGTCAGAGGAGTGCTTGAAAAACTGGGAGCTTCAGAGGTTTGCCGAAATTTCTGAAAGTTCATGGTTTTCTGAGACAAAAGATGGAGCGACTGTTGTTTGCAGTTTATTCCACGTGATTAATATCCTACTATAGAGTGGTCTAGTTTAACGTTGACTTTATGATCGATTAGATCAATTTGGTACTTATGAGTTCTGTAGAAATTTTCAGAATAAATATTTTCAAATATGGAGAGACCGTAGGTTCCCCTACCATCAAATGTTGGAAATAAGTTTCAGCGCTTCCTTTGTTTTGAATTTTTCTCGTTTATCTGTGTCTTATTTGACAAAGTGCAATATATCATTCGGAAGCGCAATCCTTTCTCTATTTGATTTTCATTGCCACATCCCGAGAAAAAACACGTTAATTTTCGAATTTCACATTTAAATTATGTTGGTGTGTGGTCTAAGTACTGAATATTTTGAAATTTTAATGCTCGCTCGGTATCTAAGCACCAAATCAGTGATAGTTGATTAAACATTTGGTCGTTTCAAGGACCAGATTATAGCACCAAAATAAGGTTGCGAAAATCCTCCAATTAGGTGACTTCTGCATTTTTTTAATGAACGGTAATATCTACAATTTCTTTTTATTTGGAGACTTTGAGGCACCAAAACTCGTAGTTGAGTACAAAAAGGTATACCCTACTCTAATATAATTATTTCTCGGATCATTGATCCTTTTTCGAAGAATCGAAAAATTGAAGGGAAATCGAGTTTTGAAAACAAGTTCGGTTGTTGCGAAATTGTTATCGTCAAACACGGAATCCCTCGTAGCAGTAAACCATGAGGCTTCTTGATGTCTCAGGGTCTCCGGATTCAAAAGTATTTGCGAAAATTGTGTGCAAAGAAAGCAAAACTCACTAAATTAAAAATTTCCACAAACTTGTTTGGTTCTATCATGTGGGCGACATTGAACAGGAGATAGAGGAAGGAATACGCTTGAGAATGCGAAGTAACTCCTTGCTAGCGAGACGGAGAACAACGAGATTTTTTTTTAAAAGCGCGGAAACCCCGACCTAGTATATACCACTTTCCCCGTCCATCCGTTCGTTGGGCGCTTTCCTACAGAAAGTAATTTTGACGCATTTTTTATTCTTTATCCTTCTCTCTCTGTCTCTCTCTCTCCCCCCTCTCTCTCTGTTTCCTTCCTGCATCTCTACCACCTTCCTGGTTTACCATAGCCGTAGCGGTTATCCGCTGGTTTGGCATAAACAGCTTATTAGGAAATTTGAGGATTCGGTCCATTTGTGCGCCGTAAACAGGGTGAATACAGTGCGTTTCATAACTATAAAGGCACCCTATTTTCTTAGGATAACTAAACCAATGGAAGGTTGCGGGAACCCTTCTGCATATTTGACGACTTATTTCCCTCCGCATACATTAGCCAGTTGTAGGCAACCAGAGAGAAGACACTGGGCGAATGAATGTTTATTACACGTTTGACGTGTTTATATACTTCGCCTTCGACTGTCTATCTTCTTATCATCCTTCTTCCCATTACTCCTTCATTCCATTTCTAAATAGCCCTAAACTGGTATATCCCCCCAACATCCCCTCCTAGCGACGAAGTCGCTCCAACACTCAAGCTCTGCGGCCAAACCACTCCAATTTTGAAGAGTCCTTTATTCAATACAACAGGAACACCGCACCATAGCTTCATTTTTTTATTGAAAAACTCATGGGCATCGCCCTATCATTTACTCTAGAATCTCACCCGGCTCCGTCACTGGCGGTGCCGGGGGCGGTGATGCTGCTTCTTGCGGCTGCGAGGCTCGACCTCCCTGATTTTGCGGCGGGCTTCGTTCCATGTAGTATCTAGCAAGTCAAATGGAAAAAAAGAAACCGGGTTAAAAGGACTCCTGAGCGAAAGAATTTTGAACCCCATGACGATACCATTTTTCCTCCTTCTACTCAACAAACTGGGTAGTCCATGGGATGAGGCGGCGGGTAACACCGTTTGGTATAAATTGGTAACCCAACCCCGAGCAGCGCATGGCAAGTTTTCTAGTGAAATTGCTCTGGAAACTTTCAATGAGAGCAATATCCCTTTTCTTATATGGAGAGAAGGCAGGAGTGCCAGATTCCACCAAAGAACGTACGTAGCTCTTGTAACCTAAGATCAAAGTATTGAGACTTCTTCTTCTTCTTCTTTGCAGCCACTGAGAGGGGTTTCGTCACAAGTTGAGAAACTGGGCGACCAGCACTGGATTCGTCCACAAGTCTATTGTACTGAGCGTTTTTGGCTTCTTCGGACAATCAAATAGGTGCTTAGTGTCGTGGCCTTGGTTTCCACAGTCCGGGCACGCGTCAGGCTGGCTATTGTCGATCCTGTGCAGGTAAGACTTAAGAGTCGATCCTGTGCAGGTAAGACTTAAGCAATGGAGAATGTCCGCAGCGCGACGAAGCGAGGATACACCTGGCGCGCCTACCGAGCTCGGACTCGGTATCACATACCCTGGGCGGCACATCACCGAGAATAGGGTTGACGGCCGCTTTGGCGAGATGATCCTTCACGAACCGGGTGTGCTCCGCGCGTAAGAGACGAAGTCGTTCTTGATTCGAGTCGGTCCATCTCTGTTCTTAATCTTAATTGAGACTTCTGGATCTTAAAGCTCTAAAAAGGTTGTAAGTCCTGTGGAAGGCTCTGGAAACTAAACCCCTATAATGTGTCTGGAAGGAAAGTTTATTATCAAACTTGAAACCAGGATCCGTAATCTCATCGACATTTTGAAAATTCTCGGACCCACATTTGAACCCCTCAAGGAATTTTGTACGCAGTGTGAACGGAAATTTTGCCAATGTGCATAACTTCTGGGGTGGTAGTAAATGGTGTGTTAACCGCGAATAAACCGCCACCTCCAAGCCGCCAACATACCGCGAATTAAATGCAGTGGAGCCGCCAAATTTACACGTATTAACCGCCACCTCCTGGCCGGCTACGAACCGCGAAATAGGTGCCACTATTTGTTGCCGGTTCAACGAAAGCTGCCCTTTGCTTACACATACATTACGCGTGATCTTCGTCCGCATAAGTATTTTCTACACTTGGACACGAACGACGTTTACGGTGGAAAGACGAGGGATCGGAAAGATTATACAAGTGATGCTATTTATTTTATTCATTAGGAAGAGCTTTCAAAAGGAACTTCGTAATATTTTGCTTGTTCGAAACACGATCGAAATGCAATTTTTTAAATTTTCCTTGTAAATCCTAATTCTCGTAATTTTTTGTGAGCTCCGTGAGTTTTCAGGACCACTCTCGAAAAGACATGTTAGATTAATCATTAGCCTCAATCAATCGATTGCGTGTGATCTGACAAAAGTTTGCATTTGTAGTAACTTTGTTAACTTTTTTTTGATATTTTCAAACAAAAGTTTTTTTGAAAAACAAAAAATTTATCGGAAGGAAATTTCGAGTGAACGAAAATCTGAGAATTTCTGGATGAATTATTTACAAGGTGTTCTTGAAAAGGTAACGCTAGGTGCGAAAAAGACATTCCGCAACTCGTCGAGTAATGCATAAATTCAAAGAATGTCCTGCATTCAACTGAAATGGATAGTTAAAAACCTAAAAGAATGATGAAAAACTAGATAGTCTATTTTCGTTCTTGAAAAAGAATTCTATTGTTTTTTTTTTGGAAGTGTGCAACTCAAGTCTGGCGTCCGAGATTGGGGTAATGGTGTGGTTTCGGTCATTGATGCAGTTGAATTTGTCAAGTGTTTGCCGTCTTCCCAAAATGAAACTAATCCCCCGCCCGCAGTTAGTGCTGAAAATATATAGAAACACTGTTACACACTCATATGCGCATCGTTTAAGGAAAAGATTTTGTACACATATTTCAAGGTAAGAATTTGAAACACTTCGAGTGGCTCTACCAATGCACCAAAGCAACTGCGTCGCGGACCCTCAAAAAAAAATAAGAGGCCACGATGGCACTGATCTGGCAATGAAAGTGGAGTATTAGAATCTTGCAGAAAAAGGAGAACAAATTTAGTTGGTTCAGAAGCAAGTTCGCATTTCTTTCCCACAAAACTCGCCCGATACGCCCCGACTAACGCTGATTAATCATTACTAAAGCATCAAATCACTTGAAAATCAGTGGCCTGGAAAATTTTCACTTTTTGCACTAAAAAGTTGTGGAAACCCCTTCGAAACGCGAGCAAACAAATAATTTACTACATACTCCTCATAGCCTGTGCTATGCAATGAATTATGAAAATGAAACTAACCTGATAATAGCAAAGCGAATGAATTCCGGAAGAAAATAAACAAAAGCGGGAGAAGTGTCGGCGCTCGAAAAAAAATTAACAGCTGATTGGGAGGGATTGATTAGTGCCACCAAAGAAGACGGCCAACGTGTTTCAGCAATGATCCTTGCTTTGTTTTTGATCCCTCATCGCCCGTTTCCCTGGCGGAAGCCGTTAAAAGACTCTCCCTTGGAACACCTTTCAGTTTTAAAGATAGGTTGACGTCCTGGATCAAAATCGCTAACAGTGCTATCAAACTTCCTTAACCCTCTGCATTAATTAATCTCGTACTTGCCCTCAGTATAGATGGTCAAAACTGTTCCTACTGTATCTTGCTAACCGCATCCAAAAACTCCTCGGGAGGAGTTTTTCGTTAATCGTTAGTTCCTCTCGCATTTCAGCACTATTTCCGTGCTGTCTGCGAGAGTATGTTAAACGCGAAATTACCGCGAGGATGCCACATGGCGGAATTTTAGAGAAAAAACAGACCTGAAAACGTTTTGAAAAGGCTATTTTTCGTCACAAAGGTTACAATTGTCGCTTTTTCGAGGCGTTTTCATTGGAAGTGTTCTTCTTCTTCTTCTTTGCAGCCACATAGAGGGTTTTGTCATAGGCGGAGGAACTGGGCGACCAGTAGTGGATTCGTCCATAGGTCCATTGGTGTCAGCGTGGTAGGTCTCTCCGGACAGTTGAATAAATGTGCGGTATCATGGCCGACGATACCGCAGTCCGGGCACACATCAGATTTGCTGCTGTCAATCTTGCTGACATAAGACATTAGCATTGTAGAGTGACCACAGCGTAATGATGCGAGCGTGCATCTCGCCCTTCTTCCGAGTTGAGACTCTGAGGTGCAGACGGGGGCGGTATATCTCCTAGTATAGGATTTATGCCCCCCTTCACAAGATGACACCGTACGAACTTGGTGTGCTCCTCGCGCAAAAGACGGAGTCGTTCTTGCTGTGAGTCGTGCCATCTTTGCAAATTGACTTTGTTTGGAGCATCGGCGAATGGCTTTCTTATACTTCTCTCTCTCACGGGGTTTAGCACTCTCCACGACGGGTGATTTGGTTGCTTTATAATGTTAATGCGGAATTGCTGGGCCTGGAGCCGACAGTGCTCCTTCACTGGTAATAGACGGGTCTCAGCATGCAGGTGCTCGATTGGGGAACTCCTTGCACATCCGGTGGCGATACGGAGAGCAGCATTTTGTACTCGTTGCATCTTTGTCCAGGAGGATTCTGAGACGAGATGCTGCCAAACCGGTGCGGCGTACTCCAGGGCGGGCTGCAGAATTGCCTTATACGTTGTGAGTATAGTCTCCTTGCTGCTACCCCCACGAAGTGCCGCCCAGGGCCCTGAGAACGTTGAGCTTAGCCTTAACGACTGCCTGCTTCTGCTCGGTATTCTTATGAAACTTGAGTGAAGGATCGAGCACAAGACCGAGCAGCTTTGGAAAGCGAGCAGCAGGCAATCGGTCTCCATCCCACACGACATCCGGATGAGCGCTGTGCTCGGATGGGTCCGTCGTGAGAACGGACACTGACGACTTGGCTGCAGAGATACTTAGCATCTTGCGGTCGAAAAAGCTCTTCAGTGTGATCAGGTACTCGTTGATCTTATTGGCGGCCACCTGTAAGTCCCGATCTCGACACATGATTGTTATGTCATCGGCATACGCGACGACCTTGATGTCCTGTGGAGGCTCAGGCATATCTCCGAGGTACAGATTGAAGAGGGCTGGCGATAGAACTCCGCCCTGAGGACTCCAGCTGCCATAGGAATACTGTTGGAGACATGGTTCTGAAACATGACTCTTGCCCGCCGACCTTTAATAAAGGCCGATATCCAGCGCTTCTGCCAAGATGGTATTGACGACTCCAGAATGTTGCTTGACAGGACTCCAAGGTTAACCGTATCAAATGCCTGGTGAGATCCAACGCAACAGCTACAGTTCTCAATGGCTTGTTAAAGTTGAACCCGTCGATAGCATAGCTGGTAATTTCTAGCAACGCCGTAGTTGTGGAATGTAGCCTCCTGAACCCATGTTGAAACAACTGCTTCTCGTTGTGCTCCGCTAGATCCTTGACAATGAGCTTTTCGGCCACCTTGGCGAAAGGTGACATCAAGCTAATGGGACGATATCCCTTTACTGATGACTGAGGTTTGCCAGGCTTGGGCAACGGGATGACGTTGGCTGTCTTCCAGTTTTGCGTAATAGTGCAAGAGCTAAACGAAGTGTTAATCATATCAACGATGAGCGGAAGGATCTCAGTCGGGAGTTTCTTCAGTACAGCAGGACAAATGCCGTCCGGACCGACAGCTTTGGAGTTCCGCATGTCCTTTACAATCTTCTCTACTTGCGCCACAGTGAACGCATCGGCCGTGCTCGTGAGCGGGAGGCGGCACAGCTCTCTTACTGTCACTCTATTTTGCGGACCTCGCCTTGTACTCGTGACAAAGAAACTTTTACCGAGAGAGTAGGCGGCTTCCTTTCCTGACTTGAAAACGTTATTACCGAACTCAATAGTGGAGATGGTGGCTGGCGAGCTCTTTCCCGATAGTTTCCGAAGAACCTTCCAAGTAGCTCCACTGTCCGTCTTGAAATTCAACTGTTCTGTGAATTTTTCCCACTGTTCTTTCTTGTGCTGGTCGAGATCTTTCTGATCTCACCATCCAGCTGAGCGACGACAGGGTCTAGATGGTCAACTGCTCTTCTGGCATCTCTAGTCCTGATTTTCTCAAGAATTTCTCTGGTGACGTTTGGATAGAACGTCTTAACTCGGCCAACAGGGATAGCCGCCTTCATGGCCCTGCGAATCGCATCAGATAAATGGCACTTTTTCTGGTGCAGGTTGCCATTCCACGGGTAATCAGCCGCCAGGCGTAGCGCAACCTCACTGAACAGGCACCAGTCTGCTTGGCCTAAATTGAGATAAGAACGTTGACGAACACCAGAATAAGGAGCAAGAGAATTTGAGAGATCGATGTGCACAAAGACGGGAACATGATCACTAGACAATGTTGTTGAGGTAGACCATGAGCAAGCGTTGGAAAGGTTGGACGAGATAAGAGTTATGTCTGGGCTAGAAGATCGGCCGTTGGCAGGGGAGACGAGTGGGCTGATCATCGTTTAAGATGACCAGGTCGCACTCCTCAGCCCATTCTTCGACTTCTTCTCCTCTAGCATCAGAACCAAGGGACGAGCAGAAGGTGTGGGCATTGAAGTCGCCCGCGAAAACAACTGATGATGAGAGGAATAATCGCTTAGTTGTTTGAGAAGAGGAATGGGATTGTAGGAGGAGGGGCATGAGGTGGTAGGGGGAATATATATGTTGAAAAGAGAAAGGGGAGTTTTAAGAGGGAGATGGATTGGAAGGTACTCGAGAGTACCATCCGTGGGGGTGTTTGGTATGAGGTGGGAGGAGAGAGGATAAAACAAAGGTTGAAACTCCTCCGCCAAGAGCTGACCTTGGAGCATGGAAGGCAGTGTAGCCCGGGATATTAGGATGAGGATAGGTAGGGGATGGAGAGAGCTTGGTTTCTTGAACCATGATCACGTCTGGATGGTAAGTACGTGCGAAGAGAGAGAGCTCAGAAAGTTTAGTACGAAGGCCGTTGAGATTGATATGTACAATGGAAAGGGGGCGATTTGAGGAAGAGGAATCAGAGTTGGTAGGTGAAGAGCATAAAACACAGCGAAAAGCAGAGTTATAATGCCTCACAGAACTGAGACCCGAACAGGAGAGATGCACCCACCTTTGGCATCCGGAGCACTGGACGCTGGTATGTCTCCTGGTAACATCCTTGCCGCACGTGGCGCATAGGTACTTCTGAGCGGGTCCAGGATTCCTCTCCACGCCGGCCCTTTGCAGGAGAATCCGAAGGAGAGCTGCGGCCGGCCAGCACCTCTCCCATGACAAAAACCCTCTTCGCGGAGGGGGTGACGTCGGTTTGCATAGAGGTGATCTTCTTTCCTCCACACTGCCACGGCGTGAACGTACGACATCTCGGCAGCATTGGAAGTGTATAAGAGGCCTACCACTGGGGGATGTTAGAGTGAAACTAGAGCGAGTTCTCTCTTAACTATCAAGAGTTATCATTACAATCTGGTGTGGTTAAACTCGCGTTTAACGCGAATTTAACTCCTGTTAACTCGCGTTTAACAGACCCAATTACTACCACCCCTGTTTTGTGACCTGCCAGGGACAGTCCCCAATCTCTTGACCAGCTGTCAGCTCGATTAACCGCTGCTTGGAGAGATTCGGAGTCTATAGGTTCTTCAATTGTTTTATAAATTTTTATGTCGTCAGCATACATTAAGCAGGAGACTCCAAGGTTTTCAAAAGGTAGTGGGAGTTCGGCTGTGAAAATTAGGAATAGTAGCGGTGAGAGAACTCCACCCTGCGGAACTCCACTGGGAACTCCACAGACTGCAGAGAACTGGTCCCGATTAACAATTTAACAATCTTCTCAAATGATCTAGAAAAAATAGAAGTGATACTGATTGGACGATATTTTTTTGGGGAATTGAAAGGGGGCTTTTTTGGAACAGGAATGATGAAAGAATGCTTCCAGCGAGACGGAACCTGATAACGCATGAATGGCGAGTTGAAAATGTATTCGAGTGGATAGGCAATATACCCGATTATTTTTTTAATGAATTGTAACAGTAATCGGTCAGGAGTTGAAGAGAATGAGCTGGGTCATTCATTTAACAAGTTAGAAATCTGCTCTCTATGGAACCATATAGTCGGCTCCATTCTCCATTTTTTTGAGAAGACTTTCAGAAACTCTGGTGCAAATAAGTCGGCCGTGTCTTTGTTTGATGTGGAGGAAGTGTTTTCCATGTCAAGAGTTGGAATGCTTCTTTTGCCCTTCAGTTTTTTAGCAATATGATGGTGTAACTTTGAAGCGTCGTTTGACTCAAAAAGTTTTGATTGCAGATGGGCGTTGTATTTCAGAAGTGGCTTTTCTATTTTGGTATTGTAGGCCTTAAAGGCTGCAGAGCTATTTTCATCACCCAATTCGACCGCGACGTTCCATCAATGAGCTCTGTGTTTGACCATTGGATCAAGATACGGAGGAGTTCTGAGGTCTTCGGTTTTGATCTCCCGCATAGGAACCAATAATTTCATAGTGCGATGAAAAATTGCCAGAATTAACTCACAACTTTCATCGACTGTCGTAACTGTGGCAAAAGAACCAATCCAGTCTACATTACCAAGGTAGTTTCCAATCGCTGCATAATTGGCAGCCTTGAAGTCTCTGATCATCCTAGGCTGAGCGGTGATCGCTTTGGTGTTAAAGGCAGTGTTCACGATGAATATCGCACTCGAGTTCGACCCAAAAATGGGATTTTTTGGTCGTGAGGTAACCCATAGTGAAGAAACAGCGAAGAAAAACGTTCAGAATGAGCTAAAAATAACGGCTTTTAACGTTCAGGGCGTGGACGAGAATTATGGGCTCAGCTGATTTCCGCAAGCGCGCGCTAATTGCGAAAAGTGCGCGAATCGATCAGGCTGGACGTGGTAGAGTTACTTGGCGATTTGCCATCGAAACGTGTGAGGCGCCACAAGCTCTTCCGAATGGGGGGGGGGGCGGACCGGGATAGGTACGCGCACTGGGATAACTTTCAGAGCCGTTTTTATTGACTTCTGGCCCGTTTTCGCTGCTCTCTTCGACCCTATTCTCTATAACATCTGCCAAATTAGTGTTTCTTACTGAAACCTCGGGAACGAGATTCATCGTGGACACTGCCTTCGATGAGAAAATCAATGGCAGAGTGGTCGCTGCCACCAATAGGTGGACCGACACTCACTTCACCAACTAATTGATCGAGATTGGAGAGCAACAGGCCCCTACGAATACGAACTGCCCCTGGTTGCAGGCTCAGGCGTACGGTGTGACGATCACAGAGGGGAGAGGAGGCCGCAGCCTTAGAAGCCGGGTAGGGGGGGGGGGGCGCAGGCCCCGCTCCGTCATCATGCCAAAAATTTCCCTCCTACCGTGCCGAGCAGATTTTTTTTTGCAAAAACGGCGATTTGCGGCCATTTCGCGAGCTCCGCATAGATCAGTTTGGCCTCCCTCTAGATCAGTTTTCGAAGCTTTATCAGATAGACAAGTGAGAAAACTACTCGGTTAGTTCTTCCAGAGACCAAGAGGTTGACGATGAGTGTGTGATTCGGGGCGCTGAAAAATCGGTAAACCGCTGATTATTCTTCAACGTCAGGACAGGTCGAAAAAATATTTTTCTGTGTCGGGCTGTTGCAGTGTTTGTTTTGAAGAGGACCTCCAAAAAAAGCTGTCGGCCGAGTTCCAGTTCGATCCGACCATTTTGAGCCGATTGCGGCCGGTGTGACTTGACCTATAACGTCCGTTTTTGCTGAAAATCGTTTGGAAGCGTTGTTCGGAAGAGACCTCTCAATTTGTTTTGCACAAGGTGTTCAAGTCACAACCTCGGTGGGAGGGGGGCCGCACCGGATCCAAAGCTGGAGGAGGGGGCCGCACCGGATCCAAAGCTGGAGGAGGTGGGGGGCGCACCTCTCACGGGCCGATCACACCGCTACGCCTTATTCTGCCTGGTTGGCTGCAGAACTAATCGTGTGAGATTGTGCGCATAGAATGTGTCCGAAAATTCTCCACTGGTAGAATTTCTCATAGCATCGCTGCTTCAGTCAAAATTCGCAAGATTGAAATCACCTAGATCTATACTGGGGTCACTATGACAGCAGAAATCGCTGATTGCTTTCCGCAAAGAGGAGGAACTCTGGGAATTACAGTGCGGATCACGATACACAATATTGATTCGGATAGTAGTCGCTGCGAACATGAGATCACAAACCAGTATTTCGTACCCATCTTTTACAGATTCCTTGAACACTCGTTGTATGCAATGGTATCTTTGATCATTAAGAGGACACCGCCACAATTTTAACCCAGTCGATCACATCTAGCAGGAGAATATTCTGAGCTAGCAATACACAACAGAGGAGAAGTTTCATTTTTGCTGTTCATTTTTGCTATTCAACCAAGTTTCGGTGGCAAAAACAAGATCACAATTTTGTTGCATGAGAGCCAGTACGGAAGAGTCACTGTTTATAACTAATGAACGAAGGTTTGTTAAAGGCAGCAGACACGCTCAAAAATGATATCAATTTTATGGATTAAACTGAAGGTCTGAAGCTGTTAGTATTCAGAAATAACGAAAAAGACGAAAACAAATCGACGGAAATTAAGATATAACGGTACGATCTATATTGGCCCAGAAATGGACGAGTTGTACGGCACTGGCTGAAATAGCGGAGCTAGCAAAAAATTTGTTGGGATAACGACGCTAATGTATTCGCACAACCCTTTCTGGAACGCTTACGCCGTCAGAAGCCTAAAAAGTAATCTAAAGTGGCCGCAATCGAGCATTGAATACCTGTATGGAGGGGCGGAGCCCGTATCGATGGGCGGAGCAAGGATGATTTCGTGACTGACTACGGCTCAAATACGGTCATTTGGACTCATTTTTAACGCTTGCAACTTCGTGAGGGCTCTTCTAGGACCTGCACGACCCCACTAATGTAGTTATCTCAACAACTTTTTCGAGCGTGTCTGCTGCCTTTAGCATACATTTGACCATTGATTTGGATGGCCGAGGAGGAATTATTGGTTTCTCGATGTGCACGGTTGCGATTGATTTTCTAGAGCAAGATCTTGAGAAGGATGAGTGTCGCGAGCAGTATTTAAAGCACGTGCTTCACGTCCTTTTTGCAAATCCTCTTCAGTTAGGGATCCACGGAGAAACATTCCCTTACAGAAAAGTTGCGAAAACGCGGTGCACGTAGAACAGCAAGCTTTTGGTGCTTAGATGAGGGAGGAGCAACACTGATCAAACGGCTACGATTGGCATAAGTTCTGTCCATACTATAAATGGCAGGCATCCAATATCAAGGGGGTTTAGAATCGAAATGACATATTATATATCTTGGTGAACTCTTCCATTATCCGAAAAAGACGTAGACTCGGGAATTCCACACCAAACACACCTTACGCTACCTCATCGTGCAATGAACTCCCTAATCTTGTGCTTAGTAGGTGTAGTAAAAAAAGTGATTTTCGTGCCAAAAGTACAAATTTATGATGTGAAAGTGATAAAATAACTTTCTTTTCAAATTCTCTTCCAATCTATTCCACGTGGTCAGTTACTACTGTAGCCATTTTTCGCGGGATGGAAGTCATGAGCGGCCTCTTGCACGCGTGTTTCTCGCCTACGAGCGTCAATCATTCGAAAAAATGAGGTCGTTTGTGTCTTTCATTCATTCATTCAAAATTTATTCTGTCACAAAATAAAATATTTCAAAACCAAGAAACTGATTGGAAACCTGACTGAAAAAAGAGGCAGAGAAATAATCTACTGGTATAACCTGTCTTAGGCGTACCAGGTGCTCACATGTGAGCTGAGGACGTCCCATGTATTTGCAGCTAAACGAATAGAGCTAGGAATTAGCGCAAAAATGTTCAGAGTGGATTTCTCCGTCCAGTTCAGAAATGCAAACTGTTCGATTTTGGGTAGAAACAACCGTACGCGGTCTGATATATATTCTCGCTCAAGCACGCAACTGGCGGGGCCATACCGGGGCGGGCCCATAGATACCTCTTTTATCTAAACACGAACCCCGGGCGATTGCTTGCGCTGATATCTACTGGAGCGTACGAGTTGAGCCGCGGAGTGAATACTCTCGCACCAATCACGCAACTGGCCGAGCCGTACCGGAGCGGGCCTGACTAAGCCTCTGATCTCAATAGGAACCCCAGGCGTTCATCTTTTGAGCACGGTCTCTATCTGCAGGATCTGTGCTCAGAGAAAATAGAAAAAATTATTTTGTACACAGAGCACGATTGAAAGTTCTGATAACGCCAGTCGATATAGTCGAAAAGTCGAATATTCGAAAAAGTGCAATATCCGACTATTGTCGAAAAGTCGGATATTCGAAATGAATTTAATTTGGAACAAGTATAGTGTGCATCAGCGGTCTTGTACCGTTATCAAACATCTGATTTCTCATTTTATACTGATAATCCGCGACATTTGCCGGTTCACAAAAGTATGAATAGGGTGCAAGAGCGAGACGAAAGGCGGCCAAACAAGCATTTATATAAATATGGTCAATTGTGGGCAGGCTGACAACCAGCAATATCTTGTTCCTGAGCGCTTTTCCTCCGACTTTTCACTTATTTTCACAATTGTGATGACCAGATCTACCTCCTCATGAGGAAACCACAAAAAAACCGGTTTTATGGCGAACCTTGCCTTTAGCAGCAATCCCAAAACTGACCACAAATAATAGCAAAGCCTCGTAAAATACTTAGTAAGCTGCACTGTTCCACAGAGCTGGATTTCGCTGATTTTTTTCTGATTTTCGCTAATTTTTCAGAAAACAAACAGAATGTCCAAAACGGCCAGAAATCAGAAAACAGAAATTTCCGCACACCCCTGATCTGAATCCTGTGTATACTCAAATTCTGGGGCGATCTTGAATAGCTAATCTTTTTGAATCTTGTGAGTAGCTGGCGGCCGTGGTGCTTGCTGTCCGCTACATTTTTCACTGATACAGGTAGTGAAGGTAATTCTCCTTGACCACTTGCTACTGACGTGGTTCAAATTGCACAGTTCTGCCGCAAGAGCGGCGTTGACAACTGGTTCGTGGATTCTTTTGTTGTACAGGGCCGTTCCTTGTGTACCTCGCCTCGCTACATACCGCTCGCACCCAGTGAGAGCCGTTTAGCTCTTGATTTCATCCATCGTTCTCGTCCCCCCTTACAATCGAGAAAAAGGAATGACGCCGCGCGCTGGCTGCATGCGGTTTGCAGCTATCGTCGTTCTCTATGTAGACGGCGGGCAGCCGCGTCGGGTGCGGGGTTGCGCGTGCCGAGCGTGTGGGGTGGCGTCATCAGCGAAAAAAAAACGACCGATATGGCTCACCGTTTTATTTTCCCCATGGCCAGGACTCCTTCCTCATCTTTCTTTTTCCTTTCTTTCCTCTCCACCTTTGTCCTCATCTTCTTATATGTTATGTTCTTATAAAAAAACAGGACTCACGAAATTTTCACCGCTCCTGAGGCCAGATTCATCATTGCATTGACCCTGGGTTTGTGGATATGGGTTGGGTTTAGAGCCAGGATTAGCGCGCGTGTGCACGCGCTCAACCCAACCTAATTCCGCAAACCCAATGTTAACGCAATGATGAATCTGGCCTCTGCACTTTCCTGAAATTAAAACCATCCCGCGTTGGAGATAAACCACAAATAAGCTGCGAAATACGCAAAATTCAAACACTAGCAACTACTGGAAATTTATCGGGCAATTAAAGGCAGCATACACGCTCGCAAGCATAGTCGAGGTAACAGCATAGATAGGTCCGCACGGCCCGTACTATGTCGTCAACGACGTCTGAAGCGCTGAAAACTGTCCAGGATGACAATATTTGACAATGTTTGAGCAATCTTGCCTTCCACGCCCGTATTTTCACACCCCTTCGAGTAACAGAATGAGAATCGATACTTGTGAAAACGTGTGATAATTGAGAGTGATAGCACTATCAAATGGGGGTGCACGAGAGAAATAGCTTGGCTTACTTGATTATAACATGTCTGCATACCCATTGACTCTCGTCCACTTTCGAGAATGCCGCTCTACTTTGGCTGACCTCGTGAAATGGAGGATTTTATCAGTGCACAAACATGTTATATTGAGGTAAATCGAGTTTTTTCTCTACTGCACTCCCTTTTTATAGTGCTATCATTCTAAGTTATCACATGTTTTCTCAAGTATCGATTCTCATTCTGTTATTCGAAGGGGTGTGAAAATACGGGCGTGGAAGGCAAGATTGCTCAAACATTGCCAAATATTGTCATCCTGGACAGTTTTCAGCGCTTCAAACGTCGTTGACGACATAGTACGGGCCGTGCGGACCTGTCTATGCTGTTAGCTCGACTATGCTTGCGAGCGTGTATGCTGCCTTTAAGAAGATGAGGAAAGCGGGTTGAAAGGAAAGAATAGGAAATGAAAGATGAGGAAGGAGTGCTGGCCACGGTGAAAATGAAACGCTGCGCCTTATCGGTCGTTTTTTCAATGACGGCGCCGCCTCGTACGCGCAACCCTTGATTCGACGCGGCTGCTCATCGTCTGGAGAACGACGATACGTAGGGCACGCTCGGACTCTTCTACTGGCCTTACCGAAGCCAAAGTCCGCTCCGCAGTTGCGGACAGCTGCTCTTGCAGCACACAACACAATTTTAATCGTGTTGGAACCAGCGGGTCCCGGCACGATTACCCCTTGTCCCAGCACGATTACCATCGATTATCGTGATGACTGCTTGAATAGCGGTTGTCCGCAACTTCGGAGCGGAACTCCATCCTGATAAAAACAATTGGGTAAGGATGTGACTCGATTTAGCGCCACTTTCCATTTCAACATGGTGCATCATTAATTTTATATATTCCGGTTCACTGTTGTTTTTAGATAGTGGAGTGTGTGGTGTGTGGGAAGAAATCGTTAGGCATAAATTCACTCGACCATTGCCTGAGCAAAAAGCATCTGAATAATGTGAGTAGGGAAAGCCTGTGTCCATGTAACGGTAGCGTATTTGGAAAGCCATGTGGTGGAGTTAAGAATTTTTCAAACGATTACAGTTTCAGATTTTGAAGGCTGGAAAATGCTTTACTCTGGAAGACAAGGCTTTACTGTTCAAGATCACACGGTCAATCGAAGACAGTGCCACTGGTGAAAACATAACATTTTCTTTTGATTCAGAGCAAGGTTTATGCATCTGCGTCTACGTCCGCAATGGGATCCTGTATTGCTAATCGAGCATCATCGAGCATCGAGCTTCTCTTATATATTACCCCGGGTCACACTGGCAGCGAAGTTTGCGTTACCTCATTGCTTCCCTGTTCATCCATATAGGTAGAGCAGAAAAAGACCCACGGGCTAGCTTTTCAATTGGCCTTTTCCGATTCTGAATGAATTAATGTTTTCGAATCATGCCTTCTTAGTTTTCCGAATGGATGAACTTTCCGAATCAAAATCCCGGATTCAATGAGTAAATCGAATGAGCTCTCTAAAATTGAACAATTAATTTCCAAATCTATTCTCTATTCGTTTGAGTGAATGTTCGATTTCCCGAATGAATCGTATATTCAAAAAAAAATCGAATAATTTGGATTTAAGAATGAATAGGATATTCAACAAAAAATGAATTATTAGAATTCCTGACTGAAGCGGCTACGTATAACGACTAAAAATCGAAATTCGAGAATCAATCGAATATTCGATAAGTATTCGATTCGGTCCCAAATATACTACTGGCTACCCCTAAACGCACTTTTCAGAATTTAGTGGAGAAATGTAGAGTGTGCTGAAAAGTGTAAAACGTCATGTAAAAATCTTCGCACCAAAGTTTCACTCAACACATTCGAGCCAAACTAACATGAAACCATCATTGGCTGAACTGAAAAGTGTTTCTAGCATATATTCCCCGTTGTTATTCCTTCCTTACAGACAGATTCACTATATCCTTTTTTACAGATGCTAAGTGCTTCAGAAGAGGAAAGGATTCTCGTAAGATATCGGGTGAAAATGAGAAGGTGACAAATGTCACATCACAAGTGAGCAGTGAAATTCCACATGGTACGTTAGTGAGGCTAAATAAAAACAGACTTTTTGAATAAATAACAATGCTGTTGTCTATCGATCCTAATGTAGGTATAATAGTGGAATTAATTTTTTTTTCGTTTCAACATTTTGTATAATTTAAGAAGATCCAGAACCTACGGCTGCTCCACCATCGGGACCATGTGAGGAAGATGTTATGCCAGCCTCTTCAACGCCGGATGCGCTTCCGCAGAAACGATTGTTCACAAGCGAGAAGAACATTCAGATCAGCAAATCTAGTAATACTACTTTGCGAGGGCGTGGAATCCATGAAAACAGGGTTTTACCAGGGCATAGTTCGACGGAGCGAATGTATCAGTGGTCCCTTGAATCAGTTGGAACGAAGGCCAATAAAAGGCCCGAAAGTTGTAACGTTCTTTAGCATCCAGTGCTGGTTTTCTTGTATAGGTTGCAGCCGCGCCTAACACCGCCTACATACATATTCAGTGCCTAATCACAATTTCCTTCTGAGATGCCCTGCTAATTTAGTGGGCAGACCGCAGTTAGTTTGAGGAAACTCACAAAATCAGCAGAAAAAATCGTGTTGTTGAGGTTTTTCTACTTCAAAGGCATGTTCCACTTCACGAATCCAGGAACAAGTCACCGTGGTCTACGCGTCAAGCCGCCGTCCATGCTTTCTATGCGGCGTGCCGCGTAAGTCGTCTCGCGGTGAGCGCCATGAATGCCGTTCGCCTAAGAAGCAGTGCATAACGTGGAGGTATCGGTTGAATTATGATTGCTGTGAATTCCGCAATATTTAACGCCCGGGCTAATTCCTTCGAAAGTTAGGATTCATACCCTACGAAACTTTTAGACGGGGTTCAGCTAGTCCAGTTCGATCTGTCTAATCCAAATTATCTGAAGTTACACAAAACCCGAAGAAACTTGACGTTAATCAATAAATAATCAGTTGTTTTTGTGTTGAGTGTGATTGTGTTTGAGCAAGTCTTTTGAGGGTGATTGTATTGAGAATATGGGGTTTGGCAATGAATGGGCGGAGTCCCGACGCTTTGGTGGCTCAAAGTGGCTCATTTTTACTTCGAGGCAGGTCCTCGGAGGTAACCTGGGGCCGGATTCATCAACGATAAAACCGTGGATTTAGAGTATAATTTGCACCGCTGGGTAATTTTTTGCGATTCATCAAAAAATAAACTCCAATTTTCGGGGTATATTTGGGAGTATCCGATACCCAGCCGAAGGAGTCGGGTATCCGATACTATCAGCTCGACAAGAGCGCTCCATCGCCAAACATCTCAACTTGAACCATTCTTATAGATTTTTTTCTCGCTTTTCCACATTGTTTAACTTTGTTTGCTAATTGAGTTGCTTGCTCCTTCCAAAATTTCCCAAAACCGATTTTCGAGGTTGAAATTCCTGAACATCGAAATCAAACCGTTGTGGTATTCCCTTCGTAGGCACTCTGTTGTTCCGAAAAGGAACCCTCTGATTATCCAAATACCGAAAAATGCATGTGTCACACAGCCATCACAGAAGAAAGGACCCGATATTAGATTAGATGGACCCACACAAATAGTTCGCTCTAGCTCTTAAGAAAAGTGAGCCAGTGGAGGTACAGCATCAGGTAAAGGTCCTCTCACATGATCTCGTCAATCGAGTAGAAGACCTTTCCAGAATATCGTCAAACTCTTCCTCGTAAAATACCACAACGGTTTGTTTTCGCTGTTCAGAAAATTCAATCTCGTAAATCGGTCTTGGGGAATATTGTTCATTTTTTGTAGACTCTCGAGACCCTACTCTCTTATTGTTCCATATTGTTCTCTTAATTTTCAGGGTTTCGTAGGGTATGAATGAATCCAGATTTTGGAGTTTAACTTTGACCGCTGAGGAGGTTTATCCCACGGTCCGGCTCTTCATATCGACGAGGGCTCACTCGGCTTCTCGAGGCCAGCTCGGAAGGTGATCTTGACTACGGGGTTCGGCCCGGGTGTGGGCCCCCACAGGGAAGGAGTCTGAGCTCCGGAGGGGTGGAAGCGGGGGGTCTGAATTTTTGACAAAGTCCAATTGAACCAACGTGTTTGTGAGTAAAAACCGTCAGGAGCAGTTTTTCACGTAGATTTCAAATAGAGATTGCGATTTTTATGCGAACTAAAAGGCTGATTTAACTGACTTACGAGTCGCAGAGTTAAATTAAGAAGTTTAGGGTGAAGTAAAGGTCTTCTCAAGATAATATCCAAGACATGAATCATCCATGAATCATATGTCTTGGATATTATCCAAAGCAGTTTGACTACTAAATTCTAAATGATTTCTGCAAATGATTTCTGTGAGTCACCAGAGTTGATATTTGAGTTGAGCTGGGTCGATTTACTCTAGATACAATTTTTCTTCATCTCAGATGAACGCTGAAGACCGCTACAGTACAGGGGATCACACCTTTCCCAGGTGTGGTCCCTCCGGAAGTCGTCAGTTTTGAGAACTAGGAGTCATAAGACTAGGATATTTGAGTCCAGCGTGGTCGATTTACCCTGGTTACATACAAACTTTCACAATCTCAAAGTAACGCCGAAGACCGCTACATAAATTAGAGCTGAGCACACGTCCCGGCATGGCGATTTTAAAGGCACTGTTCGCGATAAAATTCATGCTCGAATTTTTCATGACAAACGCTTCTCGTGGCTCTCAGAAGGGGAACAGCGTCGAAGAAACCGGACGAAAAGCTACCCAGGAGCCGCAAAACGGCTTAGAAAAGTCGGCAAACCCCGCCGCTTTGGGCAAGTCCCGCCCCTTTCCGCCCCTCGACGTGAACAATGGAACACTCGAGATTGCGAGATGAGAGATGGTTTCCTATCAAAGGCCCCGTTCTTCCCTTCGTTCTCAACTTCTCTCTTTACTCAGGTCAGCTCGCTCACATTGGCTGCAAAAGACGGAAGTTACAGGCCTCGGACAACTCGTCCACCATTTTCCCTAGCTCAAATTTTGGTATCGTACTAAATCTTGAAGGCATCGTACGCGCAGGAAACCGTATATTAGTTTTTCATGTTTTTGTGTAGCTCGGCCTCTCTAGTGAACGAAAATGTCGAAGGCGTCCATGAAAAACTTCAATTTGTAAAGAAAATTCATACGGAACATATTGTAAATACGAATTTAAATTTCGCGCCAAAACCGGTTTTCAGGTTTTTCTGCATTTGGAGGCCTCGTCACTGTTATTTTCGAAGTTATGTTGTTTGCCGGTCGGATCTACATTCTATTAAAAAGTGCTAGATGACTGGTGAGAACTGGTGGCGGATCCTCATCTTCAACCTTTTCCAACCTCATAACCCTAGGTTTTTGAAGCGCCAAAACTCACCGGTGTGGTCGACCGGGCTCATACATGAAATTAAGCCTAAAAAATGGAAATTGATTTTCAGCGCGAACGATGCCTTTAAGGTCTTGTACGATTCCAGAGACATCATTGGAATCAGAATGGGACCGTTTTCAAGAAGAGGCGGAAAAACAGAAAAGGGATTTTAATCATGAACACTGCCTTTAAATATGCACCCTATAGTTGTACAATTTCGAAAAAATGTCAAACGAACGAAAATCGAAAAATTTTCGGACGAACGAAAAAAAATTTCGAAAAATCTTTCGAACATTTTTGAAAATTTCGTTTGTGTACAACTATAATGCACCTCCCTTAGCTCGGTAATTTTTAGGCACCCCCCCCCCTATGGGAATTCGGAATTGGCTGTTTTCCGAGAATTCGAGCACAACAGCCATGATTTTGACTCCCTGATTTTGATACCCAGGAATATAAAAAAACACTGAATAGAGAAAATTCTGAAAATGTGAACAAAAAAGGTTGTGTAATTTCTAAACTTAAAACATTCCCATGAGGAAAATTTGTTAGTAAGACGGTAAGTTTTGACAAAAAATAAAACAATTTTCATTTCAAAACAATTTAACAATTACAAACAACAGAACTACTACTATTGCAATAATTAATGTTTTCTGTCGAATGTTTTCATGAACCTATGACCGATTAGTCAATCTGTGTTTGATTGTTCTGATGTGGAAATCAAAACTATTTTGTGTTGTGGAACCATGTTAGGATTCATGTGATGCGTAGGGAGTGGAGACCCCGAGTTCTACCCACCTAGAATGCCGCAATCCCTTAGAGACTCGTCTTGTCGTGCGATATGGTGTTTGTGCGCAGTTACACAGCGCGCACGGGAGTGGACGCGCACACAATATTAATAAAAAATGTATTTTATCACAGAAGGGTGTAAAAAAATACATTTTTTTATTAATATTCTGTGCGCGTCCACTCCCGTGCGCGCTGTGTAATCCTAGCTCTAAGAAACTACGCTCTGAACCCTACCGTTTAAGACCACCCTCACCCCTGGAGAGGGCCTTTAAAGAAAAATTTACTTGTGTGGGTTCTGCAACATTTTTCGCGTTTTCTCAGTACTTAGGTGTGGGCCCAGCTGTGGGACCTCAGTGCATTTTGAAGAAGAACCCACACCTAGTAAATTTTCTTCATAGGCGTTCTCCAGGGGTGAGGAAACCTTCAAACGATAGAGTATAAATTCTAGTTTCTTAAAGCCAAATTTTTTGCAATTAACTCGTTCAGCACTTAACATATGACGTTCCAAAAAACCTACTTTTTTAAGGACTTGGCCGATTTTTTTCGTCTCCCGCGGTCTATGTAGCGGTCTTCGGCGTTCATCTGAGATGGTCAAAGCAAGAATTGTGAGTAAATCGACCACGCTGGACTCAAATATCTACTCCCATGAGTCCCAGTTTTCAAAATTGTCGACTTTCGGCGAGACCACACCTAAGGAAGGTGTGATCCCCTGTACTGTAGCGGTCTTCGGGGCGTTTATCTGAGATGGTGAAAGTTTGAATCCACGGTAAATCGGCCACGCTGGACTCAAATATCCTACTCTCATGACTCCTAGTTTTCAAAATTGTCGACTTCCGGTGGGACCACACTTGCAGCAAGGTGTAGGCCCATACAGTGTAGCGCCCTTCAGCGTTCATCTTAGACGATCAAATTTGGTATACCTTGTAAATCAATCACGCTTGACTCGAATATTCTTCTCTCATGACTCGTAAAATAATATGGACTTCCGGCGGGAGCGATCCCTCTTTCCAACATCCGCATTTTATTACTCAGCACAAGCTGTTACCAGTTACAGATACTTCTGCACTTTCAGCTCCTCTCCACATAAAAGGCGCTCTCGTCCTCTCAAACATCCGATTTTTTTTGCAAAGTATTGGCACGGGCTGTCGATTTTGGTTTTTTAACCATTTGACAATGTTATACTTTTCACTTGAATACGACAAGAGAAGTTCTACTGTAGTGAAGCGTTAGAGGTAAACTGCTTAAAGACATCAGCTTTTAATGGGGGTGGGAGAAAACGGTCAAAAATTGACCTACTAACGTTCCTGAGGGGGGGGGGTCTGAGCAAAACTGGCCGGCCCACACGTCGTGCAGTACCCTGCTTGACTAACACGATAAAAAATCTCTAGCTGCTGGAAGATACATTCGACCACACATCTCCTCGCAGTCCGCTGTGGAGGTGCTCCCTCACCTTAGACTGTGGTGGCTGCTAATGCTGCTGACAAAGGCTGGGTTTTTTGGGTGAGGCATCTAGCCAACGACTGGCAGAGATCTTTCATTTCTCCCACAAACATACCTCAATTCGCTGTTGTGAACCAAATTTGAGGACAGCGGGGACTTCTCAAATTCACTCATGAGCGAGGTGCCGTCGAATTTCGACCTCTCAAATTTTGAGTTGCCTAGATTGGGGCTGTATTAGATTCACCTTATCTGGGGCTTTTGTAAGCTATGAGTTCTTACTTTTTGGGAAAAGTGTCCTCACATGAACTGTGAACTTGCTCAATTACGTTTTTTTCTGCGGTTTTCGTACGTTTCCTGGGACTCTGATCTAAACACTTATTTAGTGATGTCAAAATCAAGTTTTTGGCCTGACCTCGTCTTCAAGGCGACTTATATTGAAACCCTCCAACTTAGTTACTCAAGCTATTCAGTTTACTTACCTCGAAGTTGCTCGACTCAAGAATTTTGCAATCTTTCCGCGTTTCGCATTTCGAATTCTGAATTTACCCGCGTTTTTGAGCGTTCCGCACCTGATTCCCGAAACTCGAGAATAAACGTATTTGCGTTGCAACCCGAAACCCGATTTCCGAACTTAATTATTTTTATACGGCTCATTCTGGTATAAAGAGTAACGGGTCAGGTTCTCTCTACACACGGAAAGAGGAGCACGGACGAGATTCATTGCTGACGCAACGCGCGCGGCGGAATTTTTTACCCTATTACCCCATCACTGGAGCGTGCTTGCCACAAGCTCGCGGGATTTCACGGGCTTTCATGTTTTATTCATTCTCACGTGACTTTTCCTTATGTTCTTAGGTTGTTCCTCTCAATATCTTATTCTGGACACTCATTTCAATAACTCCTGTATGTTCTCGTGCCGTTGTACCGCTTGATATTTGTAGAAAGTGTAATATGGTATTAAAGATCGAGCACCATTTTAGATATAGTGATGGGATCGTTGCCGCCGACAACCAGTTTGGCTCTGAATTATGAAACGTAAAGAAATAGTCATGTGAGAATCAATAAACACATGAAATGTCATGAAATCTCGCGGGCTTGTGGCAAGCGCGCTCCAGTGATGGTTGGTGAGTGCAAGCTTTCGCTGGTTCCTTCATAGGTGGAGTGCTGTGTGCCTTGACATTTCTAGCTTGGATAGTGCTCCTCTTACTTTATCAGATAAAAAATTCTGCTGCGCGCGTCGCGTCAGCAATGAATCTCGTCCGTTCTCCTCCCTCCGTATGTAGAGAGCCTAACCCGAGAGTAACATGGACAGTGGGAGCAAAAGTCGCTGTCAACCCTTTCGCAATCGCTTTCGCTGGTTCCTTCATAGGTGGAGTGCTGTGTGCCTTAGACATTTCTAGCTTGGATAGTGCTCCTCTCACTTTTTCTGTTCAGCCGTTCCACTACACATTTGTTCCATGGGAATGTAATGAAGCCTTTTGCCCGATTCGGGTCGAAGTAGTTTTCCCTGTTTTATTCTACTGGTTGTCAGTAAGTTGGGGAACAGTTATTGTGCCAGCGTACTAAATCAACATTACTTCGTTCTACCTATGATATATTCAAAGACAGTATGTGTGAGATGTTAGTAGAGCCAAATCCAAGACGTTTGTATTATAGATTTATTCGATTGACGTTTCGGCTATATCGCTATGGTCGGAAGCTGGAAGAATCGAAAACAAGTTCGACATATTCTCTCAAACAATCTTTCAAATTAAGAGAAAAAGGCCCGAAAAACTACAAGATCTGTATTTAATAAATCAAAGACACGATCACAGAATGCTCACCTTACTCGCGCCGGCCAATTCAGTAATGGGCACCCTACATGGCAAATGCAGTGGTCAGAAGGCGCGCATTCTCGACATGAAGATGTTGAGGTCAAAATCTACAGAGGTCAAGAAACGGGGCGAGCTAAGCTGTTATGGCGAGACATTCCTCTTTCCTTTTCATTTTAGGAATTTTGGCGGTTACCCAATACTCTTCGAGAGTCTTGCGTGCCGCAGTTTGTGGCTCCCGCGCTAGAATTTTCACGGCAACCTCAAACTTCAGGTTCTCATAGTATAGTCTCCGGTGCGTGCTCAACGGCGTGGCAGGGTTGGAGTTTTGGGCCCGCAGAATGCTCTGTTACGCGTGTACATAGAAAAATCCATGAGAACCTGGAGAGAAAAATCCATGAGAACCTGGAGTTTGAAGTTGCCGTAAAAATTCTAGCGCGTGAGCCACAAACTGCGGCTTGCAAGGCTCTCGAAGCGTTTTGGATAACCGCCCGAAATCTGAAATTGAACAGAAAAGAGGAATGTCTCGCCTTAACAGCTGAGCTCGCCTCGTTTCTTGACCTCTGGGGCCGGATGCAACAACGCGCCGGGTTGGGGCAGGGGCAGGGCAGTCGGCATCTTTGACGATCGCAGCGCGAGCGCAGTAGATCCTCTAATCAATCGTGCCTCAGCAGTGTTTTTCGCTGCTCTAGCTGCCCCAGCCTCCTAGCTGGGGCAGCAGGGGCACTATTGATTTTGTGATTTACGGACATTTTCAAAGGCGCAGGCTGCCCTGCCCTTGCCCCAACCCGGCCTGTTGATGCATTCGGCCCCTGTAGATTTTGACCTCAACGTCTTTGTGTTGAGAACGCGCGCCTTCTGATCACCCACTGCATCTACCACGTATGATGCCCACTACTAACTTGGCTCGGCGCGGGTATGGTGAGAATTTTGTGATAAGGTTTTTGCTTTGTTAAGTACAGACCTTGCAGTTTTTCCGGGCTTTTTTCTTGTAATCTGAAAGGTTGCGTGGGAGGATGTGTCGTATTTGTTCTCGATTGTTCCTTATTCCGACTAAGGCGATATAGCCGAAACGTCAACCGAATAAATCTATTAACGTCTAGGGTTTGGCTCTTTTAACATCTCACACATACCAGCGACCAACTTAGGCAAGATTCAGAGAAAGTTGTACATGGAATATACAAAGATGATTTTTCCTTGGAGCTAACTATGGAACGGTACCACCTTTTAGTCAGTTGGAAATCGCGTATAAGCCTTTCGCCAAATCTAATCTAGCTAATGAACTAAACCCGATCGTTTGCGACGGTCGTGCGGCATTTGCGACGCCAGCGCTTACTGAAGTGACAGGTGCTGCCTTCGTGACTCGCTACCAGCGAAGTTCGAAAAGGCGAGGCTCCTCATGAATGCCCCGACTCTAGTTGAGGTAGTTAAGCGGCTTCCACCAGCATTGTGCATATGCTTGCACAAAAATTTGCCTATTAGTTTTTGTGAAGTACACTTTTTTCATGATTGTGATGGTGACTTGGAAAGAGTTTTCAATAAATGCTCTGCACATTCAACTTCACACGGTTTTGTTTGCTTATGGAGGTCTGGGTCATCATCCCTGCTCGTTTGCTTTTTTATCCCGGTCTTTTTCCATATCTATGTTTGCTTTTCTGGAGGCAATCTTTACGATCAGGGATGAACGGAATTCCTCGTTTTGCATTCCGGAAAATGCAGTTTCGCGCGTTCTTAGACTTTTCGCTCCCGATTTTCGAAAATCGAACGTAAAACATTCTGTACCGAAACCCGGAACTCGGTTTCCGAAATTTGATGTTTTCATTCCACTCATCCCTGTTCACCATATTTTATATTTTCTTAGCGAAATTTTCGTGAGAACTGCCTGTAAGGACAGTGGCTTCCAAGTTGCGAGACATGTTTTCATTTTTTTCGGTTTTTTTTTATACCTTTTTGCTGCCATCTGCGACATGTCCGATATCTTGGAGTTTGATCAATAGCAGATCCGTCGCGGAGGTCGACCTCACGAGTATTGCTACGGTCTGACTGAGACGTATGAGTCATTTGTGATAGACTGATGACGTGGATACTGTCCTCATATGCTAGATTCTTGGTCCGCAGTTGAAGACAACCTCTGTTGCAGCTCGCGTCACAAAAATGATCGTGCTTGGAACACATGGTCAGGGCAGGGCTAGTCCCCGGCTCGCACGATTTTCTTCGAGCTGCGTGCTGCAACAGCGGTGTCGGACCAGAATTTCGTTTTGTCAAAGACAGTATAGTAAGGGACCAAATCTTTAAAGACACCAGTTTTCCCTTGTAGCACCTTCAGTTTTATTTTCTGATCTACATCAACATGATTATCGTGTTCAGGGCCACAGAAAACCCTTATAACCAATTTCACATGGATACGTGCTACCAGAATGTAGAGAATAAAACGCTTCTGAATAAAAGTCAGTATTTTTGAGCGGTTTAAATTTATAAGGACTTCTCAGTTATTTTTTGTTTGTCAAGTTTTCTGATTTGACTCGGACGTGATTAAATTAGGAATCAAAAAAGCATTCTCAGCATTGCTTGAGAAAATGTCGGTGCCATTTGGCTCTCCATAGCAAATTCAGATCTATGCTTTCCGTGCAACTGCTCTTACAAGCGGAAAGGCTGCGGCGCAGCTGGTATAATCCCCTAAAGCCACAGACCAAGCTCGTGTGTAAAATTTGATATTATGGTCCGGACGCTGTGTGCAGCAACCCTGCCAGACGCGGAATCTTGACTCTTCAGAATGAGCGAGAAAAATCGAGCACCCATTCTCTCCACCCCCCGAACCAGCACCCATTCGCTCCGCCCACTTCAGGGTTTCCGGTCTGAAAAAGGACGAGATGGGCCATGGATTTGGATCAAAATCTAAGTTCTTCCATTTGTTATCGGTCTAGCTTTATACTGTGATCTGCTCCGGTGCGATGACTGCGAACGATGGGGAAAAACAGGCCCGGGACAACTCGTCCGCGCACTTTTCACAGTTCGAATTCACAACCTTCGAAGAGCCCTAACTCCGTTTGTATTGGGTTCTGAGCGATTCTGGAGGCACCATTGTGATCAGCACGATTTCTCTCCGAGATAAGCTGATAAACTGGAAAACGGTTCTGAGGTTGACTGTGTTTAGCAGGTTAGTTCAACCTCAGATAAAAATTTGATATTATAAACCACCCATCGTGTATAGTAATTTCAGCAAGCGCGAGATCTCAATTCGATCAAATAAGTGTGAAACTACAGGGAAATGGCCCTGCCCCCAGCACCCTAAAAGCATAATCAAGCGTTCCGCCTCGGATAGGGAACCAAATTCTGTGCAAACGGAAAAATTGGTTTGTGTAGCAATGCTCAAAGGCAAAATGGACAATAGCAGAGCTCTTGGTTCCCTTCCGGGGCGGTATGCGGTTAGGCTTTTTTGGGGTAAAGTGGGCGTGGCTGACATTTTCTCTGAATTTTCTCACTTATTTGATCGAATTGAGATCTCGCGCTTGGCAGGGTTGCTATACACGGCGGCTGGAATATAATATCAAAAATTACCCCTGAGCTTGGACTGTGGCTTTAAAGGCAGTGTTCACGATGATTTTCGTTACCGAGTTTTCCACTCAAAACAATGCGTTGGCTACCAAGTATTACAAAAATTACGAAGCAACGGCGAGAAACTGAATCGTTTCATTTCAGTGACATTATTCTTTGATCTGGACTAGTTGTCCGGTTGGATGAACATGTTCACGGTGGTTGTCACCGGTGAAAAATGGGGCTAATCAAAAATGGAAGAATACTTTTGGCAAAACAGTATTAGTTAGGGTCCGAAGGAAAGATTGGAACAACACAAAATAGAGATTTACAAGAGAATGGCTCACAAAAGAAGTCATTGACACAACAGACAGTTCCACTGAGGGTAAAGAAGCGGGGTGAGAGTGAAGGTTTTCATGCCCTTCTGGCTCGTTTTTCTCGGTTTCTTCGTCATTTCAGTTCCACTCGGAGGCCAAATAATCGATTTCTCGGGCAATGGGGCGGACTTATCGCGCACAAAAATTGTTGAATAGTACTTACCGCGCTCAGGAACCGTTTCTACAGCGAGCAAAAATCCAAGTAGAACTGATCGCGGGCAAGCTTCGATTGCTCGATATCTTCGCGCTGTGTGTCCAACAGAAGTGCGGACTTATCGCGCGCAGCTACTGGTAAAAGAATTTACCGCGACCATGAATCGTTTCCATCGCGTACAACAATGTAGTTAGGACTGATCGCGAACGACCTGCATCGTATATCGGCTGATCGCGAGCAACGGCACATATCGGACTGACCGCGACGGACCCCGCCTCGACTACGATGCACTGTTCTGTGTGGTAAAACGAGATCGTCACCGGTTCAATTACCCAAGTTTGAGGTACATCTAGTATTTCCTTGGTTGAGCTAGCGGGAGTACACTCTGTCCCTACGAGATAGAGGACACGTAACGCCCGCAGGTGCCTAATTTTGGTCCTAGGCTCCGCCTAGTTGTATTATAATTAATAACTAAATTAGATAGATTTTTGTGGTCGGTCCTTTTTTTAACAAGCCGTAGTGATCGCGAGCCCACTTAGAGCTGACCGCGCGCAAAAGCAGCGGGCTGATCGCCGTGCGACGGGGGCTCTCTACACACATGGGGAGGAGTTGTCCCGTTTTTGCAGTTCGACGCGTCACGCCACTCAATGCAAGCGAAGCGGTCCCGAGTGGAATTAAAGCCGCGAAAGGCCAGACATCACCTCCCTCGGTGTGTAGAGAGACCCTGTCCCGATCGCCGTTGACCACGCGTTCTTTCCTATTCGGCGTCGCGATAAGTCCGCCCAAATGTCTGAGTTAGCGATTAATCTCAGAATCGAAGATTATCGTGAACACTGCCTTGCCTTAAAGGCACAGGACACCCAGAAAATTATTTTTCAGGTTTTATCCTTATCTTTGACGATGTCACACTCTGATCACAATGGTATTTCTTAAATCGTCCAAGACCCCCCACGAACGGAGATATGGCTCCTAAAAAATGCCAGTGTTTTGAGGGCAAAAATTTGGTGGTCGAGTTGCCTCAGGCCTGTATTCCTCTTGATTCGCAGTCACGGCACGAAAGCAAAACAGGATGAGGAGATGGATTGAAAAGGTAGTTTGGATTGGAAAGAACGGCGATCCGCTTAAATACTATCCATCCATCTAGCCGCTTTTGAGATAGAAAGTCAAAAACGGGGACGGGCCTGTGGTGGTGGCTGGAGGGGGTCGGGCCCAGGGCTGGGCACGCGTCCCGGGTAACCTTAGGGGGGTGCATATTGGACGTTGCAGAGAGGGCGAAGGGGGGTGCCTAAACCGAACACCAAAAAAGAACGAAGTGCATGTTCTGTCGAATATCAGGAAAAAAATACACACTATTCTTCTGAATTGCCATATCTACTTCTCCGCTTTTTGAGGCGAACACTTGAAGGATTCAAATTATCGATAGAGATGCAGGTTGTGTTCGCAATAATTCATAGTTGCTGTCGAAGTTTGTTTTGATGAAAGAAAAAACACTACTCTGTTATCTTGTAGAAAGTAAGGACTGATGTAGCGTCATGTTGCTTTGGTTCAACGTTCATTGATTACGCGGGTACACACCAATTCGAGGCAAGGATACAAAGACAGCGCCCAGAAAAGCTATCGTTCAAGTTCAAAAAAAGATTGGCGAACTGATGTATGGCCTAGGTCGCTCATTTTGAGCCGGTCGCAGCAAGGCTTATCGGGCTTATCATGTCAAAATCTCCTTATCACTGTTGTATTTTGCCATGACCGACCGCTCCGCTGCTAACTCCGCCCGGACTCATCCGAGCGGGCTAGGCTTTATTTCGACAGTTTAAAAGTACAGATAGCACACTCAGCATCACAACTAGTCAATAGATTTTTATTCATGAGAATGTGACTTATGAAGAGAGCCAACTGAAAAAATTGAAGACTGCAAGTTCCCATGAAAGGAGCGAATGACCCATTGAGAAGTAACCTGTACATAAACCCGAGTTTTATCCACCTTGAATGCCGCAATCTCTCATACACTAGGCTAGCCGTGCGATATGGTGTTTGTCCGCAGCTACACAACGCGCACTGGAGTGGACGCGCACACAATACTAATTAAAAAATGTATTTTATTACAGAACGGGGCGGAGAAAATGATTGAAACTGGAGTAAATGGAAGAAGGCAGAAATAGGATACTTCCAATGTATCCACTATAGAAATTTAATGTAAACAAACTAAGTTGAAGCGGAGTGAATTTTTTTGGACTTGATAAGGTTCATTCAAATGAACTTAGTTGATTAAAAACACCAATAAACATAGAACTAAGAGCATTGGGAGAAAGAGGGGAATCGGGCAAACATTTCAATAGCAATAGGTTCAATATTCAATGTGACTTAAGGTCCTTAAAACTCGTCCCGGTTTTGTCCCAGTTTTCGGGGTAAAACCGGGACGAGATTTAAGGTCCTCAAATCACATTAAAAATCGATCCTAATGAAACTAAAATGTTTGCCAGATTCTCTTCTTTCTCACAATATCTCACAATATCCTTTGCTCTCTTTATAATGCTAAATTCGATCAACTAGGTTCGTTTGAATGAACCCTGTCACGGCTAAATATTTACACCAGCTCTAACTTTGTTGATTTACATTAAATTTCTAAAATGGGTACATCCAGAATAGACTACCTTTACCATCTTCCATTTCCTTCAGTTTCAACCCTTTTCTCCTCCCCGTTCTGTAATAAAATACATTTTTTATTAATATTGTGTGCGCGTCCACTCCCGTGTACGCTGTGTAGCTGCGTACAAACACCGTATCGCACGGCAAGCCGAATCTTCAAGGGATTGCGGCATTCTAGGAGGGTAAAACTCGGGTTTCCCACTCCCTACGCATCACATGAATCCTAACATTGTTCCACAACACAAAATAGTTCTGATTTCCACATCAGAACAACCAAACACAGATTAACTAATCCTTCATAGGTTTATGAAAACCTTCGACAGGAAACATTAATTATCGCAATAGTATCAGTTCTATTGTTTGTAATTGTTCAATTGTTTTGTAATGAAATTTTTTTATCTTTTGTCGTAACTTACCGTCTTGCTAACAAATTTTCCTCATGGGAATGTCTTGAAGTTTAAAAATTACACTACCTTTTTTGTTGACATTTTCGGAATTTTCTCTAGTCAGTGCTTTTTTTTAATTCTTGTTTATCGAAATCAGGAAGTCAAAATCATGGCTGTTGTGCTCAACTTTTTGGAAAATAGCCTATTCAAATTTCCCATAGGGGGGTGCCTGAAAATTACCGAGCTAAGGGGGGTGCATATTTAGAATCGCCATGCCGGGACGTTTGCCCAGCCCTGGTCGGGCCTGTGGTGGTCGCTTATATCTCGCTTATTTGGAGGAATGGAGGAATTGGAGGAATATCTCGCATTTGGCACGTGTTATACAGGAGGGGTCTTCTACACAATTACACGAAAATCTCAAAATTCTTATCTGAGGGTGTACTGTGCCTTTAAATGTGCGTGCATCTCCTCGAAGGGCCTGCGTGCTTTTTAAACGAAAAAAAACATTGCTAGTCACCTTAGAAAACCTTCAAGCCGGGATGAGTACCGAATATGGCGCGCTGCTTCCAATGTCACAAGTCTTGCGACACGCTTCGGTAGATTCTGAACCTCCTTGTGCCAACTACAGTACCGCGCATGTTTTTTCGCAAAAACGGCGTTTTGCGGCCTCAGGTGATTCTCGGCCCCGAGCCGCACCGAATAGGAATCGGAGCCGCCTGACAGTTCGGCTCGTTCTCCCAATCTCCGGGCTACTGCTGTTGCTGTTCGGGCCAACCGGAATATCCCGGACAACAACAGCAGTGACTCGGAAAACAACAGCAGTGGCCGGACAGCAACAGGAGCCGATTCGCAGATTGGAAAAATGAGCCGAACTGTCAGGCGGCTTGGGGCCGATAATCGCCGGAGGCGTTTTTGTGCTCACAAAGCGCCGCATCGCCATAACTCACTTGAACTTTGACGAAATTAGATTTTCAGGAAGTTTTCGTGCTCCTCTCAGTCAGGCAAATGCAGCGATATGTGTAGAAAGTCTTTTAGACTCCGGAATTTTGTTGAAAAATGCGTTTTTCTATCCAAAATTCACATTGACCTTAGGTGAAAACATGACAGATGTCTGCAATCATGACCGTCTGATCAGTTCATAGTGAGATATTTTGTAGTGCAATTATGCAACTTTCTATAAACTTATGGTGTTGAATCTACCATTTTGTAACACTATCGTGTAGCACGCAATCACAGTAATTCAGAAATGACTTCCAATTTGAAATCGAACTACTTCGAAGCTAGTTATGGCGATGCGGCGCTTTGTGAGCGCAAAAAATGCCGCGAAACGCTTTTTTTTGCAAAAAAAAATTGCGAGGTATTGTATTGTTGTACAATTCCGAAAAAAAAGTCGAACGAAAGACATTTGAAAAGTTTTCTTCTGGAACACTTTTGAACGAACGAAAAATGAAAAAAGGAGATCGTTTGAAAAAGTTTCGAGCGTACAAGATTTGAAAAAAATCTTTCGATGAAATTTCAAGCGAACGAAAACGAACGAAAAAAATTAAAAATCTATCGAAAATTTTGTTCGTGCACAACTATAATTTCAATGCTTCATACATGCAAGAGAGGTGAGGTTACTGGCCAACAAAAATCGTGTAGACTAGGTTTTACTCGAGCGATAGAAAGCACTTAGTGGGAAAATGCGGGTGTACTTCTAAAAAGGTACAAATAGTATTTTTTGGTCTTGCATTGATCATTTGGGTTATCAGGATTTGAGTACTATCCATCAAAAGAGACAACCCTCGACCAAATGATATTGTCTACCTTTTAGATGTACGCCCACATTATTCCGTTCAGTGCCCTTCCTTGCTATTCATCTGATTTCTGTTAGTAAAACCAGTAAAACCTATTCATCTGATTTCTGTTAGTCGGGCAGGCTTCATCATTTCTCTTGTATGTAGGAAGCATTGAATCAGGACTAACCATCGTCTATGTTGGCACACGGAGGTCCAGACTCCCCCGGAGTGTGCCGTAAGACTTCGTGCCGTTTGAAACAGCGCGCCATATTCGGTACTCATCACGGCTGGAGGGCTTTCTAAGGGGACCAGCGATGCTCTTTCACGTTGAAAACTCGCAGACTTTTGAAGAGATGCCCACACATAGCAGATTCCCATACATAGAAAGGATCATCCCAGCTGCCTCGCATTCTACTTGCTTGTGAGAATATTTGTACGCTGAGCATGAACTTATCTCATGAACTTATGGAGAGCCGGAACGCCATCGGTATTTTCTCGAACAAAACCGGAAGTGCTTCTTCTCTTATTCCTGATCTAATTGCATCCTACATACTTCGTACGGTAAGAAATGTCACCACTCGAAGGTCTTGACTTTTCTGAAAAAAGGGTTTTATTCTATATGTTTTGACACCAAGTATTGATGTAAGTTTGGTTCTAAGGGTTTGCTGAGACCCTGAACACGAAGGTGATGTTGCTATAATTTCAAAATTTGAACTGAAGGTTGCATCAGGCAAAGCTGAGGTGCACGCGAAATTTCGCACCACACTGGATACCGTGGTTCCATCATCACGGCAAACTTCTGACGAAAAAAAAACACGAATGAAATTAATATACAGGACAGTTTCCTTCCTTATATTCGTTCCGAATTGGGCGTGCAATTTGCTCAATACATCTTTTCAGTCATTGTAGGGGAACTGTTGTACGATGCGCTGTGACGAGATCTCTCAGGACATCAGTTATATAGATAATCACGGCAATCTCAGGTAATCGTTATTGACCTATTGTTGAGCGATTCCAATTAATTAGAAGCAGGAGCGAATAGAGTCGATGCGTAAAGGGACCTGCAGATTTCAAGTCGTGGCGTTGCTCGCAGAGACGAACAGCGTTGAGTGATGCAATATCGATTACAATCGGCGACGGGAGCGACCGACTCGGCGTGAAGGGCGGCGTGCGGGCACCGCAGAGTGTTCTGACGCCGCAACGGCCCTGCGTCACTGCCAGCTAGCGGCAACCGACGCCGCGACGATAATATTCGAAAATATTTTTGTCGCCGCCTCGAGGCTGACTCGGCGACCAGTCACCGGTCGGTCCAGCTCTGCAGAGCCTTTAATTCTTCGTTGGATCGGCGTGTGCTCCCGCAGTCTGCATCTCTCTGTGTATTTATTTGGAGCGCAATCTCTATGCCCCCGACGAGAAACACCGTTGAGCCATTTCTCGTCGATCGTACGTGCCGTCCGTATTCTAAATGTCTCGAGACAAATGTTCTCTTTAGTGACCAATGATAAGTGTTTATGTTAAGTTTGTGGAACATCTCTTTACTGGTGGCCATCACATCTGCTTGGCTTTGCTTAACAGTTTGACCGCATTACTTAGAAGGTGCACTAACTGCTACTACTATATGCCATAGGGCGTAAATACGACTAACGACGTCCTTCGGCATTTCATCAAACGACTAACAAATTCAAAAACTAATTCGGCTCGCGTTTCGGAGATCCGGTAAACACTAGTATTCATCAATATATTTTCAAGGAATTCTCAATAATACGTTTCTTCGCTGCTCATAGCTTTCAAATGTTTTTCGATAGTTTGTGGTTCCAATCAGTAAACTAGAAGTTACTCGAATGGAAATCTCTATAAGGCATCCCGCGATTTCTAAGTCTCGTTTTTCAAAGATCTTTGAAAAACTAGAAAGAAACCACTTTCTCAACCTATCATTTGGAGACAGGAATCCATTTCACGTTTTTTCAATGATTTTTTCGCAGGTAAGCCCACGAAGTAGAAGAGTATAGCAAAATCTAACAGTCTCCATTTCCGCGGAAAACTTCTGGAAAGACCCTTAATATCTACACATTTAAATTCCTGCGACACTTATTTTGTGTGTTTGATGTAACGAAATTTGCAACGCCGGAAATGGTTTTGCGCATTGAGTTTCCTACTCTTGCGAGCTTAGCCGTCGACAATAGATTGATATGTTATCGTCTCATAAGGCTCTCCCTGTTGACAACTAAACGGCCCGCGTGAGACATGTTTCTTGTCCAGCGAGCTCCTCTGGTTGTCCGTCTGTTGATGTCCTAGTATTCCCGCTTTCCACAAATTCTTCACTTAGCAATGCTGGAAAACCGAAATACTGGGATTTGGCAGAGTGAAGTTTTGGCGATTAGCGATCATGTGGCGCGTGTAGACCCGGATGCGGTTTCTGCAGGTGGGCTTTCGGTTTCCCCCGCTTTTCTCGCCCGGTTATTAGTCTAGTATTCGCAAGCGTCTAATTGTGCTTACCGCTTCCAGAAAAATCTTGTCATTTTCGAATTTCACGTGATCTTGTTTTGTTGGACCAACTGCTGAGGTACATGGTTGACAAGACATCTGAACTCCCTGACGACTGGAAGTTTACTTTGAAACAGATCTGCGAAAGTTCTTCGAGGGGTGCAAATTTGTTTTCGAAAATGTTCAAAAAATGATAACTTTCGTTTCCTCTTCCTCTTTTCAAGATTGCTCCCTCTTTACGCAACGAATTCGAGGCTTCAACCCTGATGATGAAGTGCCATGAACGTGAACGATTTTTTAGTTGGTGGCATTTTTTTAAATATTGTCCACAATTTTCCAATGGTTCGGAAAGAAATGCAAAGGGTAGATTTTTGGACAAAAGCGACAGTAAGAGCAAAACCAATCTGAATAGGGAGTCCTTCGACTAGAATCTAGCATCGGAAGAAATTAGGCGAATTTTTTTAATGCTACTAGTCTGCGGGCGGTCAAATGTTCCATCGACTAGACCAGCTCGGGTCTAATGATATCTAGGCCAAAAATAAGAAAGGGTTTGTTAAGTTTATCAAGGCTTCCACTGCAATCTAAACAGCGTGAAAATCGGATGGGACAAGAGTTTTAATGTTGGGGCAAGCGCTATTCTACGCTCAACCAAAAGTAGGGTTTGTGTGTTCTCTTTGCGAAGCCGCGACGCAGCTGCAGTAGCGCCTAAAAGTCTCTGGACTGTACTTATTATCCGAATGAATGGTTTTCGGATATCCGAGATTCGTAAAATCCAAGGTCTGTAAATTTGAGAGAGCGTACAACGCGAAACGAATCAACTCAGGTGATCATCGGTTCTGAGCCGCCTGACAGTTCGGCTCGTGTCCCCAATCTGCGAGTCGACTTCTGTTGCTGATCGGGCCACTACTGCTGCTTTCCGGGCCACTGCTGTTGCTGTTCGGCTGCTCCGGTTCGCCCGAACAGCCACACCAGTGACCCGGAGATTGGGAGAACGAGCCGAACTGTCAGGCGGCTCAGAACCGATGATCGCCTGAGTTGATTCGATTCGCGTTGTACGCTCTCTCAAATCCGATTCCTGTTCGGTGCGGCTCGGGGCCGAGAACTGCCTGAAAATATCCGGGCGTTTAAAAATCTACTTTTTCCTAATTGAACAGTTATCCAAAGAGTCAATGATTCGAATAAATCGGGTAAATTTCCGAAAAAATATATAGAAAACCGACCAACACGAATAAATCGGATAAAATTTCGAAAAAAAAAATAGAAAACCAACCAACTAACGATTATTCTGAGTTGAAGTTTTTGAGTGTTGCTGGCTCCTTTTCTTATGAGCATTTTTCTCTAGGGTCTTATATTGTTTGATATGCGGGGTTTTGTTCGATCTCAATCAATTATGGTGAGGGTGTTGGTATGAGGTGATGTTAGTCGGCCACTCCGAAGATCCGCTGGACACACACACATAGGGACAAAACTACTTTAAAGGCAAGGTCCGGTCAAATTTTGACACTACCGAAATTTGGGTCAAATAGATTGGACTGGCCTAGCTGAACATCGTCTGAACGTTTCACGAGCTCTGAGTCCTTAGTTCTGGAGAAAACAGCCTCAAAGTCAGGGATTACGGTATTCACAGCATGATAATCATGGCTGGAATGACCGATAATTACACAGCACTTTTGAAGAATGCGTGGACAACCGCTAAAATATGGACGATGGCCACACTTTTCTGACTTTTCTGGATCATCGACTCACGAAAGTGGCTTTAATAACTTGAAGAAGACCGGTTTAACGCAGTTTTCGCATGCTCCTTCGGACTACATACCTGTACCGTGAGCACAGATTCAGCGGAATATCTCAGAATCGAAATTCTGCCCGGACCCTGCCTTTAAGTATAAGGATTTTATACGATTTTATAATTGTGCGTCGCAAGATCATTTTTGGTTGAAGTTATGCATACTTCTCATCTTCTACTGTTGTAAACGCTCATATTGTGTACGTCCCTAAATATGATCGATCACTGGTTGAGAGATCGCCGCGTAGAACACACGTGGCACGCACGCAAGCGAGGAGACAATGATACTATCATTACCTCCTCGCTTGCGTGCGTGCCACGTGTGTTCGACGCGGCGATCTCTCGACCAGTGATCGACGATAAACTCTCGGCTTCCAAAAGTTGTGATATAGAGGATACATAATCAACGAAAAGTTTTTTTTTCAGAAAACAACGGTACAACGCCAGTTGAGGTGGACGGTGAGAGGCACTTTGTATTCAAAACAAAAATAAATGACTTATACATTGTTTATGAGACTGGTATAAAACTTACGCGTTCTCTTCAAAACAGTTATTGGAAAGACGGAGAGTAAGTGAGGTACAAAAAGGCTAAAAACGAGTAGAAACGTCACGTCAGCGCTCGTATTGCAAAAGATCAGCGCGTGCCAGCGTAGAACTCCAAAAATGCTAGCTCGGTAATAGGCAGGTGTCTGCGCAATCGCTGTGCAACGGGCAGTTATCTACTAGGTTATGAGACGCGGGCATGCCCCAGGTGCGTAGTGTTGTTTCCGATCTCTTCCAATTTCAGTTTTAGCTTTAGCCTGCCAGCATTTGCATGCACACGTCACCGGAAAGCACATAAAAAACTTCAGTAAATTTAGCTTCTCTAACAAGTCATTGCGAAAATTTTCTCGGAATCGAACAACGAAAAGTTTGGCCAAAAAATTGTGGATAGCTACACTAAACTATGCTACGTAGCAAAAACGCAATTTTTTTACTTTTTTTTTCGGGTTTTCCCAAAAATCAATACCGGAAAAACCAATTTTTTTTTGAAAATGGATGATCTCAAAATGGCCTATCTGCACCAAAAAAATGGTCTTGAAACGAGAATCTTCATTTTTTGAGTTCTTGATTTTGAAAAATTTTCGCACATGATCGGAGATAACGCTACCCACCTGACAGGCTCCGCAGGACATCGACCTTGTCGGGTCCACGCCTCTACCTTAGTCACCGAACCGTCACTCTTTTCCATATAAAAAAGGAGGTAGCGGCTTCTCGGGCGATGAAGCTGACTGCAGCTTGCTGGTAGTATCCGACTTCTCTCTGCGTGCCATGATCTTTCAGCCTATTGTTTGTTATCCTATCCATGTCATCCCCATTACTGTGCTTCTGTGGGCCAAATTCCGGTCCGCAATTACGTCTCGACACGCTTTGCGGCAGCTCGCCCCCGAGTCGAAAGAGTTTCCAGCGCCGCAGCCGCCGATCTGTAGACTCTAGGTGGGTTTTGGACACTAGAAACTAAAGAAGTTGGAGAAATCTGTATGAAAAAGCCACATCGAGTGAGGCTTTGGCGCTAGAAAGTCGACCGACTCGAGCGCGTGCGGCCGCAAAGCGTGTCGAGACGCAATTACGGACCGGAATTTGGCCCAGAGAAGCACATTACATCACTTCATAATCACCTCACAGTAATGTGTACGTTACCAATGTGCATTGTATGATAATAAACTATCAGTTAATATACTTATATCAGAGGGGAAAAGGAGGAAAAATCAAATAAAATGGTTCATGAATATTGTATAAAAAGGTTCTCAATTGTTAGTATCCTGTGGCCGTATTCATGAAACTACGGGAGCCTCCCGGGAGGGTCCAAAGTCCGCACGCCGCATACATCGGCTGGTTCTAAGAACTTTCCCGGGCGGCTCCTGTAGTTTCATGAATACGGTCACTGGGGTCGTATTCGCGAACAACCCGCCGAGGGTAGTCGAAGGGCAGCGGAAGGGATGATACCGCGCGCGGCAGAGGAGCAGATCAACCCATCTTACACCATGTAAGATGGAAATGCAAAGTATGTTACGTATCGATATCACTGCGAAAAGATAAAGATTCCATCGGCCGGCCATTCTTCAGTTATGCTATTCGAAAAATTCCGGCGGTCGCGAGGGAAGCCAAGGGAGGCGAGAGGTAGCCGTGGAGCGCGCACTTTGTACTGAAATTTCACCTCATCTACCCTTCGACTCCCCGGCGGGTTGATGGCGAATACGACTCCTGGAACAGACCGCCAGGATATTATTCTCTATAAAAATTGTAACTTTACTTTGAAGCAAAATTGACTCGGGTCCATCGCGTGCTGGTGCCCACGTAAGCTGCTTCCTCTTCTCCCCCACACTCTTGTTGTCCCTCCCCTCGCTCCGCAAACGCCTGCGAAGGAACAAAGTGAATTTCGCTTCGAAGCAGAGGTTATTTCAACCCGACAAAAATTGTGGTGATTATAATATTCGAGCTATCGACTTTTTCGAATATTTCAATGAACGAGTTATTCGAGTTTCGACTTTTTCGAATATTCGGTTGTAGGACTTATTAGATTTTAGGGGGCCTTAATGCAGCTGTCGTTTGGGGACGAGATGTCACAGAATCCAAATTGTTGGGCTCAGGCAGTACTCTAAACTCCGTTTCAATTTAGCGAAACATTTGAACAGTTTTCTGTTTCTTAATTTAAGGCTGATTTGCAGAGGCCCATTTTCGGCGGACTGTATGCAACTTTGGCACGAAAATGGATACATCGGTGACAATCTTCAACTTTTCCTGCACCGTGGCAATGTCGCTCATCGTTGCAGTCTTCGTGCGTGATTTGATTAATGCCGTTTGAATACTTATTATCTGTTGCACCTAAATGAAACAGCACGAGCTTTATTAACATTAATTCTTCTCTCTTGTCAAAATAGCGTAACTCGTAGTAATCCGTGGCGCAGTCCGCTCCTTCACGTTTGTGCCACTGTAAAGTCGTCGAGGTGAGCTGAAGGTGGACATTCGTTTTTCGGTGGCAGACCCGTCGTATCGCTCATGTGGCCGGTTGGCCGATGGATTTCATTGTCAAACTACATGCGATGGTGCTAATTGAATATCTGAAAGCTATGGCGTTCGCGGTAGCCGACGCTCATTTACGGAGTAGATGGTGAAAGTATGCTTTGGTTTTCGATGCAAGGACGGCTTCATAGGGTAACCAGCAGGGGTGTGCGTAAATAGAATTTCGAATTTCGTTAATCGTAAAACGTAATTACGCGGAAACCACAGTGAATCGTAAACCGTAAATCGTAAGCAAAACAAAAAGCTTTGAAAATTTCTTATTATTACTATGGTGAAACATCTTGCAATGATTTGAACTCATTTTTTTCAATCAGCAATAAGGAGTAATTTTTGCATGCTTCAATTTTTGATGCTTTCTGAGCTGCACATGCCAGTTACCGTATTCGAACGATCAATCTGGGATTGAAACTATTTGGGGGCTGGGCCACTCGAGAAAATGAAATGATTCATCCATGAAAATGAAATTTTGGGCTGATATCAATGCCTGATAGCGTTATCAGTCATTGTTTTCGTGGAGACTCCATGGAAATCCTTCGACTTCTGAGAGCGGTATCATTCATTCTCCAACTGAATCCTGAGTGCCCCCCCCCCCAAATAGTTTCATACCTCAATCGGGGCGAGTTTGTGTTTGGTGGGGGGGGGGAGGGCTGTCCGCAAAGGTCATGAGCGAGGTCTACATTTTTTTGACTCAATATTCCTCAAAGTTGGTATCTTCGACTCGTTTTTGACACTTATAACGACTTAAAGGCACAGTACACCCTCAGATATGATTTTTAGATTTTTATGCAATTGTGTAGAAGACCCCTCCTGTATAACACGTGCCTAATGCCAGATCTCATTTCCACCAAATAAGCGAGATATAAGCGACCACCACAGGCCCGACCCCCTTCGCTCACTACCACAGGCCAGACCCCCTAACAGATTTCCTAATTCGATAGCGGCTCGACGGAAGGATGAATTCCAACAAGTCATCGTTCTTCAGTCCACTACCGTAATGTCTTCCTATCCTGGCTTTCTCTCACGCAACGATTGCGAATGAAGAGAAATACAGGCCTGAGACAACTCGTCCACCAATTTTTCACTCTTCAAAATCTGAGCATCTTTGAAGAGCCATAACTCTGTTCATAGGGGGTCCTGGAGGATTTCAGAGAAATCACTGTGATCAGCGTGTGACTCTCTACAAGATAAGCATGAAATCTGAAATTTGATTTCTTGTGTGTCCTGTGCCTTTAAGCGTTCTAATTGGAGCCAGACGACCCCAGTAACGTAGTTATCTCAGCAACTTTTTCGGGCGTGTCTGCAGTTTGTGCTCAGTATTTGACAGCTGAATACATTTAATGGGACCGTCCATAATTGCTGGGCAACAGGGAAATAATTATATTCGATACGGTTCTGCCAGAACGCTAACGCCGCTGTAAACGTTAGAAAATAGCGAAAAAGACCGTATTCGAGCGATTTCTAATGGCCGAATTGGAGAGCTGAGCCCTGCCAATAGCGGCAAACAAACGCAGGAAATGCGTTAAAGACAGTGGTCGCGATCAAATATGCTTGTCGTCTTTTTTCCTCTCAACTCTTTTCTGGGTCTCGAGTTGTAGGACCTATAAGAAGAAATCGCGAAAAAACCACTGTTTTGGGCCAAATTTGAAGCCTGAACTTTCTTGTCTTTTGATGGTGGACGAGCCCACTCCGCATCATCGGCATCGATGATCTCTAATATCAAGAACATCAGCCGGCTTGGAATTAAATTTCAATCAATGAACCTTCGAATTTATGTACACATCTATTCAAAAAAATTGACTGGCTTTCTTTCATTGCTCAACTGTTTTATTAGGTAAATTTGCATTTATTTCTTCCTCTGAATGTCGATGATTTTTGACGGCTCGGCATGAGACTGCGATCTTTTTGGTCGGCGCTGTGCACGTGTGCACGAACTGGCTTCTTTGGGCCCTAGAAACTCTAATTCTAGCCCATTTTTCACCGCGCTACCTTCATAGTTGTCAGCTGTTTTTGATCTAAGCTGATTTTTGTAGATTTTCCGATAACGTTTTTCATCGTGACCACTGCCTTTAAGACTGGTGATTCTAAGGTTTTGAATTCTATCACGGACGAGGTTGAAAGTAGGAGACCACTATAGAAGGCTGGTGGTTGGGACCAATTAGCGCAATGGGTAGTGCTTCGCCACTGAATCATAGTTGATTTTTTGAACTATGCTCGGCTACTTTTCTCCTTCAGTAACGTGCCGGTTCCCTTTCCTCATCTGGTTCATCCTGTATTTCAATCCTATTAGTCCTGTGTTTTTATGTTCCTCTTGTTGATCTTTATGGCATTTGAGTTGTTGACGTAACCTTCTCAAACGGCGAGCCAGGAACCCCCCCCCCCCCCAATAAAGCCATTTTTGGCTTTATTGAAGCTCTCTGCTCAGTTTTTTGCCACGCTGATCTACATAGTTGTGGGAGCCATGATAGTTGTTTTTCATGAAAAACTCGAAAACCAATCTTATCATAAGGGGTGCCTTTATATTGCGTTGCGTCCTAGACGGCAGTTTATGAGACACACGCCACACGCAACGCGGGTCAGGTATCCAGCGCCTCCAACTCCGATCGTGCGCCCCGAGTCATAATAATGGGATCACCTTTTAAGATTGAGAGTCTGGTCGTACTCTTGTCAGATGCTGGAGTTGGTCCTATTTCCTGTCTAAAAACAGTATACGCAAAGTGGGAATAGAGCAGGTCAATTGAAATTGACTGTATTTCACCTCCATCGCATGTGTTTTTAATTACGAAAAGTTACGATTTACATTCCAAAATGTCGTAAATCGTAAACCGTAATTACGAGGCCTGAAAACACCGTAAATCGTAAAATCGTAAATCGTAAACCGTAATTACGCACACCCCTGGTAATCAGGTAGGTCCGAAAGTCCTATAACGGTGCTCATAAGACTGGAATAACATCTTCACGTTGCCAGGCCGCTTGAGCGAATCGGCTTTTGCTCTGGAGCGTAGACATATTGAACTCACACAGAGTGGCTTTGGCGTTGTTGTGTCTGAACACTTCCGTGACGCGATTACCGGAGTGCTTCGCTTGACGATCGTTCGATGAAGATAATGGGGAACAACGCGAGTCTTTTTTTTTCGGTGTACACCCCGCAGCCGGACTGTTAGGACCAAGTGAAGGATGTCTTCTGGATGGTACTCGATGAGAGGACCGCCGAGGTATCGCCAGAAAATATGATCGTTGTTGCTAGAGACATAAACAAATACATCGAGAAGGTCAGTCTCGCCTTGCTAATGATTACAGTGGCAGCAAGATGACGCAAATTGACTCTGTGCTTGTTCGACGTCGCGACGGAAGGGTGGTCGCAGATGCGGAAATCGTGTCGTGCGAGGCAGTCGCTACACAACACCGACCACTGATATGCACGATGTGCATTATCCCGCCGAAGCGTAAGATTGGTTAGCGGTGCGGCCCATCTCGACTGAAGTGATGGCGCTTGAAAAAGAAAAAAAACTGCTTCCATTTCACGTGTTCGGCTACCGCCAGTCATGGCTGTATGTGAATCTTTGCAGAAGGCGAAGAAATTGTGGTGCGCGCGAGGCGCGCACCAGATTTGGCTTTAACTCGCCCACGCGCAACTCTGCGATTACGAAATCGGCGTTCGGAGTGACTGTGGAAATGCGGTTTTTTTCTCCATTAGAAAGAGCGTAAAAAGTTGGGGTATACAACCAAAGATGGTTTGGAATGGTTTCTTGGCGCTCGAGAAAAATGGCGAAAACCACGTGATTTTGGTCGAAAAACTGTTACTCCTTTTTTTTCAGACGGCGTTCACGATCTTGTTACATTACTTAAAATTGAGCTAGGAAGCTAATTTTTTGGCAGGAGGCTAGAAATGAATGCAGCTAGCTCCTATTCAATTTTGGAGTTGAAAACTCAATTTTAGCGGAACCTCAATATTGAGGGTCAAGACTGGTAAAAACATGTAAACATGTTATTGCAAACCATCCGACGTTCCCTGAACTTCGAAAATGAACTAGTGAAAATCAATACAGCTAATGATAGGCTTCCGGCCAAGATTGTTGTCTCTTTGAGATGGTGGGTGTAAATAGGACTTGAGGAGTGCGCAGGACGCCGCAGAAAGAGACGATTATAGTTTGCCACCGGCACAAAATTCTCACTCAGGAATTATCCTGTTAAAGTCGCGCTCTGGCCTATTGAGGCAAGTTAAAACCTGTTTTGAATGTACTATGTTAAGACGCGTATGAACATAGGCATGTTTAGGCAAAGGTATTAACAATGTTGTTGGTATAAAAGGCTCCTCATCTCACTGTGTGCCTCAGTCGGCTCTTTGGAGCCGGACCTGGAAGGTGGCCTTAGTCACTTTCCAAAAGATCCACCGGATACCGCAGGATAATTTTTGTCGCCGAAGGGGTATCCCCACGGCTCGGGGGGGGGGAGGTTGTATCGTCCATCACTGCTCGAGAGATCGCCGCGTCGAGCACATGTGGCACGCACGCAAGCGAGGAGGTAGTGCTAGTATCATTGCCTCCTCGTTTGCGTGCGTGCCACATGTGTTCGACGCGGCGATCTCTCGAGCAGTGATCGATCATACCCAAGTATGGGCCCATCTCCCCACGGTTTGCAGTGGGGTGGGCCCCACTGCGAACAGTGGTGGTGGGGTCACCCCCACCTCCCGTTAGGATTACAGCAGGGATGATCCTTGTGGGATGGTTTCTTGGCGCCCGAGAAAAATGGAGAAAACCACGTGATTTTGGTCGAAAAACTGTTAATCTCCTTTTGTTTTCAGACGGCGTTCACGATCTTGTTGCAGTACTTAAAATTGAGCTAGGAAGCTAATTTTTTGGCGGGAGCCTAGAAATGGATGCAGCTAGCTCCTATTCAATTTTGGAGTTGAAAGCTCAATTTTAGCGGAACCTCAATTTGAGGGTCAAGATGGGTAAAAACATGTGAACATGTTATGGCAAACCATCCGACGCTCACTAAACTTTGAAAATGAACTAATGAAAATCAGCACAGCTAATGATAGGCTTCCGCCCAGCATTTCTTCCTCTTTGAGACGGTTGGTGTGAATAGGATTTGAGGAGTGCGCAGGGCGCAGCAGAAAGTGCGCGGGCCCCCAGTGGGAGTGCGCAGGACGCCGTAGAGAACGTACGGCACACAGTGGGAATGCTCAGGACGCCGTAAAAAGTCTGCGGAACCTCAGTGGGAATGCGCAGGACGCCGCAGAAAGTGTGCGGGCCCCTAGTGGGAATGCTCAGGACGCCGTAAAAAGTCGGCGGAACCTCAGTGGGAATGCGCATGATGCCGTAGAAAGTGTGCGGGCCCCAGTGGGAGTGCGCAGGACGCTGTAAAAAGTCTGCGGAACCTCAGTGGGAATGCGCAGGACGCCGTAGAAAGTGTGCGGGCCCCAGTGGGAATGCTCAGGACGCCGTAAAAAGTCTGCGGAACCTCAGTGGGAGTGCGAAGGACGCCGCAGAAAGTGTGCGGGCCCCTAGTGGGAATGCTCAGGACGCTGTAAAAAGTCTGCGGAACCTCAGTGGGAATGCGCAGGACGCCGTAGAAAGTGTGCGGGCCCCAGTGGGAATGCTCAGGACGCTGTAAAAACTCTGCGGAACCTCAGTGGGAATGCGCAGGACGCCGTAGAAAGTGTGCGGGCCCGGGTGGGAATGCTCAGGACGCCGTAAAAAGTCTGCGGAACTTCAGTGGGAGTGCGCAGGACGCCGTAGAAAGTGTGCGGGCCCCAGTGGGAATGCGCAGGACGCCGTAGAAAGTGTGCCAGACACAAATGAGAGTGAGCCGAACGCCGCAGAAAAAGTGCGGCCCAACAGTGGGAGTGCACAGGACGCCAAAGAAAGTGTGCGGGACCCCAGTGGGAAAGCGCATGACGCCGCACAAAGTGTACGGGACCCCACTGGAAGTGCGCACGATGCCGTAAAACGTGTACGGGACCTCAGTAGGAAAGAAAGGGTCGTTTTTTTAATGTCTGCGGGTCACAATTTTTAGGAGTTATAGTCGTCCGACCACACCGATCGGTAATGATTTAATTATTTCCCGTAGGCAAAAGCTTTCATAAAAGGTTTTGCCTCTCAAGAATGGGAATCGCTAAGCAAAAATCAGGTCAGAAAGGGAACCTTTGGGAAAAATATATGAAATTTCCAAAAGTTTAGCTTCCTGGCAAAAGTAATGATTTGGCAATGTTACAACTACAAGAAATGTAGAAGTTGACAAAATAAAATAAAAAAATAACTCGAAATATGTTTGAAAATGATTTATCACAAAATAACCCAGAAGTAATGAAAAACCGGGATATGTAGTGAAATGACCAAAACCGGATTTGGCGGTCATTCATAGGCCAACTTTTGACAAGCAGTGAATGACGAGGAATTACATTTCACAAGATTCTCCGTTAAACTTATCAAAGCTAAATCAAGCGCGCAAGAGAAACCGTAAAACATTTCACTGAAGCTGTAATACGGAAATCAGCATAGGTCAAGCTATGTGAACGTAACGCTCGAATCCGATGCGCGCTTGATTTCGCTTTGATAAGTTTAACGGAGAATCTTGTAAAATGTAATCCCTCGTCAGTCACTACTTATCAAAAGTTGGCCTATGAATGACCGCCAAATCCGGTTTTGGTCATTTCACTACATTTCCCAGTTTTTCATTACTTCTGGTTATTTTGTGCCAAATCATTTTCAAACATATTTCGAGTTGTTTTTTTATTTTATTTTGTCAACTTCTATATTTCTTGTAGTTATAACATTGCCAAATCATTACTTTTGCCAGGAAGCTAAACTTTTGGAAATTGATCAGTGAATCCTACAGTGTACTCAGAATTTGAAAAAGTCTTCATTAAAAAATATATATACAGTTGACCGCAATGTTAAAAGGACATGGTGCGGTTGCGGACTCGCACAAAATTACGGTAGAATCTGGCACTTTGCCAGATTTCGTCATCGTTCGGCGCCAAACGTCTTTCTGCTCACGAGAGTATCAGCTGTGGCGCCGATCAATGACGAAATATGGCAAAGTGCCAGATTCTATGGTAGTTTTAGTGCGAGTCCGCAAACGCCCCATGTCCTTTTAACATTGCGGTCAACTGTATGCATCGGAAGTTTTTTTGCCAATTTTGCCAGATGTTCCCCTTTTTTACAAAACACAGCGCGGGTGTTGTAGCTCCGTTCCTAATTTCCGATAAACTTTTAAAATTATACCCGGATGCTCGAATAGACCAAACTCGGGATGGAAATCGGCAATCTATGGTAGTTTTAGTGCGAGTCCGCAACCGCCCCATGTCCTTTTAACATTGCGGTCAACTGTATGCATCGGAAGTTTTTTTGCCAATTTTGCCAGATGTTCCCCTTTTTTACAAAACAGCGTGGGCGTTGTAGCTCCGTTCCTAACTTCCGATAAACTTTTAAAATTATACCCGGATGCTCGAATAGACCAAACTCGGGATGGAAATCGGCAAAAAAAACAACCGTTGAGTCGAATATTCAAGAAAAGTGTCCACGGAAAAAATCAGAACGGTACTCATCCGAGAATCAGAGAGATTTCGAAGAAGAATCACACTAAGGGTTTTCGAAAAAGGATGAATATGGGAAAATAAGATGACGCAGCAAGATGTCGACGATTGGCTCGTCGCCGTCTCACCACATCAAAACGGGTAAAATCTTGCGAAATATCGCGCGTCACCTCCAGGTCACATCAGAAAGTGCAAAACGTGACGAAACATGGCTTCGAGGTTACAACGGAAGGCTCATTTGCCCTCCATGTCACAACAGGAAGGAGTTGTGGGCTCCAGGTGACAACCGGGATTTCCTGAGTAGTTGATAATCCTCAAGAACGGATGGAGTTCACATTTCCTTCGAAACTACGAGAAAACCCAAACATGCAGCAGAGACTGTTTATCCATGCGTGTTCCATCACATTGTTTTGCCCGTGGAGGTGTTCTTCGAGTTTTATCATGTTTCAACGTACCAACTTCCTACGTATTCAGTGCGAGAAGCAAAGTGGATAAATGGTCGCTGCTGCCTGTTTAGGAGGCCCCCGAAACTACTCTTCAGGCCTTTGAAAACGACGAGTTGTCGAAAGGTCAGGCCAATAAATCTCCCACAATTAGAAACCTGTGAGGCACAGAAGAAGAAAACATTGGGTACTGTAAATTATTAGCGGGGAATTTCATCAGCACCTTGTGTTTGAGTCGATAACCGCTCTGAGGCTCCCATTTTTAGTCATAGGTGTGTAGTCTCCGCGTAAGTTCTGTTGGGGAATACGTATGAACGGCGTGCGTGCTGCCACTGCATCCTTCGCGGCGTGCCGGTCTCCTGTGGTTAACGCGTTTTTGGCCGGAAATGGATGGACGGCTACCGTGGCCACACGCATTCCGTTTGTCTTCTTGGCTAAAACTAATTAGACGACCGTAATCATTATCTTTTTTAGAAGATCTGTATGAGAGGAATGGTAGGCTGACACCGTTCGTGTTTTCCCAATGTCTACAAGTCGCCGTGTACAATATTGGCTTCCTGGATCAGCCACCTGGACTTCCTGCCAAGGTTTGCGCTGCTAGATGTTGGTGATCTAGTACAGTGCGTGTCATTGTTTATGAACAACCTATTTTTCAACTATAATATTCTCCAGCTTGGCATTTTTCACTACCATAAGCGTATTCGGGGTGTCAAAAAACCTATATATACATGTCATCAGAATTTTACCTCTTTGAGAACTTTTTTTTATAACAATTTTTTCAATTTTCAACCGTTTCATTGTTTATGAACACTTCCTACTAACTATGTTTAAAGCAATTCCCCGTTTCAACCTACCTGTATAGGTGGGTCGAGAATGACGAGGCATTTCTTGTCTCAAAATGGCGCGCGGCTGTCGACTCTCTACTGTGGAGAAACTCAGATCAGAGCCCTCAAAGATGCCGGCTTGGGGCCACGTCATATCGCCGCCCAAATTGGAAGAAGCCCTGGCGTCGTGTACACTTATTTGAAAGATAAAGACGCCTACGAACACAATTCATTTTGGAGACGTGTGCGGAAGCTCTCCCGAAGGGACGAACGCCAGATTTGCTAGCGATTATCCAACAACACGGCTAGTGTAAATCAAGTCCGTGCAGAATTGAGATTGCCTGTATCGAAGTCTACCGTCTGGAGGGCTATTAGACGCCGCGAACACATCGTGACAGAGAGAATTCAGAAGGCTCCACACCTCACCAGTTCTCACAGGACTGTTTGTCTTCGATTCGCGCGAGAGAACATGACGACCGATTGGGATAAGGTGAGGCCGTAGATAGAGTAAAGGTCAGCTCAGTTTATGTTAACGAGAAGTTGATTTCTGGTGTTCAGGTGGTCTTCTCAGACGAAAAGAAGTTCAACCTAGATGGCCCAGATGGTGTGAGGTCCTACTTGCGTGGGGAGGAGCCCAGGTACTTCAGTAGGCGGAACTTCGGCGGTGGCTCTTTGATGGTGTGGGGGGAGGGGAATTTAGTTGCGAGAACACGCCCGACCTTGCCTTCGTATCCTGTCGCATGGGCTCAGATGAGTATAAGGGAATGTTGGAGCATCACCTTCTGCCGTTTTTGGGAGGTCGCAGACGGAGAAACTTCACATTTCAACAGGATAACGCAAGCGTGCTCCGTAGCTGTGCGACTTCCTCTTGGCTTCGTGAGCATAGAATCAAAGTTATGGACTGGCCAGCATGTAGCCCTGACTAGAATCCCATGGAGAACCTGTGGAGGATCATCGTACGCGAAGTGTACGCCAACTGCAGGCAATTTCACTCGTTTGATGAGCTCAGAACTGCGATCCTCGAAGCATGGAGTGAAATCGACCCCGTGGTACTGCGTAATCTAGCGAAGAGCATGCCAGCTCGGCTTTTTGAAGTAGCCATGAAACATGGAGCTCATGTAGACTACTAATTAGTGCGTAGTTATTATGCTTTAAGAATAAATTGTTTTGAAACTTGAATGTTCATAAACAATGAAACGGTCGAAAATTGACAAATTTGTTATAAATTGTTATAACAAAGTTCTTTAAGAGGTAATATTCTGATGACATGTCTATATAGGTTTTTCGACACCCTGAATACGCTCATGCTAGTGAAAAATGCCCAGCTTCAAGCTGGAGAATAATATAGTTGAAAAGTAGGTTGTTCATAAACAATGAAACGCACTGTAGAAGAACACTCCAAGTAGATTTCTCAATGTCGACGAAAATTCATGCATTTTTGACCAAAACATTCCAGTTAGGCGGCGATTAAGTGAGTCAATGCTTCCTCAATTTCTTCTCGAGAAAATGTTTAGAACTGTGTGTAGTGCTTTCTTTCAGACGGCCCCTGGTCCCGAGCCATTAAAAAGTTCAAGTGTGAATGCAGAGCAGTGTGTTTCACGAGGTAAGCCCGAGTCCTGACATTCTCTGCAATCATCATTTTGTTTGAAAATCCGCTTACTTAATAATTTTGGTTTCTAGCGAAATGCCATGAATCATCGTCGTATGTCGATTGCGATATAGACAGCATTAGTATCACATGAGTCGCGCCTGGAGCATACCCGAAGAACAATTATAGTAACGCTGTCCCTCCGCCCCGATCGAAAATCAGTCATTTACTCGGTCGACCGCGGTTCGGCGCGGAGCGCAGGGTAAAGCACCCTCGGTTTCGGTAACCAGGGGGGGAGGCGCAACTCTGGGCTCCAGGAGGGGGGGGGGCTCAGGCCCTCGGCCGGTCGCCATGCGAAAAATTTTGGGACTTAGTAGAACAGAAAAATAGCGAAGCTTTGAATTTATTCCCAAAATAACTCATAGAAAGTTGGGCAGGTTGTAATAAAGATAATGAACAATTGATAATAACTTTAGATATCTTCTGTTTCCGAGTGAAATTTATTTCCGTTCATTGCGTGCGTCTGCGCGCGTACGCTGTGTCTCCCTCTCCCCACTTTTTCTCGCTCTCTCTGCCCTCGCTCCGAACGAGCGCGTGAGGGAACAGAGTAAATTAACCTAACAGGCCATCTTGTACTGCTGGGTGCGCTGCAATGTATCAGGTGCGTCCATGCGAGGATGATAGTTCAGAAAGTAGTCAGAAATGAGTTTTTCTGCCCTTCCGCTACCTTTTAGTCACTTCAGAATGCCACTCTCCATCAAATAGGTATTTTCTTATGTTCTCAATCCGCTCCCTTCGAATTCAGCATTGAGACGTCGCCAGCGAGAAACGAAGTCCACAAACAGGCTCTCTTTGTTTTGGACAGCTTCAGAAACAGAGGTCAAATGAAGAAATGTAGCGTTCATATGTTGCACTACGATGAATGTTCGAGCATCTGTCATCACCCAAAGTGCCTCTTGCATTTTCGTAGTAGCATCTACAATCAAATTAAGTCTTCTCAGACTTTCAAGTAGTACAGGATAGTTGCTGAGAATATTCTGGACAGATGGCTGCAAACTGGCAGCCCAGCGTACACGGTGCAGGATCGTCATTTATAGGAATCAAAAATTCATTTCCTTCGAAGCAGATCGGTTGGTGGATCTTCCATGACTTCTCATTGGAGCACCGAATAAGTGGTGCATTTCTATCACCAGCGCTTGAGTGAGGTTCATGGCATGCCATTTTTGCCCGGTAATCACCAGGTTCAACTTGTGAGCTCCACAAACTGAGAGAGCGAGATTATTCCTTTGTATGTCCCCATACTCTGTTTCTGATTTGAGCCTTCATCAATCGATGGAAGCCTTGCATCCGAATCTGCATCACTGGAGCTCAATCGCTCGAGAGTGAGACCAGGCGACTCGCCGGAAGGCCGTGGTATGCATATTGCCGCAAAGCGTGACATAATGAAAAAACGTCTCTGATAAGTGAGGGGGAGTCCGCAAAATTTTGCAACTTGGGTGGGGGGCCGCACCTTCGAAGGGCCGGTAACCAGGCCATGCCTCACCCTGGCGGAGCGATGTCCCGTTGCATTTCCAAACGCGGTTGTTGTCAGGGCGAACAAGCGTAACACAACCTTTCTTCTTCTTTTACACACCGACTGACTGACTGACTGACTGACTGACTGACTGACACACACAGACTCAGAGTAAGGCGAATATAGCGAATATAGATAGCAGCGTAGGATAGCTGACGGTCTCGCCAAAATTTCAATTGTACTCCCTCTATATCAGTTCGTTCATTGTAAATACCATCAAAAACAGCAATTTGATATTCTGTAGAATTGTCCTGACGCAGAACCGCTTCGAAAATTTTGTTGAACGTGTTTCAGCCCAAATTTTTGTGGACGCCCCTTTCAGTCTGCGCCCATTCGCTTAGAACGGCTAGTTCAAAGGCAGTGTTCACGATGAATATCGCACTCGAGTTCGACCCAAAAATGGGATTGTTTGGTCGTGAGGTAACTAATAGTGAAGAAACAGCGAATAAAAACGTCCAGAATAAGTCAAAATAACGGTTTCTAAATTCAGGGCGTGGACGAGAATCATAGGCCCTGCTGATTTCGGCAAGCGCGCCCTAATCGCAAAATCTGAGCGAATCGATCATGCTAATCGCGGCAGAGTTGCTCGGCAATTTGCCATCGAAACGTGTGCGGAAACTCCACAAACTCGTCCGATTGGGGGGGGGCGGGATAGGTAATGTGCTTATCTGGACCAAATTCCTGTCCGCAATTGCGTCTCGACACGCTTTGCGGCCACACGCTTCCGAGGAGGAAGAGCTTCCAGCGCCGCAGCCGCCGATCTGCTGACTCTAGGTGGGTTTTGGAAACTGGAAACTAAGAAAAATTGGTGCAAATTGTATAAAAAAGCCACATCGGGACGGCTTTGGCGCTGGAAACCCGACTGACTCGAGCGCGTGCGGCTGCAAAGCGTTTCGAGACGCGATTGCGGACCGGAATTTGGCCCAGATAAGCACAGTAGGCGCACCGAAATAGCTTTCAAAGCCGTTTTTTATTGATTTCTGGCCAGTTTTCGTTGCTTTCTTCGACCCTATCCTCTCCAGCATCTGCCAACTTAGTGTGTCACAAAAAGACTTCGAGAACGAGATTCATCGTGAACACTGCCTTTAAGCGAAGCCGCACGCTCGTAATGCCTCCTCTGAGTTTAGACTCAAAGTCCATGATTACCTCACACGTTCTCCACAGGGTTGAATCCCGGCGAACTTTCCGGTCCTCCGACACTCTGATAACACTATGTAACAATTTTTATATTTTTTCTGTTCCTGGGTTGAAATTGTGCTTTCCTAACCGTTAGGTCTAGAGCAGACAGGAAATCGCTGTTACCCCAGGGAAACTTCGCTTTTGAGACTAGGACAATGAAATTTAGAAAATCGCGTGTTTATGTGAGACAATTTTTGTTCCTGGCTTTTAAGTGTTATGTTTCAATTGTTTATGTCTAATGTATGTTGAAAAATGATGTCATTACGCACAAACTTCGCTTACACGACGACAGCACGGAGAAAACTGTTTTTTTTTTGTGAAAATAGAAAGATTTTTATTCATTTTTGGCACTATGATCAGGTGAAAACAAAAAATGCCTAAATAATTGGCAAACACAGTCGGAAAGCACTCAAGAAGGTTCAGAAATGTGTAGATTTTCTGGATTTACGATTGTACTGTGAATCACTCTCTCGAAGTTGCACCCAAATGTAGTTCCCCCCCAGTGGTTTCGTTATACTGTCCTTGGTAACGACGTTCAGAGTCCAATATATCTTGATGAAAGAGCTCGCCTTGCTCGTTGAATTTTTTAAGATGCGAATCAGTGATATGGACTTTTGGAGACATTCTGCATCCCATTTTGGCGTAATTCTTTATGAGAGTGCACCATCTCCACATAGCTTTCAGCTTTGTGATCACCTAGGAAGCCGTGTGCAACGGCAACGAAACTGCTCCAAGCCGTTCTCTCCGTCCTGTTCAACAGCTTTGCGAAATTCTCTCATTTTATGATCCTCTTGATCTGTTGTCCGACGAATATACCAGCCCCGACTTTAGCCTCGGACACAGTCGATACCAAGGACAGTATAACAGAGCATGATGAGGGACTACATTTGGGTGCAACCTCGAGAGAGTGATCCGCAGTACAAACGTAAATCCAGATAATCTACAAATTTCTGGACCTTGTTGTGTGGTTTCCGACTGTGTTTGTCTATTCCTTGTGCATTTTTTTTTGTTTTTACCTGTTCATAATGCCGAAAACAAATGAAAATCTCTCTATTTTCACAAAAATCCGGTTTTGTTCGTGCTGTTGTAGTGTAAGCGAAGTTTGATCTCGATGAAATTATTTTTTGATTTACTTTAGACATAAACAATTGAAATAAAACACTTAGAAGCCAGGAACAAAAATCGTGCTACATAGTGTAATCTGTGAAGTTCATATGGCTTGTCGCGAACACGAGCTCCGGCTTGCCATTACACCTAAATCCGGGCCAACACATTATTTTTCCTCCTCCAGAGTTCCTACTCGAGGATAAGTGCGGGTTTTTCTGTTAAACTCCCCAGTGTTTAGGCAAATCATCAGGCCCATCCGGATTGAGCCTGTCTTCGACCGATAAAAAAGGATTTCGACGGATACACACAATTTTGTTGCCATTTTCGTACTAGTGTATCGTATTTCATCAAGAGTCGTGCACAGAGGTTTTATGTTTACACAAGGTGCTGAGTTGATCGCGAAACGCTTGGCTCCGGGCGAGATTGAACCAGCATATTCCCTTTCCGGGGGAGCGCCTTATCGCACTGCACCACCGTAGCCCCAGCGCCGCTCTCACTCAACTGCTCGGTAAATCTTCACCGAAGCAATCATCCTTTCACCCGCATAACGGGATGAAACAGGAATACCGTCAGAGACTATCTAACAGTCGTAGACCTGTCAAGATGATGCCCTAGTTAAGTCTTACACGATTTTTGGATGGTTTTTGCCGTAACTACAGTTCAACGTCGCAGTGCACGTTATGGTATGTTTACACAAGGTGCTGAGTCGATCGCGAAACGCTTGGCTCCGGGCGAGATTGAACCAGCATATTCCCTTTCCGGGGGAGCGCCTTATCGCACTGCACCACCGTAGCCCCAGCGCCGCTCTCACTCAACTGCTCGGTAAGTCTTCACCGAAGCAATCATCCTTTCACCCGCATAACGGGATGAAACAGGAATACCGTCAGAGACTATCTAACAGTCGTAGACCTGTCAAGATGATGCCCTAGTTAAGTCTTACACGATGATGCCCTAAAGTCTTCCACGATTTTTGGATGGTTTTTGCCGTAACTACAGTTCAACGTCGCAGTGCACGTTATGGTATGTTTACACAAGGTGCTGAGTTGATCGCGAAACGCTTGGCTCCGGGCGAGATTGAACCAGCGCATATTCCCTTTCCGGGGGAGCGCCTTATCGCACTGCCCCACCGTAGCCCCAGCGCCGCTCTCACTCAACTGCTCGGTAAATCTTCACCGAAGCAATCATCCTTTCACCCGCATAACGGGATGAAACAGGAATACCGCCAGAGACTATCTAACAGTCGTAGACCTGTCAAGATGATGCCTAGTGTCTTACTCGATTTTGGATGTTTTGCCGCCGTGAGTTCACGTCGCAGTGCACGTTATGGTATGTTTACACAAGGTGCTGAGTTGATCGCAAAACGCTTGGCTCCGGGCGAGATTGAACCAGCATATTCCTTCGCATCGCACTGCACCACCGTAGTTCCCAGCGCCGCTCACTCAACTGCTCGGTAGCTAATTTTCAGCGAAGCCATCCTTTCAGAGCATAACGGGATGAAACAGGAATACCGCCAGAGACTATCTAACAGTCGTAGACCTGTCAAGATGATGCCCTAGTTAAGTCTTACTGATTTTTGATGTTTTGCCGTAACTGCAGTTCCAACGTCGCAGTGCACGTTATGGTATGTTTACACAAGGTGCTGAGTTGATGGCTCCGGGCGAGATTGACCCAGCATATTCCCTTTCGGGGGGACCGCCTTATCGCACTGCACCACCGTAGCCCCAGCGCCGCTCTCACTCAACTGCTCGGTAAATTTTCACCGAAGCAGAGACTATCTAACAGTCGTAGACCTGTCCGTCCCCCGGAAAGGGAATATGCTGGTTCAATCTCGCCCGGAGCCAAGCGTTTCGCGATCAACTCAGCACCTTGTGTAAACATACCATAACGTGCACTGCAACGTTGAACTGCAGTTACGGCAAAAACCATCTAAAAATCGTGTAAGACTTAACTAGGGCATCATCTTGACAGGTCTACGACTGTTAGATAGTCTCTGACGGTAGTCCTGTTTCATCCCGTTATGCGGGTGAAAGGATGATTGCTTCGGTGAAGATTTACCGAGCAGTTGAGTGAGCGGCGCTGGGGCTACGGTGGTGCAGTGCGATAAGGCGCTCCCGGAAAGGAATATGCTGGTTCAATCTCGCCCGGAGCCAAGCGTTTCGCGATCAACTCAGCACCTTGTGTAAACATACCATAACGTGCACTGCGACGTTGAACTGCAGTTACGGCAAAAACCATCCGAAAATCGTGTAAGACAGAGGTCCTAATTCAAAAGAGGTTCAGAACCGAAATCGGGTAATGTCATACTATAATTTTCCAACGCTCAGCATTCCGGGCGGCCATGTGGCGACAAATTGACGTCAAATTCGTGTTCATCATCCCCAAATAACCTCTACGCAGAAGTTTTGAAGCGTTTCTAAGACTTGGACTTAACCACCTTATATACACCGTAACCTATCCAAAATTGATAAACGAATCTGAGCTTTCCAAAAGTTAAGCTTTCCAAATCAGCCCCAGAAAAAATTCAGTCAAATCTATCTTAGCATGCCAGAGCTCGACAAATGCCAGGGTTTTCCCATAAAATTGTCCCCTAATAGGAAATCTTGAACAAAACATGCTGAAGACTTCCGGAAATCTACCACCGGACCTTAGATTCGTGATCAGTGCCTTAAAAACCTTCCATGGAGAGGTTTTGAGGCAGATCTGAAACATTTCCCTCAAACGCTCTCAGAAGTACTTCACTGATATAAGGAAATACTCAACCAACAACGGGAAATAGGGGAAAGCGTCTACAGCCTTCCTCAAAGCTATCGTAAGCGGCTGTCATAGACCTATTCGGATTTCACATCCGGAAATAGTTCTAGAAAAGTATATTTCTTTCGGGATGGCCACGCTGACCCGAAGGAATTTATAAACGCAAATGAGTTTCCTTAAAAGATGACGCTGTAGGGCAGTGCTTCATTAGTACAGGAATTCAAATCAAACTCGTCGTGGTCTTAGTAAAAGCGTCAAGAGTTTGGTGTAAGAACTTCATGCAGATAAAAAGGTAATGCTGTTGTTATCAAGTATCATAAAGGGGTCTCACTTTACTATGCATAATTCAGGCTTGTGCAGAAGCTCCTCTGATCCATCTCGTCTCTTTCACACCTCCGCTGTTTTCAGGTGAAGTGACAATATCTTTGGTCGAATCGGGTCGTGTTAGAAATTGGCCACTTCTATCTCCTTTGGACAGAACTTCTCCCTCGAAAACCTTTGTCCAAGGTTTGCTCAAATTCCATCAAGTAGCTGTTTGCGCTGTTCATGAATGTCTATTAATGCTCCGCCCAGTCAATCACTGTGTTCATGTTCAGAAAAGTGGCTACTGAAGAAATTTTCTAGTCTGGAAGACCGCATTCGGAAGTCTGATTTTAAAAAAGTCGATAAAAATCCAGACAATGACGACCTTCGTGGGGTTAGTACAATGTTTTGTGCACAGTTTGTTGCTCGTCTCTCTTGTTACGTTTTTATCATTTTTCGGAAGTCTGTGTGGTTTTCTAACTTAAAGGCAGTGCTCACGTTGAAAAACCGTATTCGAGACCTCGATGTTTCGAGTAGGTAAGTTCACTAAGTAGACATTAATAGGGGAAAGCCCTCACAAAACTGCCAAATACCGAAGAAGAACTGTTTAAAGAAGTCTCTTGAAACTTTATTTATGTCTTCTGGTTTGTTTCGGGAGACTGGAAACGAAGCGTTAAACCTAACGTTGGCTATTGATTTTGCGCTTCGAAACGTGACGCATCGGTCTCGTACGAGCTTCCGCGTCCGTCCCATCAGCTGATCATAAGAGTTCTTCGAATTTTTCTCAGTTTTTCCTGATTCTCACACTTTTTTCAGCAGTTTTTGATCTATTAAAACTGCGTTTGTTATATAACGACCTTTTCCTCATGTTATAATTTTAGTTATAGCAGGAATCGTCGGCACGGGAATCGTCCACAAAAAAAACCGGGCATGACCCATATTTACGAGAAAGGATTTTGTAGAAGCAAAACATCGAAAGCACACATCATAAACTCAGTTTCGAAAAAAAAAGATCCGAAATGAGAAAACCTGATTAAGGAGTTTTCTTAGTGATTCGGGCCAGCCTAAACAATAGAAAAATACTGAAAAGATTTAGGATCAATGAAAATCTTGCTGGAGAAGTCAAAAGTGAATAACGAATGCTTAATACAGATTCTAATTAGGTAACACCACGAAATAAAAAAAAATCGTCAAAAATGGGAGGTTTCTATTCGTTGCCGTCGAATCCTGATACTCCTGAAATTCAAATTTCAACAAATGGTCGTAACATAACAACCGTAGGATTAAAAGACCCGAAGGTGTTAAAGTTAAACGTGAGGAATAACAAAAACCATGAAAAATGAGGAAAACCCCACAGCTGATGAGGGGCGAGCGCTTCAGCTCGTACGAAACCGATGCTTCGCGTGCCCGCAGCGTGAGTCCGCAATGCCACACACTAAATTTAACGCCAAACCAGAGGATAAGTGACTTTGTTTTCTGTTACTTGTACCGAAAACTCGTTAAAAATAAGATGGGCCGATGTACATGCTGTGATGTATAGTGAGGACTATTTCTCGTCAATCTCCATGTGCGACTACTCTCCATAAACCTCGGCATGATAATACTATAGTTGTTTGATGATGTTGAACTCGACACGATGTTGATACAGTTCTTTATGGCTAACGTTTTGGAGTAACCTCCTTCTTCAGAGCCTGAAAACATCAAATAAGAAGTGTGTCTACCCGGCCAAACTCCCCACTTGAAATCGGAAACCTATTTTCTGTCACGCAGGTAAGAGAGAAAACCAGAGAAAAGTACCGCACCTAGCCAAGAACTCGCTAGCGATCAGAGCAGTATGAAGCGTCGATGAAGGAAACGCTGTAGACCACCATTTGAGATGTTAGAAAGCGAGTCTTACGTATGGCCTGAGCTCCCGGGTTATATACAGGCTTTCTCCCTTCCAGTTAATTTGCGGGTCATGAGCCTGTATGAAAAATGCCTCTAGGGATTTTCGCGCTGCGGTATCAGTCTCTCGGGCTATTATCTCGACTTTGATATCAAAGTTGTCACCATTATGGCAGTGACCCGATGCGCCCCAAGCACTGTGGCTTCCCGTTTCCTCTCCTTACCGTCCAAGGGCGGCATTAAGAAACCCGGTAGCGCGCGCCAGAACTAGCGCGGTTGTGCTGGCGCTAGAAGAGGCCCATAGCGCGCGCCTGCTTGCCTACTATCAAGAACCGGAAGGCTAGCCCGCTCCAATGCCAGGCGCGCGTTCTCCCTTGGTGCATTGATCAGCCTTGTGTCATAGGAAACGTTTGCTTACATTTAAACTGTGTTATTACCAACAAAATCCCAAGGAAGACTGTTTTTCAATTGTTCACGAATACGTGTTCAATCAACCACGAATACGGCGACCAAAAAAGGATTAGCACCACCTTTGCGAACTATTCCTTGCTTATAACTCTCTTGAAATTTCTGCAAAATCATCTTTAAAGTGTTGTAGGAGTGTGACAGTACATGAACAGTCCCTGCTCATAATTTTCTTCGTGCCATGGGGGATTCTAAAAAGGGCGTGTTTACAGCTTCACTCACGTGTAAATCTTTTTCCCGAAGTATTTTCGAATTTCATCAGAGAATTTTCGAGATGTTCAAAAAACTTTTCTGAATCCGGCTCAAAAGTTCCAATTGGGGTAATCTCGGGCGCTGGTCACGAATCGGGGATCCTTCTGTTGCTAGTCTGGGGGCTACTGTAAGTTGCGGTAGGCATAATGCCTACTAAGTTGAGCACCTATCTTAGTATTTCGGGCATTGACAAGTTATCCTCAAATCTGTGTCTGGCGTCCCACTTCTACAAGGAATTTTCGAGCCCAATCTGAAACTTCGACCAAGCTTCCGTATACCTACCGTTAAGCCAAGAAAAAATGGATAAACGATCTGATTCGCGTTGAGTAGCTCGAAAACTCCTTTGAAGAGGTTTGAGGCAATAGTATCGTTGCATCGCTAGAAGTCGTGTTTGGCTAGCAATATTTTCCTCACAAGGGAACTACTTTTAGTCAGCCCGGCCATTCCGTTTAAAATGTGCTTTTCTAGTATAGTTGTACACGAACGAAAATTTCGAAAAATTTTCGAAGATTTTTGCGAATTTTTTTTCGTTAGTTTTCGTTCGTTCGAAAATTCTTCGAACGAAATTTTTTCAGATTCCGTTCGTTCGAAAAATTTTCAATTTTCGTTTGTTCAAAATCCGATTTTTCGAAATTCGGTCGTTCGGAATACTTTCGAACAATTTTCGAAAAAAATTTCGAAATTTCCGACAAATTCCGAAAAAAGTTCGAAATTTTCGACGAATTTCGAAAAAAAAATACGAAATTTCGAAAAAAAAGTCGAAATTTCGATTAGTTTCGAATTTCGTTCGTACGACCTCCGAAATTTCGATTTTTTTCGATTTTCGTTCGTTCGACATTTTTTTCGAAATTGTACAACTATATTTTCTAGAACAGTTCTTGGCGTAGAGTCCAATTATGGTCTTCGTAGCTGCTCAAAAACACATTAAAATAATTATACGCATTTTTTGAAGTCCGGCGGCAAGGTAGGGGCTTCACCCCCCATGAAAAGTTAAGGGTGTTTTGAAAAAAAAATTCGGATTCGGTTCAGAACTTGTATGTAGGGGTAATCTTGGGTGTTGAACACGAATCTCGAGTCCGTTTGTCGCGATTCTGAGGTTTACTGTAGGTTATGGTGGGTATCATGCCATTTGGGGGCAAAGCCTACCTCAATTATTCGAAAGTCGAAAAATGGTCATTGAATTCGTATTCATCACCCCAAATAACCCCCGCTCAAAAATTTTAAGTAAAATCTGAGACTCTGACTGAACTATCGTATACCCACCGTAATCTACCGTGATCTGTCAAAAATCGATAAACGAACCTCGGATTGGTGATCAGCGGCCCAAATAACCCACCTCGTAAGATTTCAAGTCATATCTGGAAATTTTTAAAAACGCTTTAAGAGCTTTCTAATTGGTATAAATAAACGCCCAACCGAAAACCCGTACAAGTCCAAAAAGGTATCAGTCTGTGCGAAATTCGGAAAATGTGCCCTCACACAAAATTCGCTCAGGGGGTAGTTTTGGGAGCTGAACACGACTCTGAGGTCCCTTCAGATTCTCCAAAGACTAATGCTTGTTTCGGAAGGAACAATAGGTACGGAAATCCGGCGAAAAACGCTTATAACATTTTTCAGAGAGGCTTTAGGCAGCTGCGAAGACCAAAATCGTATTCTACGCTGAAAACGGTTAGAAACGTATATTTCATCCGGAATGGCCAGGCTTACTAAAAGTAGTCCCCTTGTCAGATAAAAGCCCCGTACCAGCACCCGAAACAATCTCTAGAAAGCCAAATCCGAAAAACATTGTTTTGGAACACCCCGAAAGTTGCGTTTTGGTAACGGATGTTTCCAAAAGCTAAGAAAAAGCTCGTTTTTTGAATCTTTCGAAGCATAAGCGAGTTTTGAGCTCGGATTGTTTGTGTACTGTTGCACACCTGCAACTGCCAACGCACTGTTTTTTTACTAGCAGGAAATCAAGTGGGTCAGCAGTACTGGTGAGATATATGAAGTCCAACATATGAATCAATTCTATCACATCAGACTACATTTCAATAATAGCGCGTTTACAGTTAGATATTCGTTGCCCATCGGCTACTACGTTATTTTCTTGTCTTGTGGCCAATCATGTTTTACTATCTCTCTGTTTTTTTAACGATTTTATTTGTAATTGGCTATAATAAATAATAAATGAATAAATAAATCTGGAGCAGGGCCTAGTGAGGCACATTCTAATGCCACCATCGTTTCATTAATATTCTCACACTTCGGATTCACAAGTTATTTAATCGTTGTTCAAAACAAGCCATTGAAGCGGAATAATACAAAGAAAAACCTGAATAGGGGACACAACAGAAGAATATTGCTTCCTTCTTACACAAACGACAGGGTATTAAGCGTTTCAAAGATTCGAAAGGATGTTTGGAATGGAAAACTACGTGGAGTCGTTCGCGCGCCACTGGTAGCGCGCTTCGTATAGAGCGCTAGAGGTAGCGCGGTTCAGAGGGTCTGTCGCGCTTCCCGTAGCGCGCCTTGCAAGTACTTGATATCAAACAGCGCTAAGATCTCCATGATAGCGCGTTTAGGCTATGCCAAGTGCGTTTGGGCTATGCCAGGCGCGGTAAGGCTATGTCAAGCGCATTTGGTCAATGCCAAGCGCGTTCAGGCTATGCCAAGCGCGGTTGGGCTATGCCAAGCGCGTTTGGGCTATGCCAGGCGCGGTTAGGCTATGTCAAGCGCGTTTGGTGAATGCCAAGCGCGTTTAGGCTATGCCAAGCGCGGTTGGGCTACGCCAAGCGCGTTTGGGCTAAGACAAGCGCGCGCCTGCATAGTTCTTGATTGCAGATTGCGCTATGCCGTCCCCATAGCGCGTTAGCGCTAGTTTTGGCGCGCGCTACCTCGATTCTTAATGCCGCCCCAAGTGTTCCTTGATCCTGACATGCAGTGGCCGCGATGTTTCCCCGATGTATTTTTGACCACAAAGCTGACATGAGATCAAATAGACTACACAGTAAGCAGTGCAGTCTCCATCCCTGCCAGCCGGTCTCCCTATCCTCTTTTCTAGGTATATCGATGATTGTTTCATCGTGTGCCCCACACAGGAAGAGATGGATCATTGCTTTGAACTTCTAAACTCCCAATCAGAAAACATAAAGTTAACCACGGAAAAGCCTGTTGCAAACTGGCTACCTTTTCTTAATGTCCAGGTCCTTTTGCGCGATGGAGGACATGGTACAAAGTGGTACCGGAAACCAAACAATAAGATTATTCTTGTCCATTTCCGGTCAGCACATCCATCTCTGGCAAAAAGAGCTGTAATAAATAATATGTTTCAAACAGCCAGCAGTGTTTGCACCGGAGAAGAGGAGAGGATAGAATCCATTCAAAGGGCACGTGAAATAGCCGATCTGAATGGATATTCCAGAGAATTTGGTTCGCGCAGACGCAGAAACCTCACTGAAAACCAGAGGAGCCCAGTAGAAGGTAAAATTCCCTTTAAAATACCGTTTATTTCTGACGAGCTCAGCGCTTCGATCAGAAAGTGCCTGAAGAGAACGGGGCTGTATAACTCAGTGATCTTGGTTCATATTCCTCCGAACAGCCTAAAAACTCGTCTGGTCCGGAATCGCCTCTATGATCGCGTTTGTACTACACCCGCCTTTCTGATTTGCCCGGCTGGCAGGGATGGAGACTGCACTGCTTGCTGTGTGGTCTATTTGATCTCTTGTCAGCTGTGCGGCGGAAAATACATGGGGGAAACATCGCGGTCACTGCATGTCAGGATCAAAGAACACCTGGACGGTAAGGAGAGGCAGCGGGAAGCTACAGTGCTTGGGGCGCATCGGGTCGTTGCGCATAATGGCGACAACTTTGATATCAAGGTCGAGATAATGGCTCGAGAGACTGACACCGCGGCGCGAAAAACCTTGGAGGCATTTTTCATACAGGCTCACGATCAGCAAATTAACCGGAAGGGAGAAGGTCTCTATATAACCCGGGAGCTCAGGCCATACGTAAGACTCGCCTTCTAACATATCAAAGGGTGGTCTACGGCGTTTTCCTTCATCGACGTTCTACGCTGCTCTGATCACTAGCGAGTTCTTGGCTAGGTGCGATATATTCTCTGTTTTCCTCTCTTACTTACGTGACAGAAAATAGGTTCTCGATTTTAGTGGCGTTTAGGAGATGTTTGGCCGTGTAAACGCAGTTCTTATTTGATCTTTTCAGGCTCTGAAGAAGGTTGCTCCGAAACGTAAGCCATATGTAGAACTACTATCAACCTCGTGTCGAGTACAACAGCATCACACAACTGGAGTATCATTATGCCGAGGTTTATGGAGAGTCGCACTTGGAGATTAATGGGAAAGCAGTAAAAGCTACTGAGAGCGGAATGTAATGTTGAATGAATGAGCGCGAACGTATTGGTGAAAAAGCGACGCCAGGGACATCGGCGCTGCGATTCCACGAAGCCTTCGCGCCCAAGGCCGTCTCAGGTTTAGAGCACGCCCCAAGCCTCTCGCTCAGCTGCGTGCTGCCGGTCGTGGCAAGTCTGTTTAGAGCACGCCCCAAGCCTCTCGCTCAGCTGCGTGCTGCCGGTCGTGGCAAGTCTGCACAGCCGTTAGGGATCGTTTATACTCCCGCCGCCGAGGGGCGCAACACAGTGCGTTTCTGTAATATCGATCGCGCCGCGCCGCGTGATCAATATCACAGAAATGCACTGCTCGGCGGCGGGAGTATAAACGACCCCTTAAGTGAAGACTGTCGGGCAAATGAACTGCAGTTAGGCCAACGCGTGCTGATTAAGCACAAAGTTGGGGAAGTGGAAGCATGATGAAAAGCTGTTCGAAACATGTTACTTAAAACAGCTCTTTTTGTCTGAGATGGATGTGTGGACCGGAAATTTACGATTATATTTTTACTTTGAGGTTTCCGGTACCATTTTGTAACATGTCCTCCATCACGTAAGTGGACCTGGACATTCAGAAAAGGTAGCCAATTTTCAACAGGCTTTTCCCTGGTGAACTTTATGTTTTTCGATTGAGAGTTCAGAAGGTCAAAGCACTGATCCATCTCTTTTTGTGTGTGGCAGACGATGAAACAGTCATCGATGTACCTACAATACACCATGGGGAGGCGGGCCAGTACCGGAGTTTCAATTTTCCTCGTTGCGCATAATGGCGACAACTTTGGTATCAAGGTCGAGATAATGGTCCGAGAGACTGACACCGCGGCGCGAAAATTCTTGGAGGCATTTTTCATACAGGCTCATGACCCGCAAATTAACTGGAAGGGAGAAAGCCTGTATATAACCCGGGAGCTCAGGCCATACGTAAGACTCGCTTTCTAACATCTCAATGGGTGGTCTACAGCGTCTCCTTCATCGACGCTTCATACTGCTCTGATCGCTAGCGAGTTCTTGGCTAGGTGCGGTACTTTTCTCTGGTTTTCTCTCTTACCTGCGTGACAGAAAATAGGTTTCCGATTTCAAGTGGGGAGTTTGGCCGGGTAGACACACTTCTTATTTGATGTTTTCAGGCTCTGAAGAAGGAGGTTACTCCAAAACGTTAGCCATAAAGAACTGTATCAACATCGTGTCGAGTTCAACATCATCAAACAACTATAGTATTATCATGCCGAGGTTTATGGAGAGTCGCACATGGAGATTGATGCGAAATAGTCCTCACTATACATCACAGCATGTACCATACATTGGCACATCTTATTTTTAACGAGTTTTCGGTACAAATAACAGAAAACAATGTCACTTATCCTCTGGTTTGGCGTTAAATTTAGTGTGTGGCATTGCGGACTCGCGCTGCGGGCACGCGAAGCATTGGTTTCGTACGAGCTGACGCGCTCGCCCCTCATCAGCTGTGGGGTTTTCCTCAATTTTCATGGTTTTTGTTATTCCTCACGTTTCACTTTAACAACTTCGGGTCTTTTAATCCTACGGTTGTTATATACAGTGACCCGATGCGCCTCAAGCACTGTGGTTTCCCGCTTCCTCTCCTTACCGTCCAAGTGTTCTTTGATCCTGACATGCAGTGGCCGCGATGTTTCCCCCATGTATTTTTGGCCACATAGCTGACATGAGATCAAATAGACCACACCGCAAGCAGTGCAGACTCCATCCCTGCTAGCCGGGCAAATCACACATGCGGGTGTAGTACAAATGCGATCGTAGAGGCGATTCCGGACCAGACGAATTTTTAGATTGTTCAGAGGAATGTCAACCAAGATCACTGAGTTATCCAGCCCCGTTCTCTTCAGGCACTTTCTGATCGAAGCGCTGAGCTCGTCAGAAATAAACGGTATTTTGAAGGGAATTTTACCTTCTATTGGGCTCCTCTGGTTTTCAGTGAGGTTTCTGCGTCTGCGCGAACCCAATTCTCTGGAATATCCATTCAGATCGGCTATTTCACGTGCCCTTTGAATGGATTCCATCCTCTCCTCTTCTCCGGTACAAACACTTGATTTACTCTGCATTCAAACTTTCACCATCTCAGATGAAAGCCGAAGATCGCTACATAGACAGCGGGAGACAATTAACAAAGTCTGTCCTTAAAAAAGTAGGTTTTTCAAAGTTTCGATTCAGTTCAATTTTATTGACGTGGGCGTATACCCTCGTCAAAAGCGAGACAACGCTTCACAAATCAAACAGTCAAACAAGAATGCTGATTGCTGATCAAATAAGATGCAAATGAGGAGAAAAATTGGAAAAAAGGTAAATCACATCAGAAAACCCCCGATTCCGACAAGACAGCCGCCCTTTTCCTGATTAGGTCAGGAGAAGCATGTATGGGTAAACCTTCATTCAAAAGTCTATTAAAGGCAGCATACACGCTCGCAGGCATAGTCGAGATAACAGCATAGATAGGTCCGCACGGCCCGTACTATGTCGACAACGACGTTTGAAGCGCTGAAAACTGTCCAGGATGACAATATTTGACAATGTTTGAGCAATCTTGCCTTCCACGCCCGTATTTTCACTCCCATCCGAGTACGAGAATGAGAATCGAAACTTGAGAAAACATGTGATAACTTAGAATGATAGCACTATAAAAAAGGAGTGCAGTAGAGAAAAAACTCGATTTACCTAAATATAACATGTTTGTGCAATGATAAAATCCTCCATTTCAAGAGGTCAGCCAAAGTAGAGCGGCATTCTCGAAAGTGGACGAGAGTTAAACGGTATGCAGACATGTTATATCCAAGTAAATCAAGCTATTTCTCTCGTGCACTCCCATTTGATAGTGCTATCACTCTCAATTATCACACGTTTTCACAAGTATCGATTCCCATTCTGTTACTCGAAGGGGTGTGAAAATACGGGCGTGGAAGGCAAGATTGCTCAAACATTGTCAAATATTGTCATCCTGGACAGTTTTCAGCGCTTCAAACGTCGTTGACGACATAGTACGGGCCGTGCGGACCTATCTATGCTGTTATCTCGACTATGCTTGCGAGCGTGTATGCTGCCTTTAAGTAGAGGGATGGTCCGACCTATAAAAAAAATTTTATAAATTGAGTGCTGAATGAGTTATATGGAAAAAATCCTGGCTTTAAAGGCAGTGTTCACGATAAAAGTCGTTTTTCTGTTTTTCCGCCTATCTTGAAAACGGTCCCATGCTGAGTCCAATGATGTCCCTGGAATAGTACAAGATCCCCTGGAAACGGAGTTATGGCCCCTCGAAATTCAGCAAGGGAAAATCGTGGACGAGTTGTCCGAGGCTTGTAACTCCCGTTTTTTGCAGCCGATGTGTGCGAGCTAACCTGAGTAAAGAGAGACGTTGAGAATGAAGGGATGAACGGGGCTTTTGATCGGAAACCACCGCTCATTTAACCACATATTCGGGGGAACTGTTATACTCAGACATAGGAGCAGACTTATCGCGACGCATAATAGGAACAATCGCGTGATCGACGGCGATCAAACCAGTATTTGAGGGCGATCAAACCGGCAATTGGAGCGATCAACCCGTCTTTAGAGCGCGGTCAACACTAAAAGAGCAGGCGATCAGTACACTTCCATCATAATAGGACATACCGCGCACAAACCTTCAGGACGTAGCCGTAGGCCTGCGTGGTGTCAACCCTACAGGGCCAAACAAGTTTTTTCCACGGGTGGCCCTCGAAAGTAAACAGTATGGGGTTCTATGGAGCGCCCATAGCCACAAACACAAAAGATCACCGTCGCTAGGGGAGGTGCGGCTAAAAACTTATTATTGATTGTATCTTGAGCTACCGCGGCTATCTACAGCTCAACAGAGCGAGGCATGTATAGATAGCCACAATCGTCAAGGATACAATCATTATATCACTCTCAACCGTACCTCCCGTAACGACAGAGGTCGCTTGTTATTCTTAACTATGGGCGCTCACTTAGAGGTCACCCAAGAATGACTTGGATGGCCTACAATACCGGAAATCGGTCTACAAATCGAGACAAGACTCAATTTTCACTCGCTACGGGCCGGATTCATACTTATTGCGACAAGTGAAGAGAAGCTGTGCTTACAATCCTTATCGACCAAAAATCTATATGCATCCATGAACGATTGAAATAAACTCTGTATCGCGTCGGCGGTGAATATTGTTCCAGGCCATTTTCTCTAATTCTCAGTCTTAACATCAAAATAGATATAATTTCATTTTCGTTCGCATCTTGAACAAATCGCAAAGGCACTTTAATGTACTGGACGCACAGTTATGTGAATCATTAAAGAAAAATTCGAATAATGCCTAGTGGATACTGGATATTTAATACTACTGTGGATAATGGATACATAGAGTTAACGTAATAAATTTAATCTGAGGAATGGACGGGGCTGCGACGGTAGATCGCCGCGCGCGAATCGAAATCCCGTTGGCCAAAGAGGCCGCCAACACCGCACGACCAGCCGCCTGGTCTATGCGTCAGACTAAATCGAATACCGAAACCATACGTGTACCGAACAGACACGCATTGTGTGCATCCTCAGAGAAAAATGCAAACAATTCTTAGAGAAGTAGACTCGAGATGCGGAAGGATCATAAACGGAATGCAAACAAATTCCAGGGCCCGCAAATGAATGAGCATACAAGAGCATGATAGAAGAGACATTGCGCACCAAAACAACAGTACAACAGAAAACAAAAATTTAACACTAACAGAAATGGCAAAACATTCGATGACACGACAAAATTGCCATCATAAGCGATCGAATGAAAAAAAAGAGCATTCCGAAATAGATTATCAAATATAAAGCACAGCTCATGCGTGGCGTTGCTTATAGGATACATACAAAACTATAGGACAGATGCGAACATCTCATCTCCAAAGGTTATTAAACAAGCGGGACATGGATGAACTCTGAATTTTTCAATTTCGCAGCATTTCAACGAAATGATGTCATAGTAAAAGTATGGCTAAAACGGGTAATGAACCCAATCCTACCCTTTCGAGACAATTCGGCGCCAACCAAGTGTACGAACGCCAGTGTCAGGCGGATACAGACTGTGTCACAGAGAAATTCCCATGCTTCCTACGAATGCGAGTCGGTAGCAGAGGTAAGAGACAGCGAGAGTGGAGGAGAAGCGAAGACAGTAGCCTCGCGAGCGTGGCTTGCGCTGTGAATAAAGGAAATTCCGATTTTTACAAAGATACCATCCCACAGACCAATAGAGGGACATTTATAAGCATTCACCAAATGTAGAAATTCGTGGTCGTGAGAGCGTGGCAATTTCGTGCCAAAAATGGCGAATTTCGTGCCAGGCAATTACAGACTGATCTCTATCCAAATGATTCACATACGGCATAAAATCGCTCTGAAATCATGAAAAAGAGTTTTTATCAGAAACTCAGAAAACTACTAGGTTAAACTAACTGTGAGCTTCACAGGAAATTAACTGGAGCCAGGCCGGAACGATAGAAAGCTGAGCATATTGTGGCTAATATAAATCAGGAGACCACGACCCAACGCATTCTGAAGCGAAAAATCACAAAGTCGGGATGAAAACGGCACAAATGACGCAATTGACAGGAAAAATTGTAATTGCTTATTACGGGATGAACCAGCGTAATGACATCGTAGTAGATCAACAAACTCGTAGGGACAGGGTATAACGACATCGTGAAGCAGTAGCACGTAGAGATTTTAGCACTCGGGATCTTGTGCTACCGTAACCTTCGGCTAACCACGGAGCGCTTTATTGTATCATAAACGTCAACACCGTGTTCCGCGTAGGATTTGAAGCTGGGCCGAATGCATCAACAGGCCGGGTTGGGGCATGGGCAGGGCAGTCTGCGCCTTTGAAGATCTCTGTTATTCAAAAAACCCAGCTAGAGGGCTGGGGCAGCTAGCGCAGCAGAAAACACTGCTGGGGCACTATTGATTAGATGATCTACTGCCCTCGCACTGCGATCGTCAAAGATGCCGACTGCCCTGCCCCAACCCGGCGCGTTGATGCATCCGGCCCCTGAAGTCTAGCGCTGTTGATGTTACCTCATTCAATAGCACGCCTGGATAGCGAGAAACTTTATAGGACGCCATAGGCGAAGAATACTACGTGGCCTTGAGCTGTGGCTCACTACGCGCCGCGGTCGCGTCGCGGCGTTGCAATTAGAGCACGCTCATACGTCGCCAACGCCTTTAGATGGGGTTGTGGTGGGATGAAGAAGAACATGACAGACAACAATGTACAGGTGTTCAGGCGGCATGAATGCCGCTGTCTACAAAGCCATTATTGGCAATCAACAATGGTTCCTACTTCCAGTGATGGAGCATAGGTGTTAAATGTCAGGTAAAACTGACGGACGTCAAACTCCATCGCTCGTGATCATGTTAATAGTGTCTGGTTTCTAACAGTCATCACTCTCTTCTATAGTTGTACAATTTCGAAAAAATTCGAACAAACGAAAAATGAAAAAATTCGTTCGACAAAATTTCGAACGAACGGAATTTGAAAAAACTTAGTTCGACGAATTTTCGAACGAAAGAAGACGAACGAAAAAAATTTCGAAAATTTTGTTCGTGTACAACTATACTCTCCTTCTTCTATACTTTAAATAATTTTTTATTGTGAGACATTCTTCTTCCGTATTTCCTAGGATTAACACCTGAGATTATCAGTTATCTCTCACAAGACTGCCAACAGAGGATCGGTCTCAGAAACCCTTACGGAAATCATTCAGGCACGGAGAACACATCAACTTTTTGCCCCTTGTGCAAGCTAAAGCCTTTTGCATTCAAGAACCTGTATAGGCACATAAGGGGGTTCACGAGTGCTCAGAGGCACAGGTGTAGCAGGTGAAAAATGATGTTAAAATGGCTAAATTCAAGGACTGCAATACATTTCCCTGACATACTTGCGAGAAAACCTATCATTCAGCAAGCGGTCTAAAAAAGACGGAGGGGTATGTTTCAAAAATTGCAATGCTCCAGTTCCCACGTTAATGGCGAACTGAGGCCGAAACTACTCCACTACCGTCCTCGAGATGAAATATGGTAAAGAAACACCACGTGTAAAAGAAGAATCGCAGCCGGTTGGCAGAATACACTCTTCACAAGATCACATATAGTGGAGTCCACCAAGAGTGTCTCATTTACTTATCAATGAGAAGCGGTCGATTGGAGATCAATGAACATGAAACTCGTTGTAGCACAACCGCTCTCGCTCAATCGGTATCGAGCGTGCTGGTATGGGATTCATGCACATTGATCCCCAGCCGACCGCTTCTTATTGATAAGTAAATGAGACACTCTTGGTGGACTCCACTATAAACATTTCGTATAAATATTTGGGTAAAAAAAATGATCGGGATGACCTTTGGGCAATGAAAGAGGATTAGTTCTGACTAAAAATTAGGTATCTTCCGAATTATGAAGGTTCTGACGCTGATGTATCAAAGTGCGAAGAGGGTTCAGATTAGGTATATCAGGAAATGCGGTGATAATCAGTTATATGAAACAAAGAGATAGTAACACTATAGTGAAGATAACACAACAAAATTGTAATATTATTATTATCCTGAAAATAGTACCTAGTTGATTTACTCTATACTCGAAATGCACGCTGCCCTGAGTCATAATCAGTTGCCAATACTTGAGGTGAAATGATTTCTTGTGTTTGTTACACCACCTCAAATGATGGAAGGAAACCAGAGCATGTGAATGATTACGCATTCGGCTCCCACTCTGACATCCCACTGAAACAGAGGTAAGCGTGCTCTTAATGCGACGCCGCGATGCGACCGCGGTGAGTAGTGAGCCACAGCTCAAGGCCACGTAGTATTCTTCGCCATAGGCAACAGCTGCGGTGGTCCCACCACGACTGGCAACGAAGAAAATTCAGAAAGTTTAAAGGACGCAATATGCAACAGCTACGGAGGTCTCACCACGATTGGTAACAGAGAAACTTTAAAGGACACAATATGCAACTATTATGGTGTTCCCACCACGATTCGTGACGGAGAAGCTTGAGAGGGCCCAATACGCAACAAAGGTGGTCCCACCACGATCCGAAAAGAAGAAAGCTCAAAGGATTCAATATGCAACACCCACGGTGGTCCCACCACGATTTATCACTGAGAAAGTTTGAATGATGCAATATGCAACGGCTGTGGTGGTCCCACCACGACTCGCAACGGGGAAACTTCAAAGGAAGCAATACAGAACAGCTATGGTGGTCCCACGATTCGTCAGCGAGAAATTTATGGAAAATCAGAAAGAACAATAATGTTGTTGTTGTTCCTTACGAGAACAAACAACAAAAACAACATCCATGAATGAATACGAGATCAACATGAACCAATAAGAAAGAACCGTGATGAAGTACAGATAAATACAAAAAAATGGACTCCACCATGAAAAAGCGCGCAAATTCGAATTTTAGCTTTGCGCGTGAACTGAGACGCAGAACCGCCCAGAACACACCACACACACCACCTCACGGTTGAACGCGGTCAGTCCGATTTTTGTGCGACATCAGTCCTATTACTGCGTTTGCGCGCGATCCGACCGGATGGCGAAGCGGTTGTATCGCGAGCACAGGAATGCAATCGCTCTGACCGCGTGTTTATTCGCGGTAAGTCCTAATTGGGCTTTCGATCGCGGTCAAAACGGTTCCTGAGCGCGGTAAGTACTATTCGGCAAGTTCTGTGCGCGATAAGTCCGCCCTTATGTCTGAGTAGGACGTGGGCGGAGGGGCCCAATGGGTCGGCTGTCCCATGAGATTTTCACCCACTTACCGGCCGTTTTTCGTCGCACTTCCGTTCTTAATCTTCTTATGGGGACCCAAAGCTTACGTTTCAGCCAAAAAAGTGGGAACTTTTTCTTCGTGAACACTGCCTTTAAGAAACTTGACTTTATACTCTATCGTTTAAAACTTTCCACACCCCTGGAGAAAGCATTTGAAGAAGATTGACTAGGTGTGGGTTCTCCATTAAAATGCACTGTGGGCCCACAGCTGGGCCCACACCTCAGAGGCAGTGTCCACGATAAAAACCATGTCTGATTTTTTAGTGGAGACCGGCAGTTGCGGGGCCTAGCTCAACCCTAACGTTGAAAAAACTAAGAAAAATGAGCTCGGAACGGTCCCCTACGGCCCCAAAGACACCCGTCAGCTCGTCACACCCCAGGGGCGGAATTCACGAAGCGCTAACCACGTTTTAACCATGGCTACCGTAACCACGGTTAGGCACATCGTGTGTGAATCGATTGGCCTCAAACCGTGGCTAAACCGTGGTTATCGTTTCGTGAATTCCAGCCCAGATGCACTTTCCACGCCCACCGACGTGAACAAACGAATGCTCGAGATTGTGAGATGAGCGATGGTTTCCGATCGATAGCCTCGTTCTTGCCTTCTTCCCAACTTCTCTCTTTACTCAGGTCAGCTCGCGTACATCTGCTGCAAAAAACGGAAGTTACAAGCCTCGGGCAACTCGTCCACCATGATTCCCTAGCTCAATTTTTGAGGGACCATAACTCCGTTCCTAGAAGGTCTTGTACGATTTCAGAGACATCATTGGAATCAGCATGGGACCGTCTTCAAGATAGGCGGAAAAGCAGAAAGAGATTCTTATCGTGAACACTACCTTCAAGTTAGTACTGAGAAAACGCGAAAAATGTCGCAGAACCCACATCAGGAAAATGTCCTTCAAAGTCCTTCTCCAAGGGTGTGGGTTCAGAGCGAAGTTTCTTAAAGGCACAGTACACCCTCAGATATGAATTTTGAGATTTTCATGTAATTATGTAGAAGACCCCTCCTGTATAACACTTGCCAAATACGAGATCTCAATTTCTCCAATTAAGCGAAATATAAGCGACCACCACAGGCCCAACCCCCTTCGCTTACCACCACAGGCCCGACCCCCTAACAGATTGTCGAGCTCCATAGCGGCTCGATGGATGGATGAATTCCAACAAATCGTCGTTCTTCAGTTCATTGCCGGGCTGTCTCCTTATCCTGGCTCGCTCTCGCGCAACCACTGCGAATGAAAAGAAATACAGGCCTGAGACAGCTGGTCCACCAAATTTTCACCCTCAAAATCTAGGCATCTTTGAAGAGCCATAACTCTGTTCAAATGGGGTTTTGGACGATTCCAGAGATACCTTTGTGATCAGCGTGTGACTCTCTCCAAGGTGAGCATAAAATCTGAAAATTAATTTCTTGGGTGTTCTGTGCCTTTAAGTTGCTGCAGTTTTAAAACCCAAATTTATGTTCGTGGGCTAGACTTTTTTCGGTCTCCGGCGTTACTTTGAGATGGTGAAAGTTTGTAACCAGGGTAAATCGACCACCCTGGACTCAAATATCCTACTCTTATGACTCCTAGTTCTCAAAATTGTCGACTTCCGGCGGGACCACACCTGAGAAAGGTGCGAGTCCTTATACTGTAGCGGTGTTCAGCCTCCATACTAGACAGTAAAAGTGTATACATAGAGCAAATCGACCCCGCTCGACTTAAATATCCTACTCTCAAGACTCATAAAAGATTATGGACTTCGGCGGGATCGAACCCTCCCTCAAACATCCGCATTTTATTACACAGCACAAGCTGTTACCAGTTACATATACTTTTGCACTTTCAGCTCCTCTCCACATAAAAGGCGCTCTCGTCCTCCCGAACATCCGAATATTTTTGCTAAGTATTGGTTTCGAGCTTTCAGTTTTGGTTTTTTTAAACCATTTGACAGTTTTAAACTTACCATTTGAATACGACAAGAGAATTTTTACTGCAACGAAACGTTAGAGGTAAACCTGAGATGTTAGAACTTTTCTGGCGATAAAGAATATTCGAAAATTCGGTGCCTGTCCCTCTGGTGAAACGAACGCAGGACAACTGTTATATGACGAGGGCAGGGTGATCCAATTGGATTTTCGATTTGGGTGATTTTCACCCAAATTCCTGGCGGTTTTTTTTTCGTACTTCCGTTCTTACTATTCTTATATGGACCCAAAGCTCACGTTTTTCCCGAAAAACCGGCAACTTTTCCATCGTGAACACTGCCTTCAAGGAAAAATTTTCTGATTTCAGCGGAAGGTATCTGCAGTCCACGGCAACGGAAAAAGGCGATTGACGGTTACGTACTTCCACTAAGCATTCTGTAGGTTGCGCCATAATCGACGACAAAGTTGTAATTTTCTCCTGAATGTTAAAATAAAAAAAATCGGGAGCGTTGAAAATCGGTGAGTTTTCCCCCACGCACAAACATAATCAAAATAAAGTCTTCACCATGAATTCACGCAGGACAAACAAGAAAAAATGAGTTTTACTGTGTTATTCTCATTTTATAGTAGTTTTTCATTTTTTCTAATTATTCCTGCGTGTATCTGTGATAAAGACTTTAGGTGTATCGGTAATGTGTGGTGGGGGAAAGCGTACCGTTTCTCAATGTTTCCGGTGTTCTTTCTTCCAAATTTATTCGAAAATTTAGACTTTGCCGTCGATTGTGGCGTAACCTACTGTATGCCTAGTGGAAATACGCATTCGCACAACCGCCTTTTTCCGTTGCCGTGAACTGTAATAAATCATTCGGTTTGCGTTGCAGTATTTGATGTCAAGTCGCCATACATTTAGGCCGTCTGCAAGCTGTGTTTCGTGCGTATGTATGAGCCGAGTGATGTTTTCAGACACCTCATTCTTCCTGGTCACAAAATCAAAGTACGTATAAACTTGGACTTATGCGATCACATTTCTGTAATGAATTTTTGCTCATTTATACTTACTTCACAAACGTGGTTTGGGTAGCTTGAAAGGGGAGCATATGCCTTGTAAGGGGTCTGCAGAGTTCAAGGTGTTGCGATGATCGCAGCAACTAGCCACGCTGAAGGTGCAATTTCGATTACATTGGGTGACGGCGGCGAGCGACGTAACGTAAAAAGCGACGAGGAGGCACCGCAGTTTTTGACGGGGCGATGGGCATAGGTTCGTTGGGGTGGAGACAGCGGTCCGAGAGGTGAAGGTTGTTTAGGATACCTGAATGGGGAATAGGGAAGGTTTCCCATAGACTTGCAACTTCAAAATTTGACGTTTTCTTAATCCTCTTTTTCTTGCATTCAATATATTTTTATTTTGAATCATTAATTTTTAAACATTTTTTCGTTAGATGAATTCCTTTAGAAATTCACTATTCTCAATGAAATGGTCTGCCTAGCTCATGGAAAAATTTCCTTTGAGCTATCATGGAGTCAAAAATTTTCGGAAATTCTTTCCCAGCGAATTTTGAAAAACTACCTGTTTTTCGCTCATAACATTGTTGTAATGCAAGATACATCCATGAACGGAGCTGTTTCCAAAATCTTCATGAAATTTTGCGTCGAATAATGTTTCCAATTCGAGAAAAATACGTTCCCAATCTCTCAGCCGATTTCAATTTATGAAATAACGTTTCTTTCACCAAAAGCAAAAACTTTTTCGTCCATAACTTTTTTACCCTAGAAGATAGCCATTGGTGAAGGTAGGTTGTTTTTGGAATCCCCATAAAATTGCATCCAACAACGTTTTCACTTTCAAAAAATACGTTCCCGCTCTTCCAGCCGATTTCAGTTTATAAAGAGCATTTTTTTCGCCTGAAATTATCGGTTTTTTGTCCATAACTTTTTTTGTGCTTAGAGATAGACCTTTGGTTAAGGTTGTTTTCGGAATCCCCATAGAATTAATTCTACGTCGACTAGTGTTTCCAGTTTGGCCTTCAGCCTAATTTATTTTACGAAAGACCGGTTTTTCGCCTACGTAAAATTCTGCGCCGAATGATATATCGGGTTCCTAACTTTGCTTGCCTTGCCCCATAAGCCAGCCAGGTCGGTGGAGCCGAGCTCCATAGTTATCTCCATAGGGTGCTCTCGCCTCTATGGTTTCTATGAGAGACGCAGAGTTCTGCTGGAGCCAACAACGGGGCTCGGCTCCACCGATCTGGTTGGCTCATGGAGCTAGCAAAGTTAGGAACCCGATATAATCTTCGGCGCAGAATTTTACGTAGATTTAAAAAACATCCTTCAGCAGAACCCTATCTTTAACGGTTAAGGAGTTATAGGCGAAAAACTGGTGTTTCTCAAAACGAATTAGGCTGAAGGATCGAGAAAGTATTTTTCCAGATTGGAAACATAGAGCTCTGCAGCCGACGCCGCGACGATATTGTGTGAAAACATTTTGTCACCGCTTCAAGGCTGACTCTCGGCGACCACTCGCCGGTCGCTGCAACTCTGCAGACCCATTCAGAGTGCTATGAAGAACTCTGTTGAGAAGGATCCGTTAGAGCTATCGATGAACTTTTCTGAACCGAACTGAGGCCACTTTCACTTCAGTAGCGTTAGGAGAGACCATGTGGAAAGAAACCTTGGTCTCTGGTTTCACCATAATGTGGAATTTCCAGCTGATCCAGGAATGCAAGGAGGTTGGAACACAGCATCTGATTCTCGACCTGCAGTTCAGTGAGTACACTATGCGTCTTGACAAGGAACTGCTCGAATGCTCGAGTGAGTGCAGAATATGTATTGATGTGGAAATGGAAAAATCCATTTTCTGCAATTGAATATCAGGCGAAGTAATTAATGACTGTACTCTTCATAGAACCGCAACGAGCATCCTCACCAGTGTTCTCCACAACAACTACGACTGGTCCAAGAAAGCTGTCGTCGTCAGAATTCTCGAATTCTGAACAGGGTAAAGTACAAGTCCCAGTAACCAGGTCGTCTAACCAGATGATTAGTGCACCTCCTGTATCGGCTGTGCCCAAACCTCCGTTCAATCAGACGACGAGTCCCTTACCGAATTCACTGCAAACATCAAGATCAATAGACGAGCATCGCTCGTTGGGTGCAGCTCCTGCAAACTCGGTCAGTGAGCGAAATGGTGGGTTTGTGTGATTCTCTCGCTTTCAAGTTTTAGGATGTGAGAAAAATTCTGGACATGAATTCTTCATTTGACGGTGGTATCAATGCAGGAATCGACAAAAATTATGAGATTCTGGCTCGTTTGAGGTTGTTGCTTACATGTACAAGCTTTCGTCCGTCTGTGATCTTTAGATCGAATGTGGTATTCAGTTTGAGAATGCAACTCCTGCTCGCTCTAATAGCGTTTCGCGCCTCTCGAAAACTTCGACCTGCTCCGAATTTTCCATCAAAATGTTACGAATGTTATGGGTTCCGAGAATCTTTGACAGCTCCTCGTTCTCTTCATTTGATCTCGGGTTTGCAAGATTATAGGTATACATCGGGTTCGCGAAAGTTTTTCTGTGGGACGAACAGTTTTCGGAAATTTTGGGATAAATGACGTCTTCTATGAATACAACGATTTTGAAGCAGTCAGCTCCACAGTTGAGTATTATGGACAGTGTCTTATCAAAAGGCGTTTAATTTAGCAATGACTGGTCCTTTTTTTTCGAAAATTTAAATTTTCAAAATATTCAAAAAAGAGTAAGGCATCATTGTTGTGTTAAGTGCGTTCAAGTCGTTGGATAAAGAGGATATGATGTCGTTTTTTGAAAAAATTCCGAAAATCTCAAAATTCGTCCCATTAACATCCTTATACTTAAAGCAGTTATGTCCCGATGTGTGTGTGTGTGTGTGTATGTGTGTGCATGTGTCCCCGATATCTTTGGAATGGCCGATCAAAACTTGTATGAAATGGTACCAACATTTAGGTGGGTGCGACATTTATCGATTACCAAAAAATCTGCCCGACTCACCTCTTACGTGCCTCGGGCCAACCGAGTTTGTCCGTGGAGCGCACTTTTGGCCGTGGGTCATGATAACTTCTGCGAGTCGTCTAGCGATGCAAAAAATGCAGGGCGTCATAAAAGGTGTGCAGGACCCCAGTGAGGGTGTGCAAGACGTCATAGTAAGTGTGCAGGACCCTAATCGAGGGTGTACGGGACGTCATAAAAGTGCGCAGGTCCTAAGTAGGAATGTGCAGGACCCCAGCGGAAGTGTGCAGGACGTCATAGAAAGTGTGCAGGACCCCAGTGGGAGTGTGCAGGGCGTCATAGAAAGTGTGCAGGACCCTAATCGGGTGTGCAGGACGTCATAGAAAGTGCGCAGGTCCTAAGTAGGAATGTGCAGGACCCCAGCGGAAGTGTGCAGGACGTCATAGAAAGTGTGCAGGACCTCAGTGGGAGTGTGCAGGGCGTCATAGAAAGTGTGCAGGACCATAATCGGGTGTGCGGGACGTCATAGAAAGTGCGCAGGTCCTACGTAGGAATGTGCAGGACCCCAGTGGAAGTGTGCAGGGCGTCATAGAAAGTGTGCGGGACCTCAGTGGGAGTGTTCAGGGCGTCATAGAAAGTGTGCAGGACCCTAATCGAAGTGTGCAGGACGTCATAGAAAGTGCGCAGGTCCTAAGTAGAGATGTGCACGACCCCAGTGGGGAGTGTTCAGGGGCGTCATAGAAAGTGTGCAGGACCCTAATCTGAGTGTGCAGGACGTCATAGAAAGTGCGCGGGTCCTAAGTAGGAATGTGCAGGACCCCAACGGAAGTGTGCAGCACGTCATAGAAAGTGTGCAGGACCCAAATGGTAGCGTGGAGGGCGTCATAGAAAATGTGAAGAACCCAACGGGAGTGTGCAGGACGTCATAGAGAGTGCGCAGGTCCCCAGTTGGAGTGTGCAGGTCATCGAAAGTTAGCAGGACCGCAGTGGGAGTGTGCAGGACGTCACCAAGAGTGTAGAATTTGAAAAAAGGTTTTTCAATTTTTAATGCTAAATCTTAACCTTTTGTGGAGAGGAAATAGATAGGAAAATATGAATCTTGAGAAGCGTGGGACGCGTTCTGAGATTGGCGCAGAACTCCTGCGACATTTTTTGCCAGTTTTAGGATACAAGCAGCAGCTTCACTTCCGCACCTTCTCTGTTCGCCACTCATTGCAACCGCTCAGTCATTTCGAATCCCTAACTTCCAAAAACCAGTTTTATATATGTTGCAAGTCTGAGCTTATCAAAATCTGCACCACAAAAACATAAACAACCACCTACTAATTTCACTCATTGAGAACAAGGGGCATGATGTTGGTCAACTAGGGAAACATCATATAATATGAGAATGCGTTTTTCCTTATCATGATAGAGACGGTAAAGCGAGAATAATCGCTTGTGAACTTTACAAATTGGAAGAAAGGGCAGTGGGTAGCGACGTAAAGGGAAGGAAGTACAGAAGGGGTTCTGAATTTTGTGCCGGTAGCAACGGACGATTTACCGCTGGCTTCTTATGTTTTGCTTTATGATCCCACATTTTGATATACCCACGGCCTGCTGTAAATGTACGGCACCTTGCTCTGCTCAGGAGAGTACTTTCGGGTAGGCGGAAGTCAGTCACCACCGTTCTAACAAACTAATCCGTCTCAGATAGTTGGCTCATGCAAAAGTTTCTGTGAGCGAAAACTTCGCTAGGTCTCGCTAGTTTTTGCTTAAGAACATTTGCGAGTCCGTTTTTGTACAGTAATGTAGTCTTCTGAGGTTCAAATGCTCTGTACAATTAAGCAGCTCTGATAATTATAAAAAAAGAGGACGAAGGACATTCAAGATATTTGGCACTCGAAGCCTCCACTACATTTTGGTATAGAATTAGAAGCAGGTCGAGTTTTCGAGTAACGTCAAACCCTCTGAGATAGAATAAAGCTGTGATCTTGAATGGTGTACTGTACTCGATCGAACGAGCACAGACGGGCAAAGGAAAACTCGCAAACTTGAATACATTCAGTGCAGAATTTTCGGACCAACCGGATACGTTTGCAAACTGTTTCCCCGGGATCTCGTAATTTGCAAAATGGTCGCATACCCCATGAAAACGGTACTGAAATCAACGACAAAGACTAGAGGGCACTCTACTGTGGTAATGGGAGGTGTATTGTACATACATAGTTATCTACAGCTGGAATTCTTTTCTATTTCATTTAGTACGGACTCTGCTTGAGGGTCAGTTTTCTCGCATTCCTTGCTTTTGAAAAGGTTAAGTAATTACATATTGCTGTGAAGTTCCATATGTATGAAAAAAAATCAAAGACTGGTGTTTCCCATCCACACATGATTCCAAACAGGCTCGATATTATCATGGCCCCCGATTTGAATCCGCGTGACTTCCATGTATCGCTTTGCCCGGCAAACTCTTTCATTCTGTTGATTCCCTCACCCTAATCCTTCTGAACACTATAAATGATGTACACTTGAAATAAGCTCTGGAACATATCTAGTAAGCCCTTGATTTCGAATATACAGCAAGGAGCGGTTGCTTTTTCGTAGGAACATCCTTATCATCAGTTATACAGTGCGTTCGGAAATGATAGGGACACCCCTGAAAACCACAGTCTTGATGTTTAAATTGCGTGCGGCGTTCGGTAATGCTCATAAATGAATTCAGCAAGGTAAATAACCTATGTTCATTTGTTTCTATTACAATAGCATGATAATGTAATATTTTATTTTAAATTGTCACATTATTCGCCGTTCGGAAATGATAGGGGCACTATTAAAAAACAAAAAATATCAAACAAGGAATGAACAAATATACTTATACATGAAATTTAATATGATATCGCACCTCCAGAGTTGGAAATCAATTCAAAAATTCTACTCGGCATAGAAGTGATCAAATTGGATATCACATTTTTATCCAAATTTCTCCAGGCTTCGAGTACAGCGGCTTTTAGCTCGTATACGGTCCCATACTGCTTGTTATTCGCGTAAATCTGGCGCACAATTATGACCCAGATATTCTCTATCGGGTTGCAGTCAGGACTACACGCGGGCCATTCCATCACGCGAACTCGGTTTTGTTGAAGCCACGCCTTTGTGGATCTGGAGACATGGACCGCAGCGTTATCTTGCTGGAAAATGTAGCGTTGACGCCTGTTTCCAGTGAAGAACGGCAGAAGATGCGCACGCAATGTTTCTTGATACTCCTCCGAATCCATCCGACACGAAGTGAAGGCGATTTCCAAAACACCTTCGCTGCAGAATGCTCCCCAACACATCAGCGAACCGCCTCCGAAATTTCTTCGACTAAATACCATCGGATCCTTGCGAAGATCTCTCCAGTAGCATCGAGCACCGTCAGGTCCATCAAGGTTAAACTTCTTTTCGTCGGAGAAAATTACCTGGAACATGTCGCCTTTATCTTTTTAAATTTTATCGGGTTTTTAGAGAATCCCATACCTTTGACCAGTCTGTTGCCATGTTGTTCCTTGCAAACCGGAGTCGAGCTACTTTGTGGGCTGATGTTTTCGTCTGCGTTTACTACGCTCCAAACAGTAGTCTTCGAAACATTGAGCGACCACTGAGCCTTCACTTGGTTGAGAGACAGACTACTGTTTGAGCAGAGTCGGCTTATCCTCCGTGCATCCCAGCCGCTGACCTTTCTTGGGCGTCCAGGACTCTTCGCCAAGCCGTAGGAGTCTGGATCTCGTAGGAATTGGCTGATGCAGTTGGGGGAACGTCCGAGCTGGGAGGCAATTAGACGTTGGCTCAGCCCGGCAGCGTTTAGGGCACGTATTTGGGCTTGTTCGAAAACAGTAAGCGATGTACCACGGCCCATGATTGGAATAAAGATGTTGGGTGTCCTCGTGTTGCGTTCATGTAGTGAACTTGTAACAGGAAATTTTGTTCGAAGTGAAAAATTTCATTTTTTGCAAGGTGTCCCTATCATTTCCGAATGGTGAAATTTTCTAAATGTAAAGGAAAAATCTTATGAAATTAGACACGGTCTCAAGGAAGTTGCGAACAGAGGTTTTTTATCACGCTGAATTCATTGATGAACAGTATTCATCACCATTCCCAGAATTTTTTTTAAAATCTAATTTTTTAGAGGTGTCCCTATCATTTCCGAACGCACTGTATGTATTTCACCGAGACCTACCGTTCTATAGTTTTACAATGTCGAAAAAAATTCCACGAACGGAATTTGAAAATTTCTCGTTCGAAAAAATTTCGAACGAACAAAATTATAAGAAAATTTCGTTCGAAAAAATTTCGGACGACTGAGTTTCGAAAAACACTTCCGAAATTCGGTCGAACGAACGAATTTCAATTTTGATTTTTTTCGAAAGCCGTTCAAAATTTTGGATCTTTCCGAACTTCGTTCGAAGGTTAGGATTTTTTTCGATACTCCTTCAAAATTTCGGATCTTTTTTTTCGAAACCGGACTCAACGCTTTATTTACAACGCTCAGTCAGAGAATGAATATTATACGCGTGTTCGATTTCTACTCAATTCGCCAGCATGTATTGCCTTATTTCAACCACTTCGAAGTGATACTTATCGGGCCTATCATGTCGAAGTCTCCTAATCAGTGTTATAATTTGCCATGACTGATCGATCCTTTGCTTGCTTCGCCCGGACTCATGTGAGCGAGAAAGGCTTCACGTATTCCGGTCCCAGAAATACTAGGCTGTTCAATAAGTTTTGTCGTTCGATAAGAGAAACTCTATTTTATGGTTCAAAATACACTTTATTATTCAGTATAATCTCCCTGAACATTAATACACTTGCTCCAACGATCCTCGAATCTGTGGATCCCATCCCTGAAGTGAGAATCCGGAAGGTCTGCAAAATACGCTTCAACAGCCGTTATGATCTCTTCATTTGATGGAAAACGCTTGCCACGCATAAATTTTTTGAGTTCTGGAAATAAATGGAAGTCGCGGGGGGCCAAACCTGCTGAATACGGTGGATGCTCCAACAATTCGAACTTCAATTCATGGATTTTAGCCATTGTCAAAATGCTCTTGTGACATGGTCTTTTGGAATGTCTGAATGATTGGACCAATATTCTCGAAACAAAACAAGCATGTGGCATAATTCACTTTGATTTCTCCAAGGCTTTCGATCGGGTTGGTCATACAAAGCTTATATATAAATTGAAAAAGTTAGGTTTTCATCCTATGCTGGTAAAATGGATAGGCGAGTTTATCCGTGGTAGAACATTCCAAGTGAGAGTATGCCAAACCTTGTCAGAAGTTCATGAAGTCGAGAGTGGTGTTCCACAAGGAGGAGTACTATCACCAATTCTTTTCGCCATTTTCACCGCTGACTTAGCCAAAATCAGTGAGAATCTTGGTGTCAAATGTATGCAATATGCTGACGATTTTAAGATTTACAGCAAGATCAGTGGGAATTTTTCAGATCAAATTCAGAAAGCTCTTGATGCAGTTGGCAGCTGGGCACTTTCCTGGGGTCTTCCCCTTGCTCCAGAAAAAAACGCAGCATTTGAGAGTAGGTAGAAATGAGATTTCACGAAGGTACACAATTCAAAATAGTACGATTCCTGTTGTAGAGAAAGTCCTTGACCTGGGGTTCTCCTATGACAACAAACTTGATTTTACTGAACACTACAGAACAATCTGCAGAAAGGCGAACGCTCGCAGCTACCAGTTACTGAAAGGGTTGGCTACAAAAAACAAAAGTGTCTTAATGAAGGCTTTCGTAACGTATGTTAGGCCTTTAGTAGAATGCGGGACCACAGTGTTTGCACCACATAAGGTGAAGGACATTCAAGCTATAGAAAAAATACAAAATAACTATACCCGCAAGGTTGTAATTAGATATGGAGGATTCTTATACTCTCGTCTTCCGAAGTCCAAAATAAGGAACAAATTTCTAGGAGTACACTCATTGCAGTCTAGGAGGAGACTCAGAGATGTCTGTATGGTTTTTAAGATAATTTCTGGGTTAGCTAGTGTAGTGCGGTCCTCGTTTTGCAGACTCACTGCATCGCGAACGCGTGGAGGAAGCATCAAAATCACATATACCATACCTAGGAGTGGAATAAGATTGCATGCATTTACTGCGCGTGCTGGCTCTGCTTATATTGAGTTGAGGAGCACCATTGATCCTATACCGACTAACTTTAGGGTTTTTAAACGAATGGCTTCTAACACAATACTTTCATACTGAGGTATTTCACTATCTGTTCTGTGAGCAGTAATCATCGGTTTAAATTTATTTTATGTATTTTTTAAGGTTCTTGTGTATTATATCACGACTGTCCTAAACGGCGTAATGAATTATCATTATTATGGTGCATTGTCCTGATGAAAAAGGATTTTTCTTCTGCAAAGCGGGTCTTTTTTTCACGAATTTTTTCCTTCAACTGGTCCAAAAGGTTGCAGTAGTACTCAGAATTAATTGTTTCACCAGTTTGCAGGTAATCCACGAACAAATTCCTTTCGCATCCAAAAAAAAAACTGATGCCATAACCTTCTTGGCCGATTTCCGGTCACGAACTCGTTTCGAAGCCGAACAACCAGGTTCACCCCACTCTTTAGCCTCTTTTGATTCAGGATCATGGTGATAGACCCAAGTCTCATCCATAGTGATGAATCGATGCAAATCCACTTTATCCTTTTTAAAACGCTCCAAATGTTGCTGAGAAGGTCGCATTCGAATGTGTTTTTGTTCCATTGTTAGCGAATGCGGCACCCTTTGTGCACACAGCTTTCTAAAACCCAAAATTTCATTTAAAATATGGCTCACACTGCCAAATGAGATGTGTAAAGCCTCTACGAAATTTCTCTCTGTCAATCGATGATCTTCCAAAACCATATCCTGTATTTTGGCTATGATTTCTGGCGTTGATGCGCTTTTTGGACGTCCTTCACGTGAATCGTCTTCAAGGCTTGTACGACCACGTTTGAATTCAGCAACCCATCTTTCTACTGGTCTAATTGTAGGTGAACAATCATTATCGCTCCAGCCGCGAAGCGGCTGTAGAGGTTTGGTTTTGCCTAGACCTTGTGATCACTTCTAATTTTATAAAGTAGTTTATAAAACCATTTAAACAAATTTTCGGCAGATTCCCCTTCTGGATATAAGTGAAGGGTCCAAAGACACCAGCTCTCAAAATTTAGGCGAATCGGTTCACAAATAACAAAGTTGTGAGCCCGAAAGCTTAGAAAAATTGATGGTGTGCGCCGTAGGCCAGTGGGCCGTGGGCCGTGAGGCCGTAGGCCGTACGCCGTCACGCTTTTCATTCTTCACTGCTAGTATTCACTGCCAATGGTCACGGGCGGTCAATTTCAGGCAGGTAAGTTGGGGGGACGCAGGCTGGTGAAAGTGCATCTGGCTGATGACGTCATCGGGACGTCATGAAAAGTGCATCTGGCTTCTGATGACGTCATCGGAACGTCATGAAAAGTGCATCTGGCTTCTGATGACGTCATCGGGACGTCATGAAAAGTGCATCTGGCTTCTGATGACGTCATCGGGACGTCATGAAAAGATGCATCTGGCTTCTGATGACGTCATCGGGACGTCATGAAAAGTGCATCTGGCTTCTGATGACGTCATCGGGACGTCATGAAAAGTGCATCTGGCTTCTGATGGCGTCATCGGGACGTCAGGAAAGTGCATCTGGCTTCTGATGACGTCATCGGGACGTCATGAAAGAGTGCATCTGGCTTCTGATGACGTCATCGGGACGTCGTGAAAAGTGCTTCTGGCTTCTGATGACGTCATCGGGACGTCGTGAAAAAGTTCTTCTGGCTTCTGATGACGTCATCGGGACGTCGTGAAAAAGTGCATCTGGCTTCTGATGACGTCATCGGGACGTCATGAAAAGTGCATCTGGCTTCTGATGACGTCATCGGGACGTCATGAAAAGTGCATCTGGCTTCTGATGACGTCATCGGGACGTCAGGAAAAGTGCATCTGGCTTCTGATGACGTCATCGGGACGTCATGAAAAGTGCATCTGGCTTCTGATGACGTCATCGGGACGTCATGAAAAGTGCATCTGGCTTCTGATGAGGGCACCGGGCCGTCGTGAAAGTGCTTCGGGCTTCTGATGACGTCATCGGGACGTCGTGAAAAGTGCATCTGGCTTCTGATGACGTCATCGGGACGTCATGAAAAGTGCATCTGGCTTCTGATGACGTCATCGGGACGTCATGAAAAGTGCATCTGGCTTCTGATGACGTCATCGGGACGTCATGAAAGTGCATCTGGCTTCTGATGACGTCATCAGGACGTCATGAAAAGTGCATCTGGCTTCTGATGACGTCATCGGGACGTCATGAAAGTGCATCTGGCTTCTGATGACGTCATCGGGACGTCGTGAAAAGTTCTTCTGGCTTCTGATGACGTCATCGGGACGTCGTGAAAAGTTCTTCTGGCTTCTGATGACGTCATCGGGACGTCGTGAAAAGTGCATCTGGCTTCTGATGACGTCATCGGGACGTCATGAAAAGTGCTTCTGGCTTCTGATGACGTCATCGGGACGTCGTGAACTGGCTGATGACGTCATCGGGACGTCATGAAAAGTGCATCTGGAGTGACGTCATCGGGACGTCAGGAAAAGTGCATCTGGCTTCTGATGACGTCATCGGGACGTCATGAAAAGTGCATCTGGCTTCTGATGACGTCATCGGGACGTCGGTGCTTCTGGCTTCTGATGACGTCATCGGGACGTCGTGAAAAGTTCTTCTGGCTTCTGATGACGTCATCGGGACGTCATGAAAAGTGCATCTGGCATCTGGCTTCTGATGGCGTCATCGGGACGTCATGAAAAAGTGCATCTGGCTTCTGATGACGTCATCGGGACGTCATGAAAAGTGCATCTGGCTTCTGATGACGTCATCGGGACGTCATGAAAAGTGCATCTGGCTTCTGATGACGTCATCGGGACGTCGTGAAAGTGCTTCTGGCTTCTGATGACGTCATCGGGACGTCGTTGAAAAGTTCTTCTGGCTTCTGATGACGTCATCGGGACGTCGTGAAAAGTGCATCTGGCTTCTGATGACGTCATCGGGACGTCAGGAAAAGTGCATCTGGCTTCTGATGACGTCATCGGGACGTCATGAAAAGTGCATCTGGCTTCTGATGACGTCATCGGGACGTCGTGAAAAAGTGCTTCGGGCTTCTTATGACGTCATCGGGACGTCGTGAAAGTGCTTCGGGCTTCTGATGACGTCATCGGGACGTCGTGAAAAGTGCTTCGGGCTTCTGATGACGTCATCGGGACGTCATGAAAAGTGCATCTGGCTTCTGATGACGTCATCGGGACGTCGTGAAAAGTGCTTCGGGCTTCTTATGACGTCATCGGGACGTCGTGAAAGTGCTTCGGGCTTCTGATGACGTCATCGGGACGTCGTGAAAAAGTGCTTCAGGCTTCTGATGACGTCATCGGGACGTCGTAAAGGTACCTCGAGTCTCTGATGCCGTCATTGGGAGGTCGTGAAAAGTGCGGGCCTCCCCCAGACGGGGGGGGCACTCAAGATTCAAGTCAGAAATGGAATGAACCACCGATCTATAACGCTATCAATCGAAGTATTTCTACACAACTTCATGTACAACAATGACTGATAGCAGCATCAAACATCTTTTATCAAGGTTTCCATTGATTTTCATGAGAAAGTCGTGGGTGCCCCCGTCTAGGATGATCCCAAGAGTGCTTCGGGCTTCTGATGACGTCATCGGGACATCGTGAGAAGTGCGGGCCCTACTCCAGACGGGGGGGGGGCACTCAAGATTCAAGTCAGAATTGGAATGAACCACCGATCTATAACGCTATCAAACAAAGTATTTCTACACAACTTCATCAACAACAATGACTGATAGCAACATCAAGCACCTTTTATCAAACTTTCCATTCATTTTCATGAGAAAGTCGTGGGTGCCCCCCCCCCGTCTAGGATACTCCCAAGAGTGATTCGGGCTTCTGATGACGTCACCGGGACATCATGAGAAGTGCGGGACTATCCTAGACGGGGGGGGGGCTCTCAACATTCAAGTCAGAAATGGAATGAACCACCGATCTATAACGCTATCAATCGAAGTATTTCTACAGAACTTAATCAACAACAATGATTGATAGCAGCATCAAACATCTTTTATCAGGTTTTCCATTCATTTTCATGGGAAAATCGTGGGTGACCCCTTCCCCGTCTAGGATAGTCCCAAAAAAGCTTCGGGCTTCTGATGACGTCATCGGGACGTCGTGAAAAGTGCTTCGGGCTTCTGATGACGTCATCGGGACGTCGTGGAAACCCGGATAGTGGGCAGGTGTTCGGGAGCCGTTGCTGCTCATCCGAAAAGTTGTGAAGACCACCCCGTAGAGTGAGCAGGAGCCCAGACTCGATGCTAGCCATCGGAGAAATTATGCCCCGGAATTCGCGCAGGAGAGAACACCTTGCAAAACTTCTGTAAAAGTGTAAGGATGACAAGCATAGCAAGCAGAAAGTTTGAGATGTTATGTGAGTCATGTCAGGTCATGTTGCCAGGCTGCTTTTCAGTTTCGTAAGGTCATTCACACAACCCCATTTTGAGTGCTCCTCTTCCTTCTTCACCAGCCTACTGATTTTTCTGCAATAAATGGTATATGCTTGCTTATTAGCATCCAAATTCAAAAACAAATTGTTAGAACTATCTCCATTCGCAGCTCAGCAGAGCTTTTTCATATCAGATTCATGGAATCGAAGCGGCTGTTCTGCGAACGAATGGGGCAACTTGGAAACGAAATTATGAGTATGTAAAACTGCTTTGTTCCACTGATGTGAAAGTGTCCAGATGGAATGGAAGGTAGTTTCTGACTGTCCCGGTTTTAAGTTAGTTTCATTTTGAAAGCGAAGAACTGCAGGCAGATTCTGCATCCGGCTGTAGGCCAGCAGGCTTTCATGATTATCGACCGGGCTGGCTACGTCTGGGCGACCAACTATAACCGGGGCCTAAGGTCCCTGTCAGAGTTGGTTGAGAAAATCACAGTGGCCGACCCGTTCGATACGTATGAAAAACATGGAAGGTGCAAATAACACCCGGTGTAGCCAGATGTGGCTGACGCGATCAATATGAATGAATTATGTGGAACGATATCATGGATATCATTCATTTCTTAGCTAATATCATGTGAACATCGGTCTTGTCAGCCACATCGAGACAAGCACGCTCATGCCGATCATTTTTCCGCAGGGCTACCGTAACCCTCCTTAAAATTTTTCCAAGTGTCAGCATGGTTATGAGCACATCCTAATAGCCAACAAACATGTTTGCACAATTTCGACCTCCTCAGCCACTCCCCAGTGGCTTCTCGAGGAGAGCGGTGTGTGAATGAATGCATACCGCTCCTCCGCTCTTTTATACCCCGCATGTTATGAGCGTGTGTTTACATTCGTTATCATGTTTTGTTCAAGAATGGTTACGGTAGCCCTGCGGAAAAAGTGATCGGCATGGGCGCGCTTTTCACATCGAGTGATTTTTCTGAGATAGTTTTACAACAGTTTGGTTCATTGATTCTTGTGACCACAGAAAGAGGACTGATCCAGTGGGGAGATGAAGAGGTCTTTGTTCGAAATTCTTGCATGGGATATTACAGCGTAATATCAAGAAAAAGTGAACAATTCTGTAAAAAAGGGGTCTCCTAAGCAGAAGTGGTTTGGTTAGCGTTACAAATGCTTCAACAAAAAGGGAACAATAGGAAAGCGGAAAGGAGAGTCTACAAAAAATGAACAATATCCTCCAAGAACTCTTTTCTTTTTCGAAACTTCCAAACAGCGGAAACAAACCGTTGTGGTATTTTACGAGGAAGAATTGACTGGTTCCCTAAAACAATTTAACATCATCTCCCCTTTTAATGATAGCTATTAGGTTTACATGCATATATACATACTAGCGAGACCTAGCGAAGTTTTCGCTCACAGAAACTTTTGCATGAGCCAACTACCTGAGACGGATTAGTTTGTTAGAACGGTGGTGACTGACTTCCGCCTACCCGAAAGTACTCTCCTGAGCAGAGCAAGGTGCCGTACATTTACAGCAGGCCGTGGGTATATCAAAATGTGGGATCATAAAGCAAAACATAAGAAGCCAGCGGTAAATCGTCCGTTGCTACCGGCACAAAATTCAGAACCCCTTCTGTACTTCCTTCCCTTACGTCGCTACCCACTGCCCTTTCTTCCAATTTGTAAAGTTCACAAGCGATTATTCTCGCTTTACCGTCTCTATCATGATAAGGAAAAACGCATTCTCATATTATATGATGTTTCCCTAGTTGACCAACATCATGCCCTTGTTCTCAATGAATGAAATTAGTAGGTGGTTGTTTATGTTTTTGTGGTGCAGATTTTGATAAGCTCAGACTTGCAACATATATAAAACTGGTTTTGGAAGTTAGGGATTCGAAATGACTGAGCGGTTGCAATATTGGTGAACAGAGAAGGTGCGGAAGTGAAGCTGCTGCTTGTATCCTAAAACTGGCAAAAAAATGTCGCAGGAGTTCTGCGCCAATCTCAGAACGCGTCCCACGCTTCTCTAGATTCATATTTTCCTATCTATTTCCTCTCCACAAAGGTTAAGATTTAGCATTAAAAATTGAAAAACCTTTTTCAAATTCTACACTCTTGGTGACGTCCTACACACTCCCACTGCGGTCCTGCTAACTTTCGATGACCTGCACACTCCAACTGGGGACCTGCGCACTCTCTATGACGTCCTGCACACTCCCGTTGGGTTCTTCACATTTTCTATGAAGCCCTCCACGCTACCATTTGGGTCCTGCACACTTTCTATGACGTGCTGCACACTTCCGTTGGGGTCCTGCACATTCCTACTTAGGACCTGCGCACTTTCAATGACGTCCTGCACACTCCGATTAGAGTCCAGCACACTTTCTATGACGCCCTGCACGCTCCCACTGAGGTCCTGCAACACTTTCTATGACGTCCTGCACACTCCCACTGGGGTCCTGCACATTCCTACTTAGGACCTGCGCACTTTCTATGACGTCCTGCACACTTCGATTAGGGTCCTGCACACTTTCTATGACGCCCTGAACACTCCCACTGGGGTCGTGCACATTCCTACTTAGGACCTGCGCACTTTCTATGACGTCCTGCACACTTCGATTAGGGTCCTGCACACTTTCTATGACGCCCTGAACACTCCCACTGAGGTCCTGGACACTTTCTATGACGCCCTGCACACACTTCCACTGGGGTCCTGCACATTCCTACGTAGGACCTGCGCACTTTCTATGACGTCCTGCACACTCGATTATGGTCCTGCACACTTTCTATGACGCCCTGCACACTCCCACTGAGGTCCTGCACACTTTCTATGACGTCCTGCACACTTCCGCTGGGGTCCTGCACATTCCTACTTAGGACCTGCGCACTTTCTATGACGTCCTGCACACTCCGATTAGGGTCCTGCACACTTTCTATGACGCCCTGCACACTCCCACTGGGGTCCTGCACACTTTCTATGACGTCCTGCACACTTCCGCTGGGGTCCTGCACATTCCTACTTAGGACCTGCGCACTTTTTATGACGTCCTGCACACTCCGATTAGGGTCCTGCACACTTACTATGACGTCTTGCACACCCTCACTGGGGTCCTGCACACCTTTTATGACGCCCTGCATTTTTTGCATCGCTAGACGACTCGCAGAAGTTATCATGACCCACGGCCAAAAGTGCGCTCCACGGACAAACTCGGTTGGCCCGAGGCACGTAAGAGGTGAGTCGGGCAGATTTTTTGGTAATCGATAAATGTCGCACCCACCTAAATGTTGGTACCATTTCATACAAGTTTTGATCGGCCATTCCAAAGATATCGGGGACACATGCACACACATACACACACACACACACATCGGGACATAACTGCTTTAAGTATAAGGATTTTATCGGCACTCACATAATCAAAGTCCTTTATGGAGCCAAAAGCGCTTCCTCATAGAGAACCACAACGGTTTGTTTCCGCTGTTTGGAAGTTTCGAAAAAGAAAAGAGTTCTTGGAGGATATTGTTCATTTTTTGTAGACTCTCCTCTTTCCGCTTTCCTATTGTTCCCTTTTTGTTGAAGCATTTGTAACGCTAACCAAACCACTTCTGCTTGGGAGACCCCTTTTTTACAGAATATACTTTTAACACTCGTTCGTGAATTTCTTTTGGTGCTACACCTTCCAAAAATAAGAATTTTATCACTGCACGATATTCAATTTTTTCCATCGCTCTGACACGGCGACACTAAATGGCTTGTAAACAAAGAATGAATTGACAGATTGAAATGAAACTTCACATATGTTAGAACATATGAAACATATGAAGAGCGTACCAACAAAACAAAAAAAATTGGGCTAGTAGCTACGCCCTCTCTTATCGAACGACGAAACTTATTGAACAACCTGGTAATTGGTGCAGGCGAGTTGTTCGCCCACGCCCACGACAACTCGGCCCGAGGAATAACGAAACAGCGTAACCTAAGGTTTGAGGAGCGCTTTCAAACTCGAACGAAATTTCGAAAAAAATTCGAAAAATTGTTTCTCGAACGAACGAAAATTGAAAAAATTTCGTTCGAAAGCAAGTCGAAGGAACGAAAAAAAATCGTTCGACAAAATTTTGAAGGAATGAAAAAAAAATCGATCGACAAAATTTCGAACAAACGAAAAAAGTCGGAAAATCTTTTGAAATTTTTTCGAAAATTTCGTTTGTGTACAATTATACACCATTCCGCTGCTGATGATAACCGAAATTTAAAGCTCATTAGATAATCCCCCAATCCCCAAAAGTACGGTTTTAAGCGCTCGGTTAGAACCCCGCCGCTGGAAGGCGCGTCAGCATGCAATGGAGGAGTATCGATCACGATCGATCCTCCTCCGTTGCATGCTGCCGCGCCTTTCAGAGGCGGAACTCTATTCAGGCCCTTATCCATCTCGTATGTGAACCTACTTCATAGCCCACGAAAGCCGTTCCAGGATTCATAAGAGGCCCGCAGAATTCAAGTCTGGCGCTGGTCGCATTGACGAACAGCGCTGTTTGATGCAACATTCATCACATCCGGCGACGGGGGCTACTGACGCGGCGTGAAGGGCGACGAGGGGGTGCCGCAGTGTTTTGACGCCGCTGCGGCTCTGCGTCGCTGCCAGCGAGCGGAAACGACGCAGCGACGGTAAAGGGCTCTGCGGAGTTGCAGAGACCGGCGGCAGGTCGCCGAGGGAGAGGCCTGGGGCGGGGTCGAAGCATGACGCAGTGTTGGGCACCAAGGCCTCGCAGAGTTGCAGCGAGTTTGCTGACGGCGTCGCTCCGGTAGTCCCTGCTGTCGCAGCGGCGAAAGCACTCTGCGAGGTAACCACGTCGCTGCTGCCGCGCTACACGTCACCGCCATCGCCCGCTACGTGGCTTCCCCCATTCTCCATCATTGCCCTGCAGCCGCGAGACTCGCCGCGGTGCAACTCTGCAGACTCCTTCATGCTCGAAAATTTTTTGTCGCCGAAAGCATAGAAGGAGTCTTTCTTCTGTGACAGAGTTCTAGGCATTCAGCCTTATTGTCGAGGGCTGATTCATTATTATTGAGGCATGCTCTGTGAATGTTCAGGTGTGGTCCAGATACCTGTGATGGAGGCACGGAGTGCGAGATATTGGCCGTTGCTGTCACCTCCACCCAAAGGTTTGGCGAAGGCTATGCCCAGTAGGTTTTCTCGAGTTTCCGAAAAGGGTTACATATTATTGCATTCTTCAAACGTTGTACACTGCGTTGCATAAGTATACGAACACCCCCAAAAACGATGAATTGGGTGTTGAGTGGAGATTTTGAGTTCAGGTTTGAGTTTCAATGTAATCTGCTACGCCGAAAACGATGGATTCCATCATATTATCACAATTCCTCAATTTCACTCCCGATTGTAGGACATGCTTGCTTTTTCGCTTGTTGCATAAGTACGCTTGTTGCATAAGCATAACACTTGTAAGTTATCACGATTCATCAGAAATTAGTAATACAATCATGAACAAAACTTCATCAATATGAAGTGGCAGCCGCATTACGTGAAATCAATCCGATTAATCGCTCTGGCAGACTGTCGCTGAGCCGCTTGAGCAGGTTTCCATCAAGTTTGCACCGCGCGGTATGCTTGAGAGCATCAACATTGCTGTACTGCATCCATCCTTGTAGATTCTTCGAACAATGATGTCCCATAAGTTTTCTATGGGGTTTAGATCAGGGCTTACAGCTGGCCAAGGCAGGAGTTCCACATGATTGCTCCGTAACCATTCCAGCGTTGAACGGCTGACATGGATCGAAGCATTATCTTGCGCATAGCGGAGCCGCTGACGTCTTCGATCACGCAGAAAAGGTAGTTGGTGGGTGGAAAACACTTTGTGGTACCCTCCTGAGTCCACTCTGGTCGATACAAGCCCACCCTACCACTACTGGTAAAAGCGGCCCACACCATCACGCTGCCACCTCCAAAGTTTCGTCCGCTGAAATAGGATGGGTCCTTTTCGCAATCTCTCCTGTGGCATCTTGCGCCATCAGGGCCATCCGAATTGAACTTCTTTTCGTCGGAGAAGATGATCTAGATGGTCAATTTGTGATCGTAGGCTTCAGAAGCGGAACACCCTGAGCGACTCAACTTGTCCCACTTTGTCTTCATGTTCAACCGTGCGAACTGAAGACGGGCAACCTTGTGGCGATCTTCAATGCGAGGAGCTTTCTTCAATACGGGTCTCGCAATGTTATACTGGCGGTGGATGGGACGCAAGACGGTGTATCCCGACACATTCAGCGCGATTTCGGAACGGATCGTTGTGGCCGACACCATGGTGTTGGATACACGTCGAGCAGTATGCCTTTCATCTTGAGCGGTGAGTATCCTTGGGAGTCCTTAGCGATACGGATGCCATACGAAGACGGATAATGCGAAAACTTGGAAATAAATGCAGGTGACCGTCCAAGCTGCCGCGGAATCTGGTGGACACCGGCTCCAGCGACGTTCAAAGCCTCGGCTGAAACCACCATTTAACATCCGATCCATCGATTTTTGGGGTGTTTGTATACCTATGCAACGCAGTGTATAAGTTGTTCTGGTGTTTAGAAAGTTGGATCGTTGCCAAGTCGAACATTCTACGTGAACTGGTGCTTGTGGCCGATCTAGAAGAAGTAGACTTGAATCCGAACAACAGCGATCTCCGCGGAGTTAGTTGGTTCCCTCCTCTTCCTGAAATTTCTAACACAGCTGCAAATGCTCACGTAATACCTGTGTAATCTTTTTCAAGGACGATATCAGCGGTTTTATTCTTTATATTTTTTACTAACCTTCTTTGATTCCCCTTCGAGGGACGTCCCATTGCTCTGTGCTCGATCGACTGATAACGGGTCTATCGTTGCCAGGAAATTTCCCCCAAATATGTGACAATCGTATATTCAGGCTGTCTGCAAGTTGTGCCGTATGCGAATGTTGTTAGCGAGTGATGTCTTCAAACACCTTATAGCTGCAGTACATCGGAGGAAGGTAGAGGATTCGATTGGTACTTCTTTTCATGTATTCAATAAATATACAATAGCAGCATAGGAAAGAAAGAAGGTTTTTGGCACTTCTAGACTTGCGAAATTTCGGAAAAAGCCGTGCTGGAAGTTGTGAAGGATGAATAAAGGGACAAAAATGTATGTGACGTTCTCTCAGCGGACCATTCGTCACGTAAAAAAAAGTGAAAACACTTGGAATAGGTTGCAGGTGCTCTCCAGTTGGCCACTATGGCTGCGTTTCTGATTTCCTACGAGCGCAAGACAGATGTGGGTCTCTCAAAGGCCTTCAACGGAAGTTTGCGTAGATGGACGACATATCGAACATAAGGACGATTTCTGTTATTTAGGCTGTTTGATTTAGCCACATTGGGAAGAAGGTGAAGATGCGCGCCCATTTATCCGCTATTGGCCCTATCATGATGTACTGATCCGAGACGTGCGCAGCACCAAAAATGCAGGTGAAAACATAAGATTTCACGGAGAGGTGCCAACATATACCAACGCCTTCTCAAGTGGCAACGGAAGGTCGATTTCGAGTTCCTGGACACAAACTCAGAATAACGCCAGATCGTTTCGTACAACACGCTCTAAGAAAGCTCCCAATTCCTGACTGGAAACGGCCACCTGGACGTAGGCAAAAGTTCTGGACGGATGTGGTAAAAGAGGATTTAAAGTCACTTATCTTCGAAAGGCCGTTCAGGCGCGACGTTCTATACCGCAGAAATGGAATAGTAGCAGATGGATGGATTCTGTTCAAATTATGGCTGAAGACAGTAAAAAAATGGATACAGCTGACTACTAGGACGGCACACCTCCGTGAAGATGCGGAATGACCGCGTAAGGCGGAAGCCGGCCAATTAAAGGCAGTGTTCAGGATGAAAAACGCTATCGAAAAAGCACAAAAATCAGCTTAGATCAAAAACAGCTGAAAAACTATGAAGGTAGCGCGGTGAAAAACGGTCTACAAATAGAGTTTCTAGGGCCCAAAGAAGCTGGTTCGTGCACACGTGCACAGCGATGACGAAACAGATCGCAGTCTCATGCCGAGCAGTCAAAAATCATCGACATTCAGAGGACGAAATAAATGCAAATTTAACGAATAAAAACAGTTGAATAATGAAAGCATCACTTCAGTCAATGTTTTTGACTAGATGTGTACATAAATTCGAAGGTTCATTGATTGACATTCAATTTCAAGCTAGCTGATGTTCTTGATATAAGAGGTCATCGATGCCGATGATGTGGAGAGGGCTCGTCCACCATCAAAAGACAAGAAAGTTCAGGTTTCAAATTCGGCCCAAAACAGTGGTTTTTTCGCGATTTTTTCTTATAGGTCCTACTACTCGAGACCCAGGAAAGGATTTGGAGAGAAAAAGACGACAAGCATATTTGATCGCGACCACTGCCTTTAAAGGCAGTGTTCAGGATAGAAAACCCGAATTCTTGTTTTCGATGTTTTTGAGTTGGTAAGACCACTAAGAGGGGTTGCTAGGGAAAAGTCCCCACAGGTCACTCAAATACTGGAGAAAAACTGGTTGAAGAAATCTCTGAAAAATTCAAATATGCCTGTTAGTGAGTTTCGAGAGACTGCAGACAAAGCGTCGAACCGGAATCCGGAAGTGTTTTGCCGCGCTTCGAAAATCTTAGTTGAGTGGCTTCGTTTTGTGTTTTTTGTACAGAAAACTCTTTAAAAATAAGATGGGCTAATGCTCTGACATGACAGATGAGCTAAAATGTTAGAACTTTTCGCGATAAAGAATATTCGAAAATTCGGTGCCTGTTCCTCTGGTGGAACGAACGCAGGACAACGGTTATATGACGTGGGCGGGGAGATCCAATCGGTTGGCTGGTCCACGAGATTTTCACCCACTTCTCGGCTGTTTTTTCTTGTCGTATTTCTGTTCTTATTATTCTTAGAAGGACTCAAAGCTTAGGTTTTTGCCAAAAAATGGGCTAGTTTTTCATCGTGAACACTGCCTTTAGGTCAAACACTGTCGTTCTCGGAGCCAAATTGCTGTCCGCATTTGCGGACAACGGCTGTTGCATCGCGCAACAAAATGATAGTCGTGCAAGGACCTCTTATTTCCGGCACCATTAACCTCTCTCCCAGCACGATTGTCATCGTTTTGCGTGATGCAACAACCGTAGTCCGAAAATGCGGACAGGAGTTTGGCTCCGAGAACGACATTAAAGGCAGTGGTCGCGATAAAACGCCTGCGTTCTTCTACTCTTTGAACCCTTTTCCTTTCCTGGATTTAGAGTAGAAGGGCCCATAAGAAAAATTTGCGAAAAAACACTGTTTTATGCCAGACTTTGAGCCTGAACTTTCCTGTCTTCTGATATTGGACGAGCCCACTCACATCATGGGCATCGATGATCTCTAGTATCAAGAACATCAGTTAGCTTGAAATGGGAATTCAATCAATGAACAATGTCCTCCGGGCTGATCAGCTCTAATATTCCTGTCCTTATTTAGTCAAAACAATGAATGAAGTGCTTGCTTTCAAATTTGCATTTATTTCTGGCGATGAACGTCAATGATTTTTGACTGCTCAGCAAGAGACTGCGAATTTTTTGGGCGAAGCTGTGCACGTGTGGGCGAAATGGCAACTTAGGATCCTAATAACTCTACCTTTAGCTCGTTTCTTTCGTAACATTTGTGGACTGTAAGCCATTTGAGCTGATTTTTATTTTTTTTCCACAAATTTTTCATCGCGACCACTGCTTTTAGGCCGGGATCATAATTCCCGCGACCAGCGACAGCGACAATGCATATCAGGCATATCGATTTTCGGTCGATATTGACGGTAAACACTGGGTCGCGTCGCTCGTCCCTCGAAGTATGATCCCGACCTTGAGTTACTACGAGAGCACATCAGCTGTTTTGTACAACTAGCAATTGTGGTGCGCGCGAAGCGCGCACCAGATTTGGCTTTAACTCGCCAACGCGCAACTCTGCGATTACGAAATCGGCGTTCGGAGTGACTGTGGAAATGCGGTTTCTCCTCCATTGGAAAGAGCGTAAAAAGTTGGGGTGTACACCCAAAAATGGTTTGGAATGGTTTCTTGGCGCTCGAGAAAAATGGCGAAAACCACGTGATTTTGGTCGAAAAACTGTTAATCTCCTTTTTTTCAGACGGCGTTCACGATCTTGTTGCAGTACTTAAAATTGAGCTAGGAAGCTAATTTTTTGGCAGGAGCCTAGAAATGGATGCAGCTAGCTCCTATTCAATTTTGGAGTTGAAAGCTCAATTTTAGCGGAACCTCAATTTTGAGGGTCAAGACGGGTAAAAACATGTAAACATGTTATGGCAAACCATCCGACGTTCCCTGAACTTCGAAAATGAATTAGTGAAAATCAACACAGCTAATGATAGGCTTCCGGCCAAGATTGTTCTCTCTTTGAGATGGTTGGTGTAAATAGGACTTGAGGAGTGCGCAGGACGCCGCAGAAAGATCCTTCCATATCCTTATACTTAAAGCAGTTATGTCCCGATGTGTGTGTGTGTGTGTATGTGTGTGCATGTGTCCCCGATATCTTTGGAATGGCCGATCAAAACTTGTATGAAATGGTACCAACATTTAGGTGGGTGCGACATTTATCGATTACCAAAAATCTGCCCGACTCACCTCTTACGTGCCTCAGGCCAACCGAGTTTGTCCGTGGAGCGCACTTTTGGCCGTGGGTCATGATAACTTCTGCGAGTCGTCTAGCGATGCAAAAATGCAGGGCGTCATAAAGGTGTGCAGGACCCCAGTGAGGGTGTGCAAGACGTCATAGTAAGTGTGCAGGACCCTAATCGGAGTGTGCAGGACGTCATAAGAAATGCGCAGGTCCTAAGTAGGAATGTGCAGGACCCCAGCGGAAGTGTGCAGGACGTCATAGAAAGTGTGCAGGACCCCAGTGGGAGTGTGCAGGGCGTCATAGAAAGTGTGCAGGACCCTAATCGGGTGTGCAGGACGTCATAGAAAGTGCGCAGGTCCTAAGTAGGAATGTGCAGGACCCCAGCGGAAGTGTGCAGGACGTCATAGAAAGTGTGCAGGACCTCAGTGGGAGTGTGCAGGGCGTCATAGAAAGTGTGCAGGACCATAATCCGGGTGTGCAGGACGTCATAGAAAGTGCGCAGGTCCTACGTAGGAATGTGCAGGACCCCAGTGGAAGTGTGCAGGGCGTCATAGAAAGTGTGCAGGACCTCAGTGGGAGTGTTCAGGGCGTCATAGAAAGTGTGCAGGACCCTAATCGAAGTGTGCAGGACGTCATAGAAAGTGCGCAGGTCCTAAGTAGGAATGTGCACGACCCCAGTGGGAGTGTTCAGGGCGTCATAGAAAGTGTGCAGGACCCTAATCGAAGTGTGCAGGACGTCATAGAAAGTGCGCAGGTCCTAAGTAGGAATGTGCAGGACCCCAGTGGGAGTGTGCAGGACGTCATAGAAAGTGTTGCAGGACCTCAGTGGGAGCGTGCAGGGCGTCATAGAAAGTGTGCAGGACCCTAATCGGAGTGTGCAGGACGTCATTGAAGGTGCGCAGGTCCTAAGTAGGAATGTGCAGGACCCCAGCGGAAGTGTTCAGGGCGTCATAGAAAGTGTGCAGGACCTCAGTGGGAGTGTGCAGGGCGTCATAGAAAGTGTGCAGGACCCTAATTGGAGTGTGCAGGACGTCATAGAAAGTGCGCAGGTCCTAAGTAGGAATGTGCAAGACCCCAGTGGGAGTGTGCAGGACGTCATAGAAAGTGTGCAGGACCTCAGCGGGAGTGTGCAGGGCGTCATATAAAGTGTGCAGGACCCTAATCTGAGTGTGCAGGACGTCATAGAAAGTGCGCAGGTCCTGGTAGGAATGTGCAGGACCCCAACGGAAGTGTGCAGCACGTCATAGAAAGTGTGCAGGACCCAAATGGTAGCGTGGAGGGCGTCATAGAAAATGTGAAGAACCCAACGGGAGTGTGCAGGACGTCATAGAGAGTGCGCAGGTCCCCAGTTGGAGTGTGCAGGTCATCGAAAGTTAGCAGGACCGCAGTGGGAGTGTGCAGGACGTCACCAAGAGTGTAGAATTTGAAAAAAGGTTTTTCAATTTTTAATGCTAAATCTTAACCTTTTGTGGAGAGGAAATAGATAGGAAAATATGAATCTTGAGAAGCGTGGGACGCGTTCTGAGATTGGCGCAGAACTCCTGCGACATTTTTTGCCAGTTTTAGGATACAAGCAGCAGCTTCACTTCCGCACCTTCTCTGTTCGCCACTCATTGCAACCGCTCAGTCATTTCGAATCCTAACTTCCAAAAACCTGTTTTATATATGTTGCAAGTCTGAGCTTATCAAAATCTGCACCACAAAAACATAAACAACCACCTACTAATTTCATTCATTGAGAACAAGGGCATGATGTTGGTCAACTAGGGAAACATCATATAATATGAGAATGCGTTTTTCCTTATCATGATAGAGACGGTAAAGCGAGAATAATCGCTTGTGAACTTTACAAATTGGAAGAAAGGGCAGTGGGTAGCGACGTAAGGAAGGAAGTACAGAAGGGGTTCTGAATTTTGTGCCGGTAGCAACGGACGATTTACCGCTGGCTTCTTATGTTTTGCTTTATGATCCCACATTTTGATATACCCACGGCCTGCTGTAAATGTACGGCACCTTGCTCTGCTCAGGAGAGTACTTTCGGGTAGGCGGAAGTCAGTCACCACCGTTCTAACAAACTAATCCGTCTCAGGTAGTTGGCTCATGCAAAAGTTTCTGTGAGCGAAAACTTCGCTAGGTCTCGCTAGTAGGATTATAATTTGCCCCCGGCACAAAATTCTCACTCTGGATATATCCTGTTAAACTTGCGCTCTGGCTTACTGAGGCAAGTTAAAACCTGTTTTACGTGTACTATGTCAAGACGCGTATGAAAATAGACATGTTTAGACAAAGGTATTAACAATGTTGCTGGTATAAAAGGCTCCTCATCTCACCGTGTGCCTCAGTCGGCTCTTCGGAGCCGGACCTAGAAGGTGGCTTTAGTCACTTTCCAGAAGATCCCCCGGATACCGGAGCCCACTGCCAACAGTGGTGGTGGGGCCACCCCCCCCCCCACCTCCCGTTAGGATCACAACAGGGATGACCCGTGTGGGATGGTTTCTTGGCACTCGAGAAAGATTGAGAAAACCACGTGATTTCGGTCGGAATACTGTTAATCTCCTTTTTTTCAGATGGCGTTCACGATCTTGTTGCAGTACTTAAAATTGAGCTAGGAAGCTAATTTTTTGGCGGGAGCCTAGAAATGGATGCAGCTAGCTCCTATTCAATTTTGGAGTTGAAAGCTCAATTTTAGCGGAACCTCAATTTTGAGGGTCAAGATGGGTAAAAACATGTAAACATGTTATGGCAAACCATCCGACGTTCCCTGAACTTCGAAAATGAATTAGTGAAAATCAACACAGCTAATGATAGGCTTCCGGCCAAGATTGTTCTCTCTTTGAGATGGTTGGTGTAAATAGGACTTGAGGAGTGCGCAGGACGCCGCAGAAAGATCCTTCCAAAAGATCCTTCCATATAGGATTATAATTTGCCCCTGGCACAAAATTCTCACTCTGGATATATCCTGTTAAACTTGCGCTCTGGCTTACTGAGGCAAGCTAAAACCTGTTTTACGTGTACTATGTCCAGACGCGTATGAAAATAGACATGTTTAGACAAAGGTATTAACAGTGTTGCTGGTATAAAAGGCTCCTCATCTCACCGTGTGCCTCAGTCGGCTCTTCGGAGCCGGACCTAGAAGGTGGCTTTAGTCACTTTCCAGAAGATCCACCGGATACCGGAGCCCACTGCCAACAGTGGTGGTGGGGTCACCCCCCCCCCACCTCCCGTTAGGATCACAACAGGGATGACCCGTGTGGAATGGTTTCTTGGCACCCGAGAAAGATTGAGAAAACCACGTGATTTTGGTCGGAAAACTGTTAATCTCCTATTTTTCAGACGGCATTCACGATCTTGTTGCAACACCTAAAATTTAGCTAGGAAGTAAATTTTTGTAGCAGGAGGCTGGAAATGGATGCAGCTAGCTCCTATTCAATTTTGGAGCCGAAAGCTCAATTTTAGCGGAACCTAAAAATTGAGGGCCAAGACGGGTAAAAACATGTAAACATGTTATTGTAAACCTTCCGACGCTCACTGAGCTTCAAAAATGAACTAATGAAAATCAACACAGCTAATGATAGGCTTCCGCCCAGGATTGTTTCCTCTTTGAGACGGTTGTTGTGAATAGGATTTGAGGAGTGCGCAGGGCGCAGCAGAAAGTGCGCGGGCCCCCAGTGGGAATGCGCAGGACGCTGTAAAAATGTACGGGACCACAGTGGGAGTGTGAAGGACGCCGCAAAAAGTGTGTGGGACCGGAATGAGAGTGCGCCGGATGCCGTAGAAAGTGTGCGAGACCCAAGTGGAAGTGCGCTGGACGCCGTAGAAAGTGTGTGGGACCCAAATGAGAGCGAGCCGAACGCCGCAGAAAGTGTGCGGCCCAACAGTGGGAGTGCACAGGACGCCAAAGAAAGTGTGCGGGACCCCAGTGGGAAAGCGCACGACGCCGTAAAACGTGTACGGGACCTCAGTAGGAAAGAATAGGTCGTTTTTTATGTCTGCGGGTCACAATTTTTAGGAGTTATAGTCGTCCGACCACACCGATCGGTAATGATTCAATTATTTACCGTAGGCAAGAGCTTTCATAAAACCTCTCCAAAATGGGAATCGCTCAGCAAAAATCAGGTTAGAAAGGGAACCTTTGGGAAAAATATAGGAAATTTCCAAAAGTTTAGCGTCCTGGCAAAAGTAATGATTTGGCAATGTTATAACTACAAGAAATATAGAAGTTGACAAAATCAAATTTGAAAAAACAACTCGAAATATGTTTGAAAATGATTTGGCACAAAATAACCAGAAGTGATGAAAAACTTTGAAATGTAGTGAAATGACCAAAACAGGATTTGGCGGTCATTCATAGGCCAACTTTTGATAAGTAGTGACTGACGAGGGATTAAATTTTACAAAATTCTCCGTTAAACTTATCAAAGCGAAATCAAGCGCGCAATGGAAATCGTAAAACATTTCATTGAAGCTGTAATACGGAAATCAGCATAGGTGAACTATGTGAACGTAACGCTCAAATCCGATGAGCGCTTGATTTCGCTTTGATAAGTTTAACGGAGAATCTTGCAAAATTTAATCCCTCGTCAGTCACTACTTATCAAAAGTTGGCCTATGAATGACCGCCAAATCCTGTTTTGGTCATTTCACTACATTTCAAAGTTTTTCATCACTTCTGGTTATTTTGTACCAAATCATTTTCAAACATATTTCGAGTTGTTTTTTTAAATTTTATTTTGTCAACTTCTATATTTCTTGTAGTTATAACATTGCCAAATCATTACTTTTGCCAGGACGCTAAACTTTTGGAAATCCTCCTTTGAAAAAGACTTTTTCATTTCATTTATTACCCGGTAGAACCGTGTGAAGACAAACAACAAAACGAAATACCCAACAGCAAGCCAAAGAGACTAATCATAGTAGCACAACAATCAAGCAAATGGATAAATTCACCATGAAGCATACACAGGCACCATGATGGAATGAGATCCAATAAATATCACTCCTGGGACAGCAGATAACTCTCAAGTGCCTTCTTGAATTGAGTCAATTTCCCAACTACCAACTCTGAGCGAAGTAATTTATTAAACTCAGACCCGCCCTTTTGACAAAGAGTGCTGTCTTACATTCTGCCTGGCCCCAACAAGGCCCAATTTCACCGGCGCTCCTCTAGAAGTTGGTGGTCTCAGGTTGAACAGCCGGCTAGCCTTGATACCAGCACTCCCATGAATGATCTTATACATCATTATCATATCAAACCTTCTTCTCCTCTGCTCTAGAGTGGTGAGGCCCAAATTAGCGTTTCTGGTTACAAGACACACGTTGCGACTCTGCCTGAAAGGGAAATCTTTTCCCATGTTTTTTTCACATTGTGCTTCTGCCAGAAAGATATGAACATTCCCAAAGTATGAAAAAAGGTTTTTCGAGTGAACCCTGTATATTAGTTCTCTATGAAGGGTGTGCAGGTAGTCAATCGACTGGAGCCTTCTGAAGATAAAGCATGCCTTTATAATAACCATTGGAAAAAAGAGATCCATTACCTTGCTCACAGTTGGCATTTTCTTTGCTTTTGCTTTTATGAATACGGGTGTTCCAAACCTCGCTAACACTTTATTGAGCAAAATGAGTGCAGAATAAGACCATAACCTCTGACACTTGGAATTATTTTAAGATGCATCACCCAGATACCTAACAGCGGTCGGAGGACAGTATGCATCCTAGGAAGCCGCGTGGGTAGGGTCTCTTTCATTGCAGCTTGAATATGAAACGGATAACTATGGATTTATTTCCCGTACCAAAAAACACTGAACGGTTCCAAGCCTCTATCGCTACTTGGGTTTTTGCCTTACTGTCCCCACAACCTTTAATGGCTCCTGACTTTGTCTAGTGACGCCTTTTCGATTATTCTCTAATTTGAACCATGGCCTTGTGGTCGGCAGTTGAATCGTTGCGCTAAGACTTGGTTTGTTTTTGTATACATTTTCATGGCCCTAACTCGCTACTTTGTGGCTTCTGAGCACGTCGGCAACGGCGTATAATAAATAAATGTATAAATAAATAAATAAATAATGACAATATTAATGTCACCATCAAGCTGAAATGCTAGCAGCTGTGGCTACGTTCTATGAAGCAACATACTCTCGGGCAAAGCATTGAATTTCCGTCATGCTTCAGGCATCCAATGGCAAATGGACAGATCTACAGTTTTCTAATCGATCAATATGATCTAATCCGAAAACGTCTCAGACAGTCGTGGGGTAGTACTTCGGCACAATGTGGCTTGGATTCCTGGGCAAACATCGGATACAACCCCTCGTTTCCAGCAGGAGCTGCTGCTAACAGCAGCATGTGCTGCCAACGTATGCTAAGATTCAACCCTTCGTTATCGACAGCCGGTTCTGCGAACGGAGAAAGAATTCGGACTGCCACTTTCTTTAGCGGTGTTGGGTATGATCTTTGTCACGGCCCGCAGCAAGGAGGCCAGCCTTGTCACGGACCGCAACAGGGGCATCATCTTCGCCACGGTCCACAACGAGGAGGCTTCTCTCGCGATGGGCCATAGGAACGACCCTTAAGCGTCCAAAATTGACGTCCAGACAGGGTTCGGCGTGAGGTGTGATGTATCACAGAAGGGGGGGGGGGTCGGACCCGTCGACATCCTGTGGGATGGGGGTCGGACCTTCGGTCAACCAAGAACCAAGATGGACTTCTATCAAGGCGGGGGGTGGGTTGAGAGCAGGGATGAGCGGAATTTTTTTTCTGAACTTCGGAAATCGGAAATCGGAAGGACCTTCTCAATTTCGGAAATCGGAATTCGGAAATCGGAAGGCCAAAAACCATCGGAAATCGGAAATCGGAAATACATTCAGTGAAATTCTTAACGCTCCCCCTGGTGACTGCGCGTACCAAAAAAAACTTGAACTCATCCTTCTTTTCTGAAAGTTTTTATGCAAACTCAATCAACTCTGGCTTTGTGAAAAGTGAAAACGGACCTCGAATCCGAATTCAGCGCCTAAATTAACCCTCTGGGGATTTGGCCAGGTAGAGCGTAAAAGTTTTTTATCTCGTGAATATTTCCGATTTCTTCCGCATTTTCAGGCTTTTTTTTCGGAAATCGAATTCGGAAACCGGAAGGCCAAAAACCATCGGAAATCGGAATTCGAATTCCGCTCATCCCTGGTTGAGAGCCATACCGTTAGTATTAAAAATGACGGCAAAATGAGATCACAATAAGAGGTCGAAATAATACTGGAGATCATACTGAGAGAGCAAAATGAGGCAGGAGATCGAAAAAGAAACCGAATAGTGAGAAACCACTGCGAAAAAACAAATGAGGCAAGATATGAAATGGAGATGTAAAAAAAGGCAATAACACACGAGAAGAGCTGACAATTCACTGGTGATAAATCATGCAAGACAATAGACGACAGTGGCATGGCCATCGTTAATGATTCTGACATGGAGGAGGAGTCTTAGCCAGGTAAAGTGTGTCGCCAAAGCGCTCCTGGATATGTCAGCAGCAGTGGTGTTGAGTACTCGCTGTCACGAGGTCATTATAAGCGGACTATCCTGTCTACGAAATGACACAGATGTTCTGGAGTTTCGTAATCGAAGATGCATTCTTAGGCAATTTAGGATTCACAGGTTCGATCCCGCTAAAAGTAAAAAAATTTCGCGATTCTGAAAAGTAATGGATAGCTGACTGTTTGAGAAGAGCATTGTTCATTGTTATATCACTTGCAATTTACCCCACGAAATTGACTCGTGTCTAAGATGCGATATCGCCTGAAGCATAGGATTTTTATGCCCTGAGGGCACATAGGCGCGGTTGCGGGCGCGGGACCCATATTTTGAATACGAGTGCCCGCATGTGAAAACGCACCCAAAATTTCACGGACGCAGCTTTAAGCCGAACAGCGCTACATAGGGTGGGCGGAGCCTGTTTTCATGCCCTGAGGGCACATAGGTGTGGTTTCGGGCATGAAAACCACATTTAGTAATTGACTATCCGGATGTGAAAGGCACCCGAAATTTCATGGACGCAGCTTTAAGCCGAACAGCGCTACATAGGGCGGGCGGAGCCTGTTTTCATGCCCTGAGGGCACATACGTGTGGTTTCGGGCATGAAAACCACGTATAGTAATTGGGTATCCGAATGTGAAAACGCACCCGGAATTTCATGGATGCAGCTTCAATCCGAACAGCGCTACATAGAATGGGGTCCATGAAAAAATCGATATCTGTGAAATATTTACAAGTATTTAACGAAATTTGAATTAGGGAGTTTCGCGTTGCTACAACGTGCGGAAAACCTAGTCACGGACCCAATTAATCAATTTCATTCTTTTAACCGGTTAAAAACGGTCTTTAAAGACCCATCTTTAGGTGGTATACAATCGATTGTATCACACCTACCCTCTGGTTCCGGGCCTGATTTAGTGTGTGCAATTGCGGACTTGCGTCGTGAGGGCTCAACGCATCGCTTTCGTACGATCAAAGAACTAGGAAAAACCTTGAAAATGTAGAAAAACACGCACACGAACAGCTGATGAGGGGCGGGCGCAGAAGGTCGTACGAAAGCGATGCGTCGCGCCCCCCCCCCGACGCAAGTCCGCAATTGCACACACTAAATCAGGCCCGGAACCAGAGGATAATTTGTATGGAATTAGGTGTGATACAATCGATTGTATCACACCTAAAAATGTGTCGTCAAAGATCGTTTTCAACCGGGTAAAAGAATGAAATGGATTACTTGGGTCCGTGACTACGTTTTCCGCACGTTGTAGCAACGCGAAACTCCCTAATTCCAATTTCGTTAAATACTTGTAAATATTTCACAGATATTCATTCGCCACTGTCACCACGGCGAGCGGTCGGCCTATTGATTCCTCTCGGCCACCGCACACCTTCCCTTACCCAAGGGTCAATTAACCCCGTTCCTGATTCTGAATTCGAGGTTTCGACTGCTCATTTCGACTCTTCATTCCCCCCCACGACTACCTCGAGTATCCATATCTACCTTCAAACTGGATACTACCTCTCGTTCACTGATTTCCTGCCTCGCCATTTTCTTCACTTGTTCGCTAGATTATTCACTTCTTCTGCCGTGCCGTTCCGAATTAAACGGCTTCCGTCCTTTCATCGACTTCACACATGGATACCTATTCATCCTGCTCAGCAGAGACCTCCCTAGCGACCGTGCCTGAATTACTCGCCATGCAGCCCAATCGATAAGTTGGACCATGACGTTGACCTACTCCTCCACGATCAGACATTGCCACAGCACTTGGTTACCGTGATCTCCGCTTTACTCGAGGACAGGAAACTTCTGCAATCACTGCTCAACCGCAATCATGAACAGGAGGAAGAAGTTTCGACACTAAGAGCCCAGAATGCTGAACTTAAAACTGCACTTGAATCATCTCGCGTGAGTGCTAGTGTTAAAAATTCTTCTATTTCGCCCGATAATTTGCAGATGCACCATATTGACAGTCATCATTCTCAGCCTCCCATTCCATTTCATGATGTATCTTCTGAATTCGATGAATTTCATGAATATGAACGCCTCAGATCTGTCGTTATAAGTGGCATTCCAGAGTCCAAATCAGCTGATACTAATAGCGTTCTAATGTATGATTTTCGCAGTGTTGGTAACGTGCTCTGTCATTTAAATATTGAATGTCGTCCTATTGCTGTTTATAGATTAGGAAAGCCCATTGCTGACAAAAATCGACTGGTCAAAGTTGTATTTCCATGCACCTATTTCCAACGTTTGGCCGTTTCTAGGTCCTCTCGTCTTCGTTCATTCCCCAAGAGAGGGGTATTCCTCAGGGAATCCTTGACTCGAGAGGAATTGGAACGCAGAAGGGTTGAACGTCGGGCCCGTATGTCTCAGTCTACTGCAAAACCGCCTAATCCTACTCCCGCGAATTCCGTTGTTACCTCTCAGCCATCTCTTGATAGCCAGGGAAACTAGTTCCCGCTCCTCGGTCTAACGTTCAAGTTATCACCAAAACGTCTATTTTTTTCTCACTGAAGTGTTTTTATTGCAATATCAGATCCTTTCCGAAGAACTCCGTTCACATTGATCTTAGCCATGGTGCTACTTATGATCTTTACAGGTTTTCTGAAACGTGGCTCAAGAAACATCATTCCGTGAAGTCTATGCTAGGAGATTGGTGCAACGATTTCGTTATTTTGCGCTGTGACAGGCGCGGCAGGGCCGGCGGGGGGGTCGCCATTCTTCTTCGCAGCTCGCTCTCTTATTCGGTAGTTTTGTCAGAGTCGATCGATAAAGGGTACGACATTCTGGCCATTGATGTTTTCTTTCAAAACAGTTCTTTCAGACTCATTCTCGTTTACCGACCTCCTTCTTGCAATCATCACCACACAGAACAATTATCTAAAGTCATAAGCGACTTGTCTGCCTGTGAGTTTCCTGTCGTTGCAATTGGTGATTTCAACCTCCCCAATATTGATTGGAAAGTCTGGAATAGTGCAGTTGCATCATCTTGTTCTTTCACTGAAATGTTAGTTTGTCATGAGTTTGACCAGTACATCAAAGAGCCCACCAGAGGAAACAATATTCTCGATTTGTTGTTTTCCAACCACCCAGAAAATTTGCAAAATGTGTTAGTCCGCCCTCCTGTTGGCCAAAGTGATCATTCTCTTGTCGAATTTGACATTATGGAATCTGGGATTACACAACAGCCAATCCTAAGAAAACAATTTTCCAAATGTGATTATGCCGCAGTATCTGACTATCTATTAAGTGTTTCTTGGGTTGCCTCCCTTGAGTCGGTTCCAAGTGTTGATGAAAAATATCGCATGTTTTTGGCAATACTACATCACTCAATGAATATGTTTGTCCCTTGGTCATACGTCTACCCCACTAGGGCCAATTTGCCTCAATACCTTCAAAACATGTCTGTACATAAGGAGTGCTTATTCAATCATGCCAAATCTAGTGGAGATTGGACTGGATACTACAACTATTCCAAACATTTTGAGGCTCACCTAAAAAAGTGCAACCGAAGTGTCGAAAAAAAGATAGTAGAATCGGGAGAGAAGCAACGATTTTTCAAGTTTATGAAACGTAAGTTAACTGAAAGCACTCATTTTGGAAACTTGAAAGTTGGAAGCAGCGGTATCGCGAGTGATCATGAAAAAGCCAACATACTGGCCGATCAGTTTCGTTCCGTTTTCTCACTTGATGATGGTATGCAACCAGGATTTTCTATTTCTTTCGACAACCCCATGTCTGACTTCCCACACTTCGATCCTCTTACTGTTTATGAATACCTGAATACGTGGTGGCCACGATCCTATTCCACTACACCGGACGGTATTCCTTTCACATTTATTCGCAACGTTGCTCATGCCATCTCTTACCCGTTATCCTACATCTTCAATCAATCAATAATGTTCTCGCAGGTCCCTGCTTTATGGAAACATTCGCTAATAACGCCTATTCTCAAGAATGAACCGAGTTCAGACCCTGCCAATTATAGGCCGATTAGTATAACATTAATTTTTTGCCGTATTTTCGAAAAAGTAATGAAAAAACATATTTTGATTCACTTAAATGGGAATGGTGGGTTTCCGCCTTCGCAACACGGTTTTGTAGCGGGGAAGTCCACTGAAACCAATCTTTTAGAGTCCCTCAACGACTGGACGGAAATCTTGGATAATAAGAATGTGTGTGATATTATTTTCTTCGATTTTTCCAAAGCATTTGACCGAGTGAGCCACAAAAAGTTGATGTATGAAATTGACCAGCTTGGCTTTCATAGAAATGTTAGAGAATGGATATCTAATTTCCTTACTGAGAGAACCTTCCAGGTTCGTGTTGACGCTTCCTATTCGGATGTTAGGCTCGTTAAAATTGGAGTACCCCAAGGAGGCGTTTTGTCTCCCGTCCTTTTCAATATTTACGTCATGGAAATCGAGAAGGTTGTTAAAACTGGTGGTGTGCTTTGCTAGCAGTACGCTGACGACTTGAAAATATACAAAGAAATTCGCACCCAGAAAACTCCACATCACTCCAATCCGCTATCGATTGATTATCGTCCTGGGCAAATAGGCATCAGTTACCACTATCTCATCCCAAAACTTTTCATCTCAGACTAGGGTGCTCTAGACTTTCCAATTCATACGTCATTGAGGAATCGCCTATCGCAACGGTTCAGGAAGTGAAAGACCTGGGTTTCACCTATGATAGCAAACTTGACTTTTCTTCTCATTATAAAAAAATTACCTGCAAGGCGATTACTCGTACATTTCACTTCTTTAAAGCGCTAACTACGAGAAACAAAAACGTGCTACTGAGTGCGTACAAAACCTACATTAGGCCACTAGTTGAATGCGGAAGTTCGGTATTCTGCCCTCATAAACAAAAGGACATCGCACTACTTGAAAAAGTCCAAAACAATTTCACTAGAAAGTTGATGCTCAGAACGGGATCATTCCTTTATTCTCGTGTTCCACGAGCGAAGTTCAGGAATAATTACCTTGGTCTTTTTTCCTTACAGGTAAGACGTCAAATTTTCGACCTCTGTGTTGTGTTTAAGATTCTGCACCATAAGTTCGGATCAAATTGTTCTCGATTTTACTGTTTGTTACCCTCTCGAACGAGGGGAGGCTCGGCCAAACTTTCGTTTAATAGATCGAAAACTACAGTCAGGCGAAATTTTTTCACCGTAAGGGCCGGCCTGTTGTACCTAAAGTTCAGTAAAAAATTCAACCTCCCAGCTTCACTGGCCACTTTCAAACGCTATGCGCAAAAGTTCGTTGAAACCAATCTAGCATAAGTTTCGTTTATTGTTGTTGTTGTTGTTGTTGTTGTTTACTAGTTCCTTACGTTTTATCCTAATCAATTTTTATTCAGATTGTTCCGTTGTCATTAGAATTTTTGCTACTGTTCGGATTTTTTTCTTACTTCTGTCTTAGACAGGGTAATAAATAAATAAATAAATAAATAAATAAATAAATGAATATATATATATATATATATATATATATATATATATATATATATATATATATATATATATATATATATATATATATATATATATATATATATATATACAATTATATATATATATATATATATATATATATATATATATATATATATTTATCTCGATTTTTTCATGGACCCATTCTATGTAGCGCTGTTCGGATTGAAGCTGCATCCATGAAATTCTGGGTGCGTTTTCAAATTCGGATAGCCAATAACGATACGTGGTTTTCATGCCCGAAACCACACGTATGCGCCCTCAGGGCATGAAAACAGGCTCCGCCCGTCCTATGCAGCGCTGTTCGGCTTAAAGCTGCGTCCATGAAATTTCGGGTGCGTTTTCACATCCGGATAGTCAATTACTAAATGTGGTTTTCATGCCCGAAACCGCACCTATGTGTCCTCAGGGCACTAATGAATGTTCAGCCATTGAACAAACATTTGGTGACGCAGGAGATGTTGTTTTTGTCTGCCTTCGTGGAAAACATTTATTTATTGCATCATAAGGTTTTTAAAAAAAAATTACGAAGTAAGGGTGAGGTCCCCACCCCCTCCCCCCCCGCGGTCGTCGCCATCACTTTTCTCCCAGGGGGGGGGGGCTGAGCAAATCGCTTGACTTGGCTGGGGGGTCGGATCAATGCTGGGTTGTATCACACCTCGCGCCGTAGCCTGCGTCCAGAAAGTGATGTAAGGGGTCACCTTCTGGTACCGGCCTCAAACGGCCAACTGCCCCCTCAGCGAGACTAGCCGCCACCGTCGTACAAGAGGATGCTGCAATGTTCATTCGTATGAGACAACTCAATGAGGAGAATGCCACCAGAGACTAGGAGAGGGGGCTGCTGAACTCACGCAATCCTGCATCAGGGTCAAGCGGGGTTGCGAAATTCCGCAAGCATGGGTGGGGGATCTCAAAAATTCCAGCTCAAAAATGGAGATTTGGTGAAGATATCCCAAAAATTCTCGATATTTTCGGTCACCAAAGGGAAGGATCGTAGCGTTGCTCAGGTTTTAGACGCTCGAGTCCGGCTAATGAACGAATTTGCGGCTTCTAACAGTTTTGGTAATCAAATATAAACTGCTCAGAAATCGCTCCTCGGGGAGATCGCGAAAATTCTGGATTTTGGAAAAAATTGTTAGTGGGGGGTCGGGTCGCTCCGATTTTGTAAAGTCACCCAACGCCCAGCTTTTGACCCTGGCCAGGATAAACAAAGGGGTTGTATCCGAGCACAATCAACAGGAGCTGCCTCTAATTGCAGCTCCTGCTGTTAGCACTAGCTACAGCAGGGGTGCTTCTAATCTCTTTGTACCCGAGTGCAACCCCTGTTGTGCCGATGTAATACCCCACCACTGTGTAATGTGTAATATCAGATAGAACCGACAGGGGAGCAAACACTTTGGGATAACATCTTTTTTTCTACCATATAGAAGCGAATGCTAGTCATCCAGCAAAACGGCTCTGGTATCCCAAATAAATATACTTATACCCAAAAAATTCAGAAAACGTAAAGTAAAAAAGAGGGATGCAGGAAAAGCAAACAGTTACATGCAAGGCACGCAATCCATATATTGCCAAAGCCCGGCCACTGCTATAATCTAGTGAGAAGAGGAGAGCAATAAGCAGCTAAGTTTAAAACGGCTCATATTTCACAAGTGAGGCAGAATCAAGACGTCAATTTTTGTAAACGTTAGTTTCATCATAACTGGAAGCGTTTTGAACTGTTCTTTATTTCATCCGCTTTTGTTGAGTACAGCTAGTTTTGCTCAGGTCGCAGCTTTTTTTCTTCTAGAAATGGTCCGTCAACAAGAAAAAGCAGTATACATTTTTGTTACTTTATTCATTCTTCGCAACTTCCAGTAGGATGTTCTCCGAAACGTCGCGGGTGTCGGAGGGCCGTCCCTAGTTACGGCAATCACGATTTCATCGCCAACAAGAGTACTCTTCTTTGCAGCTGGAACTACTTCAAGTCGCTGACACAGATTTTGACGATTACTGTAGACGTCTAACGCAAGCCTCGACGAGTGAGATTTTTGATTATTAATAATATCAGATAGTTTTGCTATTTTATCTTTTTAGTTTTTAGTTTTTATAACTGAATGAAACTGGCCCGTGCTTTATACGTTTTGCATCTAAGTCAGTGTAAATGAGCTAGACTATTACATTCGCTTTGAATGGGCTATGCACCTCTCTTACCTTCTCCCACCCTACCTGTAAAAATTATTCCATGAATTTCGATTATTTCTGGTTCGAGGTGGGGTAGGGTGTATGGGTCGAATTGTTTCTGAGCATTCAACACAACGCTACCCGTGGTGACCCCAGAAGATGTGGCCTATAGGGACCATGTGTATATGCAAGTATAGTTAGGTCCGTAACTTGTTTCCTCAAGAAAAAACATTTAAATCTAATTCGCGGCGGATTAGATTTTAATGTTTTTCCTTGAGGAAACAAGCCACGGACCTAACGATAGCCCCTTTTTTGTCTACTAACAAATACAGCTAATCTTCCTTTAGGAGAGAACCTTCCGAGTACTTCGATAACTGTCCCGAAACAATCATCATCGAGGATCGTCTGGAGACAGTCATCATTCTCCGCTAAAAGCAAGGTTCAATTGTCGACGGAGAGGCCCGTGGCGCCAGCAGCGAGTCTTCACGCAAGACTGACGAATCTGTCGCTACAAAAATCTCTATCGTCTACGGAATCGAATTCAGCGTTTCTAAAGCAAACTGTGCTAATGCAAGCAGCCACTCAGGATTCAGCCGCGTTGACTGGCGAGTTCTGTCCCCTTTCCCCTTGATGGCTTTAAAGGACGTAATTCTGGACGTATTTTTTTCAGACAAGGAGTTTGAACTGGAAATGGAAGCACTTCGAGAATTGGCAAAGAACATCAAATGTGGAAAATTCACGGCCATCTACTGTCAGAGAATGGATTCGGTATGCAAACTATTGCGATGAACTTTTTTTGTGAATAATCGATTTTGTGAATTTTTGAATATGTGCTATCCACCAATCCACGGCACCGGAAAAGGCGGTTGTCTCGGACGCACCAGGGATGTTCACGACTTCCAACTTGGAGCCAGACCAAAAGTGGTTAGGCCGTGCCATGGCCCAGCTCCGCATCGGTGACGTGCGCGCCTCGGTGACGCTCGACCTCAGGAGGTCGGTCGTACCTCGTGGAAGTACAGCCTACCTCTCTCTGCGGTCGTCGCGTCCGACCACCTTGGTAGGCCGACCAGATTTGCGTACGTTGCGCGCCCGAGGCGCAGAGGGGGCGTGGTGCTATGTGGGATGGGGGGGGGGCACTGTGGCGCGATGCACTTGGCCACGCCCATTTCACCGAGCCGCATTAAATTTGAGCACCTACCCGGGGTTTCCTTCCCCTGCCAGAATCAGGAGAGTAGTTGCGGCACGGAAGAATGGGCGTGGCCAAGTGCGATACAACAGTGGCCCCCATCCAACATTGCACCGGGGCGCTACTTCTTTGAACTCTCCGATTGCCTATTCGTTTGGACAGAGTATATTCCTTCTAATCGATCCACAAATCCGAAAAATGGCTTTGCGACGGACAATCAATACTCCCGCCGACTGCGTAGGCGGACAGTTTGATTCGGACAGACTTTATATGCCAACAGGCTACGGCTCGAAGTGTGATACAAGTCAGTTTTCCTCCGACCCCCTCAAATCCCGTAATTTTCTCAGACTCCCTACCCGTCCCTGTGAGGAGATAATGACCGCCTCAGAATTTAGGATGGGCGTAAAGTTTTGACGAGCACTGTAGAATTTGATGTCTTGTGATTTCAGTACTTTTGCTCCCACTGTCAAATCAAGACAGAATGTCCTACATCTTTACTCGCTCACCGTCTCTCGAAAGCTCATTGTCTGAAGGTAATTCTCAGACATATATTCCCGGTGTGCTTTTGGAGTGCTATACTCTGCCCTTGTTCAGATTGTTGAGGATGGCGTCAGGGTCAGACGGGGTGACATACAGTTGTGGAAGACGCAGATTATTGCTGGATTTTAAGCATTCGCGGATTTCTCCGAGATCATCATCATTTGAAAAGTTTTTGTTGTCTTACATGGAATGTTCTCAACCATAAGCTCGGATCTTCCTCAATATGGGTTGAATTTCGGGTGACTTATCATTTGTGTTTTGTGTTATAGTTGTGTCATAACAAATGAAGGTAGTCTGTTGGTATTAATACATTGTTCTGATTGCACTCGGGTCGTATCAAAAATATTTTTTGTTGTGCTGGCTCAAACTATATTCTAGGCACGGACCTAATTGTAAGGGCATTAGTTTTCTGTGTAACCTCACTGTCAGCAAGGTGCTGCGCGACGACAGCATGGTCTAACACTGGCAGTCTGCTATGCAGTCAACGCATCGTGCCTTTGAAAGGTGTTTGCTGAGAATCAGTTGAAACCAGGAGTGACAACGGGCCTACGAAGTTCAGACCTTTACCAGAAGCCGCTTCTGAAAGTTCCGCTCCAGTACACAGCCAGGTCAAAGTATTGCTGTGCCGGTCATCTATTCCGTAAAGCCGAAAGTTGATGGACTCTCCGTTTCACAGAATGGCTCTGAAGTTTCAGAAAGAGGCCGCTGGAACGTCAAGCATCATGTTGGTTAGGTTGGATTTTGAAACGATCCAGAGATCGCGATCTGCCACTATTGGTGTAAGGCGGTCGAGGGTGCAGCATGAGAACTTATGGTCTACGCTAAGAAAATCGCCAGCTGAATCCTGTCCTGATTGCTGAATCCTGGGCCACAAAAGTATCAGAGTTGTAAAAGATTCAGACTATGTATCCCACTGTGGTGAGTTTCCTTTTTTTTCAGGGTTCGACGAAACGACTTTATAATATTTCAGGGGTGGATACATGATCACGATTTTTATGAAGGAGTTGCGGTCGTATAATTTCATATAGTTAACACAAGATAGTTCAACTCACTCGGATTGGGAGGCCGAGAGGATTGTCGAAGGCGGAATCGATCCGAAATTCCTTCCTTTCCGGTGAATCCGTGGCCGTATTCATGAACTTACGGGAACCTCCCGGAGGGTCCACAGTCAGTCTGCCGCACACATCGACTGGTTCTAAAGAGCTTCCCGCAAGGCTCTCGTAGCCTCATAAACACGGCTACCGATTTTGAGTTATGAAAAGTGGCGCATTTCCGGTGATTCGGACTCCGAATATCCGGTCGGATACGAAGAGGAAATTTGTCGCAAACTGGGAAAGGTGGTAACTAAATCTAACAGTTGCAGCAGTTTTAGTCTGGCACGTTTGCCGCTTCGAGATGGGTCTCAACTCGAAGCTAAATTTTCCTATACACTACGTTTTTCATAGAATGCTGCAATTTCTGAAGTTTCTTTAGTATCGATCTGCTCTCTGAGCAGTCAGATTACAGATCATACGGTCATCTTATTCATTGAAACTCCTGTAATTTGCATGAGATTAGGAAGAGGGAACTTCAAGATATTCCTGGGAATAGTTGAATCTGGATGTCATTACAGTGCATGTAACGAAAACATGAATCAGTTATGCCTAAAGAGGGTAACTTTAGGCACCAACGTTCAGGCGTGGCGGAGTGGCGCAGTGTAGTGGATTACCTCTACGGTATGACGAATGACTCAGGATAGGGACTCTGAGAGCTTTGACCTAGAAACAGCCGAGAAACAGCCTACCAGGCTCCGCGGCGGCTCCTGGTGAGCTGTTTCACAGCTTTTCACAAAACGGACCAGAAGTAGCCGAGAAGTAACTAAAAGTAACAAGGACGCAACCTTCGTCGGCTCGACGAGCCGCCATCCGAGGCTGCCAGCGGATGGGTGGGGCTTCCAAAAGCTGAGGGAGGTCCAAGTATGTACCTCAAACTTGGGTGATTGTACCGACGGAGGTGTTAACATCTGAATCATGCCACTGGAATGCGTCGCATACTTGCCTGGAGAGCATTGGTTCGGGGCGAGCATTATTTGTCGGCTATTTCGCGACCAAATCTTCCAGCAGGAGCCGGATTCATCAGCGCATGTCATTGGGTAGGGGTAAAGGCGTCGGCACGATTGACGATTACCCCGTGAGAGCCTATGGTATCCTACCAGAGCAGTGTCTCAGGCTCCGTCCATACGTGGCGAGAGCGTGCGATTACGCAAAATCTATGGTCATCGTGAGCACACGATTCGCTAGCCGCTCACAGGCGCTCCTTCTCGCCCGCTCGCTCTCGCGCGCTTTCGCCTGCACCACGAAACAAGCAGCAAGTTTCAAGCTTACTGCTCCATCACTAAAGCAGGTGGCATTAAACCTGTATCAACACCACTCCCCTTGTTTTTCATAATCCCACCACGGAAGTTGAAAACCGTGGGAAATCATCAGCCGTTGGGCCGACTCGAGCGATTGATCACTCGATCAAACGTTTTCAATCGAATCAACTCGAGGCAGGGGTGTTTGCCTGAGTTGATTTGCAGGCAGCGTTGAGAAGCGTCGAGAGGCGCACAACAGCGGGAACGCCCGCTCTAGCCACGTATGGACGCTGCCCCAGCCTATTAGCTGGGTAGGTCAAGGGCGCTGCCGGTTAGCGATCTTCTGCTTTAACAGGGTGATCATCAAACGTGCCGAAGCCTTTACCCCTACCCAGCACTGCCGCATTGATGAATCCGGCCCCAGAGGAAGAGATATCTGGTAACCCGTTTCTATGTTAAGCATTACTTATAAAAGGGAATGATTTGTGTAAAAAAAGATTCTACTGCTCTACGCGTGCAACAGACATCACGCAGAAGTTTTTATTCGAATGTTTATTTGACGCCATATTAATGTTACATTTGTTCTTTTTCAACCTATTGGCAGAACACTGATCTTTTTTGAAGAAAAGAACCTTTGCTCATGTTTGGGTTTCAGCAAGAGGGGAGCTGGTTAAGCCAATGATCACTGTTTATCCCATATTACCGTGACAATTGAGCGTGGATCAACAGTAAAATGGAGGTGATCCTTTGTTGAGACATCATTCAAAGTTATACTCACAGATGAATCGAGTTTGTTGACTAGGGCAACAGTTCGGCGACCTGAAATATTGCGATTTGCTGCTATTACTATTTTCAAGAAACATGACGTGGATAGAAAGCACATAAACGGTTTATGCACCTTTATGGACGACAGCTGTAGCTAGCACTCCCTGTGATCCAACAACTTCGGTACGGATCCGCTCAGCACCTCGTTTGAAGAACTTGCTAAAAGAATTCCCATTAGTGAAGGGTCCGCTTATGATATCAGTGGTGATGATTTAAAGGCAGTGTTCACGATAATCTTCAATTTTGAGATTATCCGCTATATTGATTGAGTGGCCCCGGAAAGAACTAAAATGACGCAGAAATTGAGAAAAACGCATCAGAAGTACGCGAAATCCTTAGGCATCACCCCGCCTCTCAAAGGCAGGGTTCTCGATAAAATCGGTTGTAAAGCTGTCCTCATGGAATTGTAGATCTCGCCATCACAAAAGCGAAAATGAGTAAACAATTGGAGGAAAAACGCTCAGGAACAAGTTATGGCTTGGTGTCCTCCCGCCCCCAAATATCGAGATTTGTGTAAAACTCTGTTTTGTTAACTTTTATTTTGCTTCTAAACTAATGTCTTAACATTTCTGGAGACTACAGATTACTTTAACAGCAAAATAAATGGCGGATAAGCAAGCATTAATAAAAATCGCGTTAATTAGGGGGCCGGCCGACACCGGTAATTAGCCGTTATACTTTGTTTTTGAGCGTTTTTCCCGCAAATTTCCGGATTTTTTCACTTATTTTCACTTTTGTAATGGCCAAATCTACATTCTCATGAAGAGAGCTCGTAAGTCGTTTTTATCGCGAACCCTGCCTTTAAGTATCACAGGAACTGTTTGTTGTGACAATTAAATCTGTTGTAGACCCGTCCTTTGCAATTCCCTACTCTCTATTGCTCCGTGCTTTCCTTCGAACCCTAACTAATACTGTTTTGCCTAAAATATTCCTCCATTTCTGATTTGCCCCATTTTATACAGGTGACAACCACCATGAACATGTTCATCTAACTGAACAACTAGTCCATGTTATAGAATAATGTCACTGAAATACGACGTTTTAATGCGTTTCTCGCCATTTCTTCAAAATTTTGGTAACACTTAGAGGCCAACGCATTGTTTTATGTGAAAAACTTTTGCCTTTGAAGGCAGTGTTCACGATAATAATAGCAACGCATGCTTAAAAACCACACGAGGGACGCGTTTTTGAGCAAAACTAGGCCCTCTCTTGCTTACGTTGATTTTTGAGCGTGAAGGAATTGACCGCTAGAAGGATCTCAGACAATGGGGTGGACCGACCGCGGGCGAAAAATCGCGTTTTGTACCAACCGCGTGTCACTATCGTACTGACCGCGGGCAAAAAATGCATTTCTTGCCAAACGCGCGCATTTGCGTACCGACCGCGCAAACGAAATAGTGCACGCGGTCGATACGCCTGTGCTGCGTACCAACCGCTCGCGGAATTCCATAGAAACGTACTGATCGCGAGCTTTCATCTTTGCGCGCGGTCAATACGGAATATGACTTTTCGCTGCGGTCAGTACGTGAGCACACGCAGCCAGTACGCAAGTGGTCGTGTTCGGTACGCAACTGTCCGCGTTCAGCACGCACGAAAACTGGACGGTGAGATCGTTTTGTATAAGTTTGCGCGGTCCGTACGCAATTGTTCGCGTTCAGCACGCAATCACCCGCGTTCAGTACGCAGGCAAACTGGATGGTCAGATCGGTTTGTCAGTCTGCGCGGTCGGTACGCAAGTGTTCGCGTTCAGTACGCAATCGCCCGCTTTCAGCACGCAAGCCAATTGGTGGGTGAGATCGGTTTGTTAGTCTGCGCGGTCGGTACGCAAGTGTCCGCGTTCAGTACGCAAGCGAATTAATGAGTGAGATCAGTTTGTCGGTCTGCGCGGTCAGTACGCAAGCGTTCGCATTCAGTACGCAATCGCCCGCGTTCAGTACGCAGGCAAACTGGTGGGTGAGGTCGGTTTGTTGGTCTGCGCGGTCGGTATGCAAATGTCCGCGTTCAGTACGCAAGCGAATTGATGAGTGAGGTCAGTTTGTCAGTCTGCGCGGTCAGTACGCAAGCGTTCGCATTCAGTACGCAAGCGTTCGCGTTCAGTACGCAAGCGAATTGATAAGTGAGATCAGTTTGTCAGTTTGCGCGGTCGTTCCGCAAATGTTCGCGTTCAGGACGCAACTAGCGGAGGCTCGGCGTGCAAGAAAACTAGTGTGGGCGGTCGGCAAGTGATTATGCGCGGTCGGTAAGCAATGAAACGCATTCAGTAAGCAATCGCACACGTTCAGTACGCACACGTTTTGTACGCCACGTGTATTCGTGCGTGTGGTTTATACGCAAGTGCACGTGCTTAGTAAAGAACGAAATTTTGATCTTCGGCGAATGAAGTTCACTGCTCCTTTAAATAAAGGGTGTTCAATGAAAAGTGCGCAGGACGCAGTGGATGTGCGCAGGACGCCGTAGAAAGTGTGCGGGGCCCCAGTGGGAGTGCGGAGGACGCCACAGAAAGTGTGTGGACCCCCAGAGGGAATGCGCAGGATGCCGCAGAAAGATTGCGGGCCCCTCAGTGGGATTGCGCAGGACGCTGTAGAAAGTGTGCGGGACCATAGTGGGAGTACGCAGGACGCCGTAGAAAATGCTTGGGACCCCAGTGGGAAAGCAAGGGTCATTTTTTATGGTTGCGAGTCATAATTTTCAGGAGCTATAGTCGCCCGACAACACCGATTCGTATCGACTTCATTATTCAACGAAGGGTAAACTGTAGTCGTAGGTTTCGCCTCTCCAAAATGGGAATCACTAAGCAAAAATCAGGCCAAAAAGGAAACCTTTGGGAGAAATATATGAAATTTCTGAAAGTTTAGCTTCCTGGAAAAAGTAACGATTTGGCAATGTTATAATTACAAGAAATATAGAAAGTGAAACAATTTAAAAAACGTCTTGAAATATCTTAAAAATGATTTGGCGCAAAATAACCAGAAGTAAGGAAAAAACTTCGAAATGTAGTGATATGACCAAAGTCGGATTTGACGGTCAATCATAGGCCAACTTTTGATAAGTAGTGACAGACGAGGGATAGGATTTTAGAAGCTTTTCCATTAAACTTATCAAAGCTAAATCAAGCGCTCAACGGAAACCGTAAAAGATTTTATTGAAGCCGAAATACGGAAATCAGCATTTGTCAAGCTATGTGAACGTAACGCTCAAATCCGGTGCGCGCATGATTTAGCTTTGATAAGTTTAATGGAGAAGCTTCTAAAGTACTATCTCTCGTCTGTCACTACTCATCAAAAGTTGGCCTATGATTGACCGTCAAATCAGACTTTGGTCATATCACTACATTTCGAAGTTTTTTCCTTCTTTCTGGCTATTTTGCGCAAAATCATTTTTAAAGATATTTCAAGACGTTTTTTTTTGAATTTTTCCATCTATATCTCTTGTAATTATAACATTGCCAAATCGTTACTTTTTCCAAGAAGCTAGACTTTTCGAAATTATCCTCTGAATATCCTTAATGTCTTATCTAATGTCAGCTACTTGGATGATTTGATAAATCAATGCTGCCTTTGAATTATGTTTGGGCAAAAAAATATAAAGTGACAGCACCCTGTGAACAAACACTGCAATTCCAGCGTGCCCCATCCCTCGAATGGTCTACTTCTAACTGTGCGACCATGATGATTTGAAAAATACAATCATAGCTCAGAATCGCGCCGCTGGTTGGATGTCATTACGCCGTCTCTGAGCTGTCCGTGCATCATATGTTTTTTGGGCAATGAGGAAAATCTACTCAGGAATCTACTTTGCTAGAGAATGGGTATCCACTTTTAGGACAGCTCGGGTAAATTTACTTAATGGTATGCGCAGATTCAAGTAACAGAAAATTGACCTATCTGTAAATCGTAGCCACGATTTGGCCGGAACAGTGGTGCGAGCTGCTAAGAGTGGGTGATACACAATCTGCTGCGGAGGAGCGCAGAACCCTTCCCAATCAGGTGCGTTCATTGCGGAACACGCAGACAGGACTCAGCGATATTTCGGTTCATGTATAGTTGTTGTTAGATCGCTATTGAGCTTCACGAGCCTCCGATCCTTTTCAGCAGAGCAGTGAGCGAACTCTCAGTTTATCGTTGCGCATGTATCTCGGCAACGTATAATTGAGATCGTAATTATGTTCACTAAGTTAATAAAACGGGGGAGGCTAACTATATAACAATCCCGCTTGATTTAGGGAAATATTTGGATTTCCAGCGACCAGAACTGAATTCTCTACCGAGTTCTTCGTCACCTGGAATCTCTATGACCTCCTGGATCACCTCATCATCGGACACGCTAGTCACCACCTCATCGACTTTTCTCCCGACCAGGGGTGTGCGGAAATTTCTGTTTTCTGATTTCTGTTTTCTGGCCGTTTTGGCCTTTCTGTTTTCTGATTTCTGTTTTCTGAAAAATCTGCAAAAAACAGAAAAAAAATCAGAAAAAATGAACGAAATCCGGATCTGTGGAACAGCGCAGCTTATTTAGTCCTTTACGAGGTACTATTTGTATTCAATGTACGATTGCTGTTAAGGGCAGGGTTCGCGATAAAAAAGTTAATTGTGGTATCCTTTTGAGAAGGTAGGCCTGGTCATCACAAAAGTGAAAATAAGTGGAAAGTCGGAGAAAAAACGCCCGAAAACAAGCTATTGCTGGGTCTCAGCCCGCCTACGAATAACTAGATTTCTACAATTGCTTGTTTTGTCGTCTTTTATTCTGCAGTTAAAGTAGCTGCTAGACATCGAGAGACTACTAACTTTTAGCGGCAAAATAGAAGGCGGAAAATATGCATTTATAAAAACCTGTTAGTTGGGGGTGTGCGTACACCCACCATTTAGCCGTTCTGACTTGCTTTTGTGCGTTTTCCATGTAACTTGTCACTTATTTTTACTTTTGTGATGGCCAGGCCTGCATTCTTATAAAGAAAATTCAACAATCGTTTTTACCGCCAACCCTGCTAAAGCACTCGTAGGGTAGTACTTTGGCACAATAGGGGTAGCATCCCAGGGCAGAGCACGAATTCAACTTCTCCTTGTCAGCAGCTGCTGCGGTTAGTTGTTCGCAGCAGCTGCTGCACACAGCGAGTCTAAACCCGATGTCTGTCCTAGGATGAAACCCTTATTGTGCTGACGTTCTACCATACGGGTGAGTTCTCTGAGAGTTTTGGCCGAGCAATAACCGATAAATTACCACAAAATGCCTGATTTTGGCGCAGTATCCGAGAACAAGGTCGTGTTCAGAGAATAGCTGGTTGCCGCGAAGTAGGCGTCAAATAATGGTCGTCGAGAAACAGCCGCGAAAGGATGCTCTCAAAGGGGAGCGTAAGACGCATGGTTGAGTCAGATTTGGATGTCAACACCGCCGTCGGTTCAACTACCCATGTTTTCTCGGTTATTCCTCGATTATTTCGCGAAAAACATGGTCGCAGCCACCTAGCAGCCAAGGAATAATCAAGAAATACTCGAGAATCTGCTCGACAGGATCAGTTGTTGAGCCTATTTCTCGGCCAAGACTATCAGCGTGTCTTTAATGACCTTATATCCGTCATTGACGCGACATTGCTACTACCAATGCCTTACAGGTGATCTGTGCAGTTCCGTAGATATTATATTTTAAGTATGGCAAAGGTATTCAGAATTACATCATCTCTCCACTTGAAAAAATTTTTTAAAACGCAATGAGTATTTTTTCTGGAAATTTTCTGTTTTCTGTTTTCTGGCCGTTTTGGCCTTTCTGTTTTCTGATTTCTGTTTTCTGACAAACTCGATTTTCTGTTTTCTGAAATTTTTTTAAAAAATTTCCGCACACCCCTGCTCCCGACTCCGCCGGCTGGACCAATAAACTCAACTAGAAGGCCCCTACAATTAAAATCGCCTGGGGTATTCTTTACTATTCTATTCTATTCTCTTTACTATTCTTACATATTCTTTCTCATTCTGCTCTCTTTATTTTTTCTTCATTCTCTTTTCGTGCCACGCAACCCTAACGACTTTTTATTTCTCCTCTTCTTCATCTTCTCGTAATTATGTTACTTTCATTCGTTTTATTAACTTGTTTATTTATTTACTTTTTCATCTAATTGTTTATTTATTTGTATATTTCTTTAATTCTTTATCTATTTGTTTATTTATTTAGTTATCACTTTATTTGGATATTTATAATGTTGTTAAGAGCCTCTTCCATCGAATGGACGTCAGTGGGTTTTTCCTTGTCCGTCTGTTATATTTCGATCAATCGTGGTGTACCATTCAGGAGCCCAACTCTTCTTTGATGCAATGGTTTATCGTTACTCAGAGAATTAAACCTGCTTCAAAATTTACCACAAACTATAGTTAAAGTTTTTAGCCCTAAGAGATTTCAAAGCAATATTGTTCTCTCCTTCATATGCATCAAAGGCTCTTCAGTTTATGAAACGTTTACATGAATCCCTCTCTTCTCTTCATTTCTAGGAATGAAACCTGGTGTCCCCCCCCCCTTCCGTCTAGGATAGAACATCCTTCACTTGCTCAGAAGAGCGTGGACGAACTTACTGGCCCTGCTGGTTTCCGCAAACGCTCAGCAACCAAGCACTGATCGCGAAATGTGCGCGAATCTATCAGGTTGGCCGCGGCAGAGTTGCTTGGCAATTCGCCATGGAAGACGTGCATGGCGCCACAAGCTCGTACGAATGGGGGGCGGACCAGGATAAGAAGGCGCACCGCGATAACTTTCAAAACCGTTTTTATTGATTTCTGGCCCGTTTTCGCTGATTTCTTAGACCGTATTCCCCCCAGCGTCTGCCAACTTAGTGTTTCACCCTGAAACCTCGAGAATGAGGTTTATGGTGGACATTGCCTTCAAAGCAAGTGATTCATTATTCTCCTTTTTCCGTCTTTTTTCGTGATCTCATCGTTTTTCTAGGGATTATTGTTCTTTCTCTTGCTCTCGATCGTCTTGCTCTTTTTATTAATCCTTTCTTCATCTTCATGTTCTTCTTGGTCAAGCCATGCTTTTAGGTGTTTAGTATTGATAGTCGACATCTGATATTTTCAAATCCATTAAATCCTTTAAATGCACAGCCCATCCTCAGGGGTAAAATTTGATATTATAGTCCGCCCACCGCGTATAGCAACCCTGCTAAGCGCGAGATCTCAACTCGCTCAAACAAATGAGAAGCTAGAGGGAAAAAGTCGGCCCCGCTCCCAATACCCAAAAAGCTTGACTGTGCATACCGCCTTGGAAAGGGAACCAAGAGCTCTGCTCTTGTACATTCTGCCTTTGGGCATAGTTACACAGACCAGTTTTTTCGTTTGCAAAGAATCCGATTCCCTATTCGGGGCAAAACGTTCGATTATGTTTTCAGGATATTTTTTCCCCAACTTTTTCCCAGCAGTTTCTCGCTTATTTGATCGGATTGAGATCTCGCGCTTGACAGGGTTGCTATACACGGTGGGCGGACTATAATATCAGATTTTACCCCTGAGGTTGGGCTGGGCCTTTAAGGACATATTTAACTATTTCACAGAACCTTTTTTTTCTGCAGCAAAACAGACACTGGAAAACTTTGCACAATTAGTTCCAACCGCTGGCGAACTTAATTGAAAAAAAGTTGTAGAATTACTATCAACGAGAACATTTGATCGCACGAAGATCTCATCCACAACGCAATTAACACATTTAAGTCCAAACGGAGGAGTCAGGAAGAAGGAAGGAAATGCAAGAGCAGTTACAGAACATGTTGAAATGCAAGGATTGCCATCACAAGCCGAGAAAATATAGTGAAATGCCTTGCAATACAAAACCTTTTACCTTTAAGATTTAACCGTGGTTATTACGCACGCACACGCCCAAGGTATGCATTGTTCACAGTAAAATGACGTGCATTAGGGCTCAAAAGCAGCCTTCGTGATGAAAGGATTCTCGAGTCTTCATAATGAAAGTAAACGTCTGGCCACCTTTGGAGTGAAAATAAGTGAAATTCACATTGAAAAAAGTACAGGCAAGGTGAAGCGATCTAACGAGGCTGGATTCCCGATGCTAACTATAGTTATTGCAGATCGATATTAAATAAATATTGAGCTAAACACGCGATTGGCTTGAAACGGATAAGTGTGAGCTTAGTCACTCTCTGAGACAGCTATCCGGAAGCGTGCTTTCTCTTGTCTACCTTTAGTATAGCATTGATTATCTTTGGCAGGAAATAGTATTGATTAAAAAACATCGTCATTTGGAGTTGGAAATCCCGCCCTCTTGGGTCTTTTCACCTTGTTTGTGAGTTTTTCCACCACCATCACTACCCCGCTCCCCCCCCCCCCCCCGACTCTTGCTTACTTTCACTTCAGTCGTGACCAGATATACACAGTCATGACAAGAACCATTCCTGTCACAAACCCATTGCTTCGATGCGTCACAACAGATTGTAATTTTGAAGGAAGCAATGCATATCTGCAGCGTGTGCATGCGCAGTGACCGCGGTCTAGTCTTTGAAAGGAGTCTATATTACATGAGTGCTGAGATTGGGCCTGCCGCGTGTGAATGCGTACTAAGCGCGGGTAATACTATGTATATGCAGCATTCAGACCGACCGCGTACTAATGTCATACCTACCGCGTGGCATCGGGTGCCGACCGCGTGGCAATGCGCATCGATCGCGTGGCGATGCGTAATGATCTCGTGGCATTGCGTACCGACCACGTGGCAGTGCGTACCGACCGAGTTAACTTGCGTACCGATCGCGTGGCAATGCATGCAGACCGCGTGGCAGTGCGTGCCATCCTCGTGACGATGCGTACCGACCGCGGGGCAGTACGTATCAACCGCGTGGCATTGCGTACCGACCGCGTGGCAGTGCGTACTGACCGCGTTAGCTCGCGTATCTATCGCGTGGCAATGCGTACTGACTGCGTGAAAATTCGTACCGACCGCTGTTAGCATCCGAAAAGCGTTCGTACCGACCGCGCTGCAAGACGTACCGACAGCGCGGCGATGCGTACCGACCGCGTCACAATGCGTTTCCACTGCTGTTAGTATCCGAAAAACGTTCGTACTGACCGCGTGGCAATGCCTACCGACCGCGTGGCGATGCGTACTGATCGCGTGGCAGTGCGTACCGAGGGCGCGACAATGCGTACCGACCGCGTGGCAAGACGTACCGACCGCGCGGCTATACGTACTAATCGCGTGGTATTCCGTACTGACCGCGCGACGGTGCGTATCGACCGCGCTAATTTGCGTGCCAACCGCGTGCAAAATGCGTTCCAAACGTCGCCCGTCCCGCTGTCGGTACGCAACGTGTCCGCCGTCGGTCCACTCCATTGTCTGAGATGATACCTATCATTACAATGAAGCGATCAGCTCACTTATCAGCACTTCCTTCACTTGATCATTCCTGTAATCTGAGTCTTCATTTGTTCATTCCGAGGGGGCGGATCTGGGGCACCAGGCGTGTCTGGGACACCAAAACGCTTGTTTGCAGCCGCTATTTTGCCGCTCCTGGCTCGTTTTCTACCGTTCTTTCGACTCTGGGAGCCTAGGATCCTTCTCGCCTATCATTTCACTGTGGAAAGTCAACGAGGATGATCATCGTGAATGCTGTTTTCAAGAAGAGGTTTATAGGGAAAATTTCAAACAAAACACTCAAATAGCGGAGCGAAACTGTTCAGAGGAATCTCTGAAAAAATAAATTATGCTTGTTTGTGTGTTTCGGGAGACTGCGGGAAACGCATCGAACCTGACGTCGAAGTAATGGTTTTGCGAATTTTGGATGTTTTTTTGCCGTAACTGCAGTTCAACGTCGCAGTGCACGTTATGGTATGTTTACACAAGGTGCTGAGTTGATCGCAAAACGCTTGGCTCCGGGCGAGATTGAACCAGCATATTCCCTTTCCGGGGAGCGCCTTATCGCACTGCACCACCGAAGCCCCAGCGCCGCTCTCACTCAACTGCTCGGTAAATCTTCACCGAAGCAATCATCCTTTCACCCGCATAACGGGGTGAAACAGGAATACCGCCAGAGACTATCTAACAGTCGTAGACCTGTCAAGATGATGCCCTAGTTAAGTCTTACACGATTTTTGGATGTTTTTTGCCGTAACTGCAGTTCAACGTCGCAGTGCACGTTATGGCGCTTCCCCGGAAAGGGAATATGCTGGTTCAATCTCGCCCGGAGCCAAGCGTTTTGCGATCAACTCAGCACCTTGTGTAAACATACCATAACGTGCACTGCGACGTTGAACTGTAGTTACGGCAAAAACCATCCAAAAATCGTGTAAGACTTAACTAGGGCATCATCTTGACAGGTCTACGACTGTTAGATAGTCTCTGGCGGTATTCCTGTTTCATCCCGTTATGCGGGTGAAAGGATGATTGCTTCGGTGAAGATTTACCGAGCAGTTGAGTGAGAGCGGCGCTGGGGCTTCGGTGGTGCAGTGCGATAAGGCGCTCCCCGGAAAGGGAATATGGTGGTTAAATCTCGCCCGGAGCCAAGCGTTTTGCGATCAACTCAGCACCTTGTGTAAACAAATGGTTTTGCGCTTCAAAATTCTTAGGTGAGTGGGTTTGCTTTCTGTTTCCTGTTTAAAAATTCTCTGAAAATATGAGGGGCCAAAGTACATGCTAAGATGTAGGAACCTCTCGCGATAAGGATTATTCGAAAATTCGGTGTCTGTTCCTAAGGTAAAACGAACGGAGGACAACTGTTATAGGACGTGGGCGGGGTGGCCCAAAGGGTTGGCTGGTCCACGAGATTCTCACCCATTTCCTGGCTGTTTTTTGTCCTACTTCCGTTCTTAGTCTTGTTAGAGGGACCCAAAGCTGATGTTTTTGCCAAAAAAAACGGGGATTCTTTTTTCTCGTGATCACTGCCCTTAAGTGGTGCTTCTTACTTTTTTCATTTTCAAAAGTTATTCTTGCTTTGATGCGTGCTACTCGATCATATTCCGAGAGCCACTAGTACGGATTGATTCCAATGGTTTTTACATCACTTCGCTCATCGTTTGCGTTAATGCGTGGATGACGATCAGGATATCTACGGGGTGCGGCAAAAGTTCTTGGACACGGAAAATGCTCCCTAAAAACGGCTGATTCCAACATAATAATTTACCACCTTCAAAACTTTTTCTTCAAAACCATATGATTGGAAGCATCCATTAGATCCTCAAGCAGACTCCTTTAGTCCGAATGCAGATTGGAAGTCTCTTGTGAAGTGAATCTACGGTGAGACACAGGTAGTCTACAGTGATAACTTCCCTAACTTTTTTCAAATTCCAACAAAAACGTCTCCACGTCGGCGCTGATGTAAACTCTTCCAAACAATGCGATCTTTGCTGAGGGTATGTATCTACAAATCCTTTTCAAACGCATAATCGATTCAGTCGTTCCTGAATTGATCTGAAAAGAACAAGCACTCATGTGGGAACTGTCCTCGTAGCACCGTGCCTTGGTGGTGCTACTTCACGAATTTGACTCTGCTCTGATAGCCTCCGTTTTCTAGATGGGCTATTGATTTAGCTATTTCGTACGATCAGACTTTACCCCCTCAGCAGCCATTCTTCCCAACGACTTTTGAATGACAGCGATTTTTTTCTGTCAATTTTCATGAATTTAGATGCAGTTGCCGATCTTTTTCAACCCCCACTTGTTTTGTATTTCATTACTTCAACTGTCGTGAAACAAGCAATGTTGCAGAAGACAGTAACTCTTTTGATATTAAACACCTTGCGATTAAAAGGTAGGGACATCACGACCAGTAAAGAGCAAGTGTTGAAGCACCCTGCTGTTGCCTCATCTTCGTTCTGTGAAAACACCTTCTAAAGACCCGGTAAGCTTAAGAACTTTTCGACAGGCTTATCTAAGCCGGACGAACTCAAATTGCAATGACAGAATGTCTGGCTTTGCACACATTTATTGCTAAAAAAGTGTCCAACAACTTTTACGGCCACAGTCCAAGCTCAGGGACTAAATCTGAGATTTCCACATAATTGTGAAGTAGACCCACCCCGTATACCACTTGCCAAGTGCGAGCTCTCAGTTCCTTCGAATAAGCGAGATATGGGAGGAAGCCACCCTGGGGCGCCCACCTCGGAAAGCCACTTTGGCCCGCACCTTTTACGATTTTTCGAGCTCACCAAAGGCGGGATGAACGATGCTTCCCGAACAAAAGCCCCGTTCTTCCCTTCATTCTCAGCTTCTCTCTTCATTCAGGCCATCTCGCATACAGCGGTTGCAATTGACGACTTTACAAGCCTCGGACAACTCGTCTACCATGCTTCGGCAGCTCAATTTTTGAGGGGCCATAACTCGGTTCCCAGGGGATCTCGAAGGATTCCAGAGACATAATTGGAATCAGCGTGGGACCGCTCTCAAGATAGACAGAAGAACAGAAAAACGATTCTGAGGTTAGACCGTGCCTTTAAAGGCAGTGTTCACGATAATTTTCGATTTTGAGATTAATCGCTAAATCGATTGTTTGGCCTCAGGGTAGAACTGAAATGACGAAGAAATCGAGAAAAAAGCCCTAGAAAGGCACCAAAACCATTACTCTCACCCCACCTTTTTACTCTCACTGGAACTGTTCGTTGTGACAGTGAAATCTTTTGTGGTCCCGTCTTTTGCAATAATTCGCTTTCTGTTGCTCCGTTCTTTCCTTCGGACCCCAACTAATACTGCTTTGCCAAATGCATATTCTTCCATTTTTGATTAGCCCCATTTTTTAACGGTGACAATCACCGTGAACATGTTCATCCAGTCGGACAACTAGTCCAGGCCAGAGAATAATGTCACTGAAATAAGACGTTTCAGGGCGTTCCAAGCAATTTCTTCGTAATTTTGGTTACACTTGGTGGCCAACGCATTGTTTTGAGTGGAAAACTCGGGAATGAAAATCATCGTGAACACTGCCTTTAAATTCCACAGCTCATGATACTATCTTGGCTGCCATTTTTATTCGCTATTCATCTTTATGAGTCCCTGCCTATTCTTTTCAAGAATTAAGCTACAAATATAACTTCGCAATTTCTTGTTTTGCCGAGTCACAACATTTTGTGGATGGTAACCGGCGGGGCTCCTACAGCCCCTCCACTAGCGAGACCAGAGCTGCCCCTTGGTGATGATCACCGGAGGTGCTTGACCTTGGTGGACTGTAGTATCTTCAGAGAATCAATCGGCAGTCGAAGATCAGCAGCATACGAAAAATCGGTAATGGTTCAGGCTTGTATGTATGGTATCTTTATCTAGTTTAGTCTAGTGAATGAAGAAGGTGCGATCATTGCAGCTGGCCGTGCGTCGTCTGCGACACCACTGGCCAAGGGGGTTTTAATCGCGCGCGACGATCTATCTAAGCAGCCCCGTCCACTCACTAGACTAAATTTTCAGGATGAACTCTAGCGCATTCCCGCAAAGCATGGTGAGAAACAAACGCCTAACAAAGTGGAAGGTACAGAGAACGGCCCCAATAGGAATGAAGAATAGGTTCGGACATCTAGAATAGGATCTCAAGACGCAATGCTGCAGTGTCCTCAACGCCAAAATTCTCGATGCGAATTTTTCTGAATAGAAGATAATCGTTCAGGCGGCACGAGCGCCTATCGCACCTACAATAGCGTACTGATGAGAGGCCGTTCCGCTACACAAGACGCCAGCTAAGTATTCACGAAAGTAAGTATTGCAAACGTTAAAGGCAGTGTTCACGATGATCATCCTCGTTGACTTTCCACAGTAAAATGATAGGGGAGAAGGATCCTAGGCTCCCAGTGCCAAAGAAGCGGTAGAAAACGAGCCAGGAGTGGCAAAATAACGGCTGCATACAAGCGTTTTGGTGCCCCAGACACGCCCCGTGCCCCAGATCCGCCCCTTGAAAGGAACAAATGAAGACTCAGATTATAGGAATGATCAAGTGAGGGAAGTGCTGATGAGTGAGCTGTTTGCTTCATTGCACTGATAGGTATCATCCTTCATAGCGCTCAATTCCTCCACGCTCAAAAATCAACGTAAACAAGGGAGAGCCTATTTTGGCTCAAAAACGCGTCTTTCGTGTCCTTTTTAAGCATGTCTTGATATATAAAGCACCAGACCTTCCGTAAACCGCGGAGATATCGGAAGTGAAATTTATCGTGAACACTGCCTTTAACCAAATGTGGACACTCTACATATTGAAGACAGTGTTAACGTCAAAAGCAGCCCTCGACTTCTCACCGAAAATGGAAAAGTCCCGAGCTTATAGCAATAACCATGCCAAAAAACGGCTACAATCAAACAATAAATGGCCCTTAGCGGCCCTGAAACTCGAATGTGGCATCCAGCATTGCCCACTTCCTCGGTGTCCGTTGAAAGGAGACCATGAGTAACTCGTTTCCAGCCGCCTTCCCGCGTTTTGTGCTTGCAATAGGTCCCGGACCTTCCGATCTCCGGTATAAACTCGAATACTGTTTTAATCATGAGCACTCCCTCTTATGCTGTTTTTTCTATTGAATTTTAGTTGGTCGCAACTGCACCCGCATTGCTCCAAGCGCGCGTAGTATCTGAATTTTCCGTCCGAGCCAGAAGCAGAAAAATCGAAAGTGATTTCCAGAGCGCGCGACTAGCTCAAAACCTGTTACCAATGGCCCTACCTGAAGTGTCCCATTGCGTAGAACATTGGCTGTTTGTAGAACTCGTCCGCTGTCTCATTCACAATAATCGGCGAATCAACGAAGTTCTCTACCCACGTCGGACCCCCATTTTCGTTCAAGCACAGGTTCCAGTCCGTCCAACCAGAAACGAAATTGTTTAGGTCCTGAACGAAAGGAATTTCGTGCGCACGTTTCGAACTTTTATGTCATGGCAGATGATAAACAATGTACGATTTAGTAGAGTTTTGGTGTCAAAGAAGAGAGACGGGTGGAGCGAAACCCCTGTTGAGCTAAGTATCAATTGATAGACAGTTTCACTTGCGGGACCCGTATCCACCCGGTTTTGTCAGCCTCAGCCTGCTATTTCGACGCCAAAACACTACAGTCTATCCAGTTCTATACCCACTGAAAGTACATAAAATCGGACAAAAACCATAGTTACCGTGATTATGTCAACAGCGTATTCTTCAGCTCGATACCAATCCCCCATAATGGGTCCATGAACGAAGTACGCGCCTGCACACGCCTAAAAGCACTGAAGAATGAATGATCAAATAGTGGCCTTGTGTAAAGCTGTCGCGAAATTATTCTACAACTTGGTGCATTGTTTCGCAGTCTGCGTCTCCATGTCTCTGCTTTGACGTTGTTTGCAGCTTTTCCATGGTCTGCGTCTCTATAAGTTTCGCAGAATACACCGAACTGACGATTATTTCTGCATCGACTGCATGTAAAAAAGCGTCCTAATGAGATTGTCCGCGTACGCGATCGGTGTGCGTGTTGAGTAGCCGTCCCGTCGAGTGCTTCAGGACGAGCATGGGTTGTAGACTCATACACCCCCAAGGAGGAGTTGTCCCGTCTTTTGCAGTTCGGATTCCACTTGAGGCCAATTCGCTTGAATGAAATAGACTCATGTTCAAACTCCAATAGCTGGTCATATCCTCCATTTTTGTGTACTTATTGTTAGACCACAACCCGAAAGAGCTTCAACCGGCGGAAAACACTGATAACTGTAGGTGTAACTATCACGTCACCAGAAAACACCTCGAAAACACCAGCAAAGACAATATGCACAGAAGACGTTATCCTTTTCATGGGACGGCGCTCCACAGTAAACGCAATCCTTGGATATACCAGCGAATCCCTTCCTTGGTAAACGCTGCTGTACAATAAAGCTTGAGATTTTTTCGCAAAACACCTGCTGGTTGGCCATTTCAGGTTAAAATTAGGTCAACACCCGGGGTTTCGAACCCAAGTGAAAATCAGTGCGTGTTCTTCTTTTTACTCTCGGATCGTGTCCGATTTTCCTCGCGGGGTCGGTATTTCGTGGTGACTAAAATTTCACTTGAAGATAGCTACAATACCCGCGCTAAGTTTTGTAAAAACGGGGAGCATCTGGCAAACTTGGCAAAAAAAACGTCCGATGCATGTAAGGTTTTTGAATGAAGACTTTTTTGAATTCTGAAAACGCTATAATATTCACAAATCAAATTGCTACATAATTATGTGACTTGTAAGCCGAAGATACCTAAAATAGCTTTGTTTTTTAAAAGAAATTGTTTTCGCGAACGTTTATCAAAAACGTCGCGCGCGGCGAAGTGCGGCGAAACTTTGAGCAGTATTTGTGCAGGTAATGGAAGAGCAATCTGTATGGTTTCTTCATAAATCAGGCGCAAGTGAGAGAATGTCAAGGTTTGTGTAGGTTGAATTCTCAAAATCCTTCCATAAACACGCTTGAGAACTTGCTGAAAATTCGGAGCTTTGTTGCGAAAGCCCTGGACTCCTAAATGAATGTTTTCAAAAAAACCTGAACAAACCTTGAGATTCTTTCACCTGCAACTAATTTATGAAGACATTATTCAGATTGCTCTTCCATTACTTGTACAAATACTGCTCAAAGTTTCGCCGCACTTCGCCGCGCGCGACGTTTTTGATAAACGATCGCAAAAACAATTTCTTTTAAAACAAAGCTAATCTAGGTGTCTTCGGCTTACAAGTCACATAATTAGGTAGCAATTTGATCTGTGAATATGATAGCGTTTTCAGAATTCAAAAAGTCTTCATTCAAAAACGTTACATGCATCGGATGTTTTTTTGCCAAGTTTGCCAGATGCTCCCCGTTTTTACAAAATTTAGCGCGGGTATTGTACCTCACACTTCGAAAGTCCTGTGTTTACTATATAAAGACTGAACAGTATAACTTTACTGAGATAAACATGCATACAACAGCATGTACAGAAAAGAAAGTTATATATCTCATAAAAGACCATTTGCAAACACTTCAGAGAACACTATCAATGATCACATTCCAAGCTAGCTTGAAAGCAGCAATCATGATGAATTTTTTCTATATATTTCCAATCACTAACAAGGGACCACTTTGAACAAAAAATGGAGTTTCGAAAAACGGTCTTTTGAGAGTTGTAGAGGGCGTAAAAATAAACAATTTAAGATTTTGAAATTTCACTCAGTCCTCACGGGTAGATAAAAAACCACCAAAACAATGGGTTGCGGTAGGTAAAATGCCATTCAATGCACCCTAATCTGACGAAATCCGCTAAAAAACAGGAAACGGACCCCATATTCGTGTTCAGCGTCCCAAATTACCCCCTGGAGCTGAGTTTGGGCGAAAAAAATTTCGACCTCTGAACCCCCAAAATGGCCTCCAAAGGTCGAGAAAAAATTTAGGACTCAAACTTCGCTTTCGGAGGTTATTTAAAGTGCTCATAACGAATCTGAGGCCAGTTTATCGATTTACGACAGATTACGATAGATTACGGTGGGTATACGGTAGTTGGGTCAAGGTCTCAGAAATGACTCAAAATTTCTGAACGGGGGTTATTCGGGGTGCTGAATACGAATTTGATGTTCACTTGTCAATTTTCAAATTAGTAAGGTAGGTTTAGGTCCTCTATGTCATGACAACTACCGTAAACTACAGTAAACCTCAGAAATTCGGCAAACGATCTCTAGATTCGTGTTCAGCACCCTAGATTACCGCTACATACAAGTTTTGAGCCGAATCAGAAAATTTTTTTCAAAACCACCCTAAAAATTCCTTGATGGGTACCCTTGCCTTGTCGCGAGGCTCGGAAAAACGACTATAACTTCTTTTCATAAAAGCTTCTCTATTTTTCAGAGAAGCTGCGGAGAGCATACTCGGATTCTACGTCCAAAATGGCACCAGAAAACTACATTTAAACCAGAATGGCCAGGCTGAATAAAGTAGTTATCTTGTAAGATGCGTTTTCAAAAGAGTGGTTCTGTTCTACTGAAAATTTTGGAATTGGTAACGAAACACTTTTCTTGAGTCCTCGAGCCATGCGCTAAAGTATTAGGTTGCTTCAATGGATTTTGTAGTTTAGGTAAACCCACTTCTGTTTACAACAATTATTTCTAAAAAGATTGATCATTGATCAAGGAACAAGTCCACGAAGTTTCATTTTGTCCGAACTTTTTTCCAGCGTCATATGTCAAAACAAGTCCCCTAAAGTGTTTCTCCGAATTAAGGACGGTTTTTCTGTAACATATGTGGGGGAGAAGGGTAAGGGTATTCTTGATATTCTAGCAATTGTCGAAACCTCGGAATTTCTATAGTTTCTAACATTGATGTGAACCGTTCTCCGTTTATATCACATTACCTCTGCGATATAAGAAAAGAGGTATAAAAAACAAGAGACACTGTTAAAACTCAAAACAAGTAAGGTGAACACATAGAAATGCCATTACTACCAGCCATAATGCAGTAATGATCCCACAGTATTCGAACCATCTTTCAATTCCTAAAAGTTTAGGTTCCTGGCAAAAGTAAAGATTTGGCATGGCCATTTTTTTCGAAAAATTGGAAATATACTCCGTTAAAAAGGGAAGATAAAGAGAAATGGAAAAACTTTTGAAATATTCCTGAGAACGATTTGGCGTAGAACAATCTGATTTTTGGGAAATGTAGTGAAATAGTTGAAAGTATGATTTGGCAGTCGAGTTTGAACCAACTATTGATGAGAGTTGTGCAAAACGAGAGATCGCATTGTATGAGCTTATAACATAGAACATATCGAAGCAAAATCACGCGTGATAAGGCAAACAATAAAAGCTTGTTTGGAAGCTGGAATGCCGCGGTCTTCACGTATTAAGTGAAGTAAAATCAACTGTTTGTTCCATGTCACGCGTGATTTTGCTTCGATATGTTCTACGGATAAGCTTATACAATGCGATCTCTCGTTTTGCACAACTCTTATCTATAGTTGGTTCAAACTCGACTGCCAAATCATACTTTCAACTATTTCACTACATTTCCCAAAAATCAGATTATTCTACGCCAAATCGTTCTCAGGAATATTTCAAAAGTTTTTCCATTTTTCTTTACCTTACCTTTTTTGCGGAGTATATTTCCAATTTTTCGGTAAAATGGCCATGCCAAATCTTTACTTTTGCCAGGAACCTAAACTTTTAGGAATTTCATTTATTTTTTCTAAAAGTTTCCTTTCTGACAAGGTTTATGCCTGGTGGTGTCAATTCGAAGTAAAACCACTAATGCCCAGCATACTGCCACTGATGGCCTGCACACTTTCTACGGCGTTCTGCGCACCCATTTGGGTCACAAGCACGCTCCTGCCGATCATTTTTCCGCAGGGCTATCGTTACCCTCCTTTGAAAAATTTTCAAGTGTCAGCCTGGATATGAGCACATCGTAATAGCCAACAATCATGTTTGCACAATTTCGACCTCCTTAGCCACTTTCCAATGGCTTGTCGAAGAGAGCGGTGTGTGAATGAATGCATACCACTCTGCCCTTTTATACCCCGCATGTTATGAGCGTGTGTTATCGTTCGTTATCATGTTTTGTTCAAGAATGGTTACGGTAGCCCTGCGGAAAAAATGATCGGCATGGGCGTGCTTGTATTTGGATCCCGCAGCCTTTCTACGGCGTCTTGCTCACTTTCACTTGGTCACCTCACAGTTTCTATGGCGTCCAACGTACTTTCATTTGGGTCGCACACACTTTCTACGGCGTTCTGCGCACACCCATTTGGGTCCCACACACTTTCTACGGCGTCCGACGCACTGTTATTTGGGTCCCACACATTTTCTACGGCGTCCGACGCACTCTCATTTGGGTCCCCCACACTTTCTACGGCGTCCGACGCACTCTCCTTTGGGTCCCACACACTTTCTACGGCGTCCGACGCACTCTCATTTCGGTCCCACACACTTTCTACGGCGTCCGGCGCACTCTCACTCGGGTCCCACACACTTTCTACGGCGTCCGGCGCACTCTCATTTGCGTCCCACACATTTTCTACGGCGTCCTACGCAATCTCATTTGGGTCCCGCACATTTTCTACGGCGTCCCACGCACTCTCATTTGGGTCCCACACATTTTCTACGGCGTCCTACGCAATCTCATTTGGGTCCCGCACACTTTCTGCGGCGTCCTACGCAGTCCCGCTTGGATCCCGCACACTTCCTACGGCGTTCGGCGCACTCCCACTTGAGTCCCGCACACTTTCTACGGGGTCCGGCGCACTCTCACTCGTGCCCTGCATACTTTCTACGGCGTCCGGCGCACTCTCACTCGGGTCCCGCACACTTTCTACGGCGTCCGGCACACTCCCACTTGGATCCCGCACTCTTTCTACGGCGTCCGGCGCTCCCCACTTGGATCCCGCACACTTTCTATGGCGTCCGGCGCTCCCCCACTTGGATATCGCACACTTTCTACGGCGTGCGGCGCTCTCCCACTTGGATCCCGCACACTTTCTATGGCGTCCGGCGCTCCCCCACTTGGATATCGCACACTTTCTGCGGCGTCCTACGCAGTCCCGTTTGGATCCCGCACACTTTCTTCGGCGTCCGGCGCTCCCACTTGGATCCCTCACACTTTCTATGGCGTCCGGCGCTCTCCCACTTAGATTTCGCACACTTTCTATGGCGTGCGGCGGTCCCCCACTTGAAGAGCGCACCCTTTCTACGGCGTCCTACGCAGTCCCGTTTGGATCCCGCACACTTCCTACGGCGTTCGGCGCACTCCCACTTGAGTCCCGCACACTTTCTACGGCGTCCGGCGCACTCTCACTCGGGTCCCGCACACTTTATACGGCGTCCTGCGCACTCCCACTTAGATCTCGCCCAATTTCTTCGGCGTCCGGCGCTCCCACTTGGATCCCTCACACTTTCTATGGCGTCCGGCGCACTCCCACTTGAGTCCCGCACACTTTCTACGGCGTCCGGCGCACTCTCATCCGGGTCCCGCACACTTTCTACGGGGTCCGGCGCACTCTCACTCGGGTCCCGCACACTTTCTACGGCGTCCGGCGCACTCTCACTCGGGTCCCGCACACTTTATACGGCGTCCTGCGCACTCCCACTTCGATCTCGCCCACTTTCTACGGCGTCCAGCGCACTCCCACTTGGATCCCGCACACTTCCTACGGCGTTCGGCGCACTCCCACTTGGGTCCCGCACACTTTCTACGGCGTCCGGCGCTCTCCCACTTGGGTCCCGCACACATTATACGGCGTCCTGCGCACTCCCACTTGGGTCCCGCACACTTCCTACGGCGTTCAGCGCACTCTCACTCGTATCCTGCACACTTTCTACGGCGTCCTGCGCACTCCCACTTGGGTCCCGCACACTTCCTACGGCGTTCAGCGCACTCCCACTTGGATCCCGCACACTTTCTACGTCGTCCGGCGCTCTACCGCTTGGATCCCGCACACTTTCTATGGCGTCCGGCGCTCCCCCACTTGGATATCGCACACTTTCTGCGGCGTTCTACGCAGTCTAGTTTGTATCCCGCACACTTCCTACGGCGTTCGGCGCTCCCACTTGGATCCCTCACACTTTCTATGGCGTCCGGCGCTCTCCCACTTGGATTTCGCACACTTTCTACGGCGTGCGGCGCTCTCCCAATTGCATCCCGCACACTTTCTATGGCGTCCGGCGCTCCCCCACTTGGATATCGCACACTTTCTGCGGCGTCCTACGCAGTCCCGTTTGGATCCCGCACACTTTCTTCGGCGTCCGGCGCTCCCACTTGGATCCCTCACACTTTCTATGGCGTCCGGCGCTCTCCCACTTGGATTTCGCGCACTTTCTATGGCGTCCGGCGCTCCCCCACTTGGATATCGCACACTTTCTGCGGCGTCCTACGCAGTCCCGTTTGGATCCCGCACACTTCCTACGGCGTTCGGCGCACTCCCACTTGAGTCCCGCACACTTTCTACGGCGTCCGGCGCACTCTCACTCGTGTCCCGCACACTTTATACGGCGTCCTCCGCACTCCCACTTAGATCTCGCCCACTTTCTTCGGCGTCCGGCGCTCCCACTTGGATCCCTCACACCTTCTATGGCGTCCGGCGCCCTCCCCCTTGAGTCCCGCCCACTTTCTACGGCGTCCGCCGGACTCTCATCCGGGTCCCGCACACTTTCTACGGCGTCCGGCGCACTCTCACTCGGGTCCCGCACACTTTCTACGGCGTCCGGCGCACTCTCACTCGGGTCCCGCACACTTTATACGGCGTCCTGCGCACTCCCACTTCGATCTCGCCCACTTTCTACGGCGTCCAGCGCACTCCCACTTGGATCCCGCACACTTCCTACGGCGTTCGGCGCACTCCCACTTGGGTCCCGCACACTTTTTACGGCGTCCGGCGCTCTCCCACTTGGGTCCCGCACACATTATACGGCGTCCTGCGCACTCCCACTTGGGTCCCGCACACTTCCTACGGCGTTCAGCGCACTCTCACTCGTATCCTGCACACTTTCTATGGCGTCCGGCGCACTCTCACTCGGGTCCCGCACACTTTCTACGGCGTCCGGCGCTCCCCCACTTGGATATCGCTCACTTTCTGCGGCGTCCTACGCAGTCCCGTTTGGATCCCGCACACTTCCTACGGCGTTCGGCGCACTCCCACTTGAGTCCCGCACACTTTCTACGGCGTCCGGCGCACTCTCACTCGTGTCCTGCACACTTTCTACGGCGTCCGGCGCACTCTCACTCGGGTCCCGCACACTTTCTACGGCGTCCGGCACACTCTCACTCCTCTCCTGCACACTTTCTACGGCGTCCGGCGCACTCTCACTCGTGTCCTGCACACTTTCTACGGCGTCCGGCGCACTCTCACTCGGGTCCCGCACACTTTCTACAGCGTCCGGCGCACTCTCACTCGTATCCTGCACACTTTCTACGGCGTCCGGCGCACTCTCACTCGTGTCCTGCACACTTTCTACGGCGTCCGGCGCACTCTCACTCGGGTCCCGCACACTTTATACGGCGTCTTGCGCACTCCCACTTAGATCTCGCCCACTTTCTACGGCGTCCTGCGCACTCCCACTTGGATCCCGCACACTTCCTACGGCGTTCGGCGCACTCCCACTTGGGTCCCGCACACTTTCTACGGCGTCCAGCGCTCTCCCACTTGGGTCCCGCACACATTATACGGCGTCCTGCGCACTCCCACTTGGGTCCCGCACACTTCCTACGGCGTTCAGCGCACTCTCACTCGTATCCTGCACACTTTCTACGGCGTCCGGCGCACTCTCACTCGGGTCCCGCACACTTTCTACGGCGTCCGGCGCTCCCTCACTAGGATATCGCACACTTTCTGCGGCGTCCTACGCAGTCCCGTTTGGATCCCGCACACTTCCTACGGCGTTCGGCGCACTCCCACTTGAGTCCCGCACACTTTCTACGGCGTCCGGCGCACTCTCACTCGTGTCCTGCACACTTTCTACGGCGTCCGGCGCACTCTCACTCGGGTCCCGCACACTTTCTACGGCGTCCGAACCTCCCACTTGGATCCCTCACACTTTCTATGGCGTCCGGCGCACTCCCACTTGAGTCCCGCACACTTTCTACGGCGTCTGGCGCACTCTCATCCGGGTCCCGCACACTTTCTACGGCGTCCGGCGCACTCTCACTCGGGTCCCGCACACTTTCTACAGCGTCCGGCGCACTCTCACTCGGGTCCCGCACACTTTATACGGCGTCCGGCGCTCTCCCACTTGGGTCCCGCACACATTATACGGCGTACTGCGCACTCCCACTTGGATCCCGCACACTTCCTACGGCGTTCGGCGCACACCCACTTGGGTCCCGCACACTTTCTACGGCGTCCGGCGCTCTCCCACTTGGGTCCCGCACACATTATACGGCGTCCTGCGCACTCCCACTTGGGTCCCGCACACTCCCACTTGGGTCCCGCACACTTCCTACGGCGTTCAGCGCACTCTCACTCGTATCCTGCACACTTTCTATGGCGTCCGGCGCACTCTCACTCGGGTCCCGCACACTTTCTACGGCGTCCGGCGCTCCCCCACTTGGATATCGCTCACTTTCTGCGGCGTCCTACGCAGTCCCGTTTGGATCCCGCACACTTCCTACGGCGTTCGGCGCACTCCCACTTGAGTCCCGCACACTTTCTACGGCGTCCGGCGCACTCTCACTCGTGTCCTGCACACTTTCTACGGCGTCCGGCGCACTCTCACCCGGGTCCCGCACACTTTCTATAGCGTCCGGCGCACTCTCACTCGGGTCCCGCACACTTTATACGGCGTCCTGCGCACTCCCACTTAGAGCTCGCCCACTTTCTACGGCGTCCTGCGCACTCCCACTTGGATCCCGCACACTTCTTACGACGTTCGGCGCACTCCCACTTGGGTCCCGCACACTTTCTACGGCGTCCGGCGCTCTCCCACTTATGTCCCGCACACATTATACGGCGTCCTGCGCACTCCCACTTGGGTTCCGCACACTTCCTACGGCGTTCGGCGCACTCCCACTCGTATCCTGCACACTTTCTACGGCGTCCGGCGCACTCTCACTCGGGTCCCGCACACTTTCTACGGCGTCCGGCGCTCCCCCACTTGGATATCGCACACTTTCTGCGGCGTCCTACGCAGTCCCGTTTGGATCCCGCACACTTCCTACGGCGTTCGGCGCACTCCCACTTGAGTCCCGCACACTTTCTACGGCGTCCGGCGCACTCTCACTCGTGTCCTGCACACTTTCTACGGCGTCCGGCGCACTCTCACCCGGGTCCCGCACACTTTCTATAGCGTCCGGCGCACTCTCACTCGGGTCCCGCACACTTTATACGGCGTCCTGCGCACTCCCACTTAGAGCTCGCCCACTTTCTACGGCGTCCTGCGCACTCCCACTTGGGTCCCGCACACTTTCTACGGCGTCCGGCGCACTCTCACTCGGGTCCCGCACACTTTCTACGGCGTCCGGCGCTCTCCCACTTGGGTCCCGCACACATTATACGGCGTCCTGCGCACTCCCACTTGGGTCCCGCACACTTCCTACGGCCTTCAGCGCACTCTCACTCGTATCCTGCACACTTCCTACGGCGTTCGGCGCACTCCCACTTGAGTCCCGCACACTTTCTACGGCGTCCGGCGCACTCTCACTTAGATATCGCTCACTTTCTGCGGCGTCCTACGCAGTCCCGTTTTGATCCCGCACACTTCCTACGGCGTTCGGCGCACTTCCTCACCTGGGTCCCGCACACTTTCTACGGCGTCCGGCGCCTCTCACTCGTGTCCCGCACACATTATACGGCGTCCTGCGCACTCGTTCGTCTCCGCACTGGGTCCCGCACACGACATTACTCCCTACGGCGTTCAGCGCATTTCCACCTAGTCCTGCACACTTTCACGGCGTCCGGCGTGCACTTCAATCCTGCCGCACACTTTCCTACGGCGTCCGGCGCACTCTCACTCGTGTCACGCACACTTTCTACGGCGTCCGGCGCACTCTCCACTCTGGGTCCCGCACACTTGCATGACGGTGTCCTGCGCACTCCCACTTGATCCCGCACACTTTCTACGGCGTTCGGCGCACTCCCACTGGGTCCCGCACACCCTTTACGGCGTCCGGCGCTTCCACTTGGGTCCCGCACACTTTATACGGCGTCCTGCGCACTACCACATCCCGCACACTTTCTACGGCGTTCAGCGCACTTCCCACTTGGATGCTCCGCACACGCTTATATGTGTCGGCGCTCTCCACCTGGGTCCCGCACACATCTCTACGGCGTCCGGCGCACTCTCACTTGGGTCCCAGCACACTCCGCACTCCTGCGGCCGTTCGGCGCACTTCCACGGCGTCCCGCACACTTTGGCGTCCGGCGCACTCTCACTTTATCTCCGCACACTTTACAGGCGTCCGGCGCACTCTCACTCGGGTCACGCACACTTTCTACGGCGTCCGGCGCACACCACTGGGTCCCGCACACTTTCTACGGCGTTCGGCGTTTCCACTTAAGTCCCGCCCATTATGCGTCCGGCGCACTTCCCACCTTCTTACGGCGTCCGGCGCAAGCGGCTATCGTCAGACTCACTTTTCCCGCACATTCTACGGCGCCTGGCGTCTGCATGACCTTCCCACTTTCCCCGCGTGCACCGCACTCTGGGTCCCGCACACATCGCCCTGGCGTCTGCTCAGCACCTTCATCCGGTCCCATTTTCTATGATGTCAGCTCAAAGGCATTACTCCAGCTAGTCCAAACACACACCTACGGCGAAACATACATACATGATACATAGAGATGGCACACGCACACAAAACTTACCACTATATATTCTGCAAATTTGTGTGTGCGTGTATGTATGTATGTATGTACTGCGTTTCTCTGTGTGTTTGTTTGACCGTTTATTCGGCTTGACTTTCAAGACGGGCGACCTTACGGGTACGGGCTCAAGACGCGCAGAACGCCGTAGAAAGTGTGTGGAATCTGGAAGTGCGTAAGACGCCGTAGAAAGTGTGCGGGACCCATGGAAGTGCGTAGGACGCCGTAGGAAGTGTGCCGGACCCCAGGCAGAGTGCGCCGGACGCCGTAGTGTGCGGGACCCGCGGAAGTGCGTAGGATGCCGTAGAAAGTGTGGGACCCATGGGAGTGCGCAAGACGCCGAGAAAGTGTGTGGACCCAAGTGGGAGGCGCAGGACGCCATAGAAATGTGCGGGACCCAAATAGGAGTGCGCAGAACGCCGTGGAAAGTGTGCGGGACCCATGGGGAGTGCAAGGACGCCATAGAAAGTATGCGGGACCCGGGAATGCGCGGACGCCGTAAAGTGTGTGGGACCCGAATGCGAGGGCGCCGGACGTCGTAGGAAGTGTGCGGGACCCAAGGTGGAGTGCGCCGGACGCTGTAGAAAGTGTGTGGGACCTAAGTGGCAGTGCGCCAGTCGCCGTAGGGAGTATGCGGGATCCGCGGAAGTGCGCCAAACGCCGTAGAAAGTGTGTGGACCAGCGTAGAGTGCGCGGACTCCGAAGAAAGGGGCGGGACCTGCGAGTGCTCAGGACGCCATAGAAAATGTGCGGACCCAAGTAGAGTGGCAGAACGCCGTAAAAAGTGTGCGGGACCCAAGGTAGAGTGCGCCGGACGCCAGATAAAGTGTGGGACCCAAATGCAGTGCGCCGGACGCCGAAGAAAGTGTGCGGGACCCAAGTGGAGTGCTCAGGACGCCATAGAAAATGTGCGGGACCCATGAGGAGTGCGCAGAACGCCGTGGAAAGTGTGCGGGACCCAGAGGGCGCCGGACGCCGCAGAAAGTGTGCGGACCCAAGTGGAGTGCGCGGACGCCATAGAAAGTATGCGGACTCAAGTGGAATGCGCGGACGCCGTAGGAAGTGTGGGGACCCAAATGCGAGTGCGCCGGACGTCGTAGGAAGTGTGGACCCAAGGTAGAGTGCGCCGGACGCTGTAGAAAGTGTGGACCTATGGCAGTGCGCCAGACGCCGAAGAGTATGAGGGATCCACTTGGGATTGCGCCAAACGCCGTAGAAAATGTGTGGGATCCAAATGCGAGTGCGCCAAACGCCGAAGAAAGTGGGCGGGACCCAACTGGAAGTGCTCAGGACGCCATAGAAAATGTGCGGGACCCAAGCAGGAGTGCGCAGAACGCCGTAAAAAGTGTGCGTGACCCAAGGTAGAGTGCGCCGGACGCCAGAGAAGGTATGTGGGACCCAAATGCGAGTGCGCCGGCCGCCGAAGAAAGTGGGCGTGACCCAAGGTAGAGTGCGCCGGACGCCAGAGAAGGTATGTGGGACCCAAATGCGAGTGCGCCGGACGCCGAAGAAAGTGTGCGGGACTCAAGTGGAAGTGCGCCGGACGCCGTAGATAGCATGCGGGACCCAAGATAGAGTGCGCCGGACGCCGTAGAAAGTGTGCGGGACACAAGTGGGAGTGCGCAGGATCATAAAAAGTGTGCGGGACCCAAGTGGGAGTGCGCGGGACGCCATAGAAAGTATGCGGTACGCAAGGTAGAGTGCGGCTGACGACGTAGAATGTGTGCGGGACCCAATTGGGAGTGCGTAGGACGCCGTAGATAGTTTGCGGGACTCACGTGGGAATGCGCAGGACGCCGCAGGAAGTGTGTGGGACCCAAATGCGAGTGCGCCGGACGTCGTAGGAAGTGTGCGGGACCGAAGTGGGAGTGAGCCGGATGCCATGTAAAGTGTGTGGGACCCAAGTGGGAGTGCGCCAGACGCCATAGGGAGTATGCGGGACCGAAGTGGGTGAGAGCAGAACTTCAAAATCGTTTTGTGCGTCTATAAGAGAGTGTATACCACCCCCTTCTTCAAGTCCCCTCCCCCTTAACCACTCATTTCAACTGCTTAGCTGTTTATATGCACCGACCTTTCTAAATCGGGTTTATATATATACGATGGAAATGTGAGTTAATCAAAATATGCATCCAGAAAACACAAACATCATTATACTTCATTCGGCAATAAAAGTAGCCGGGTGTCGGTTGGTCATGAAGGCCTTTAGTAAATCTGAAACAGCGGTTGTCTTTATCATGACAGAAATGGATATAAATGAGCTACCATTTTAGGACCTCTTAAAACTAAAGAAGGGTCGGTGTGCAACTGCATAAGAAAGTAGGTTAGCAAGGTTTGAAATGCTTAGTAACTTCTGATTGCTCGAGCGTTGTCGTCGAAACCAGCTCATGGGCCGGCGCAACCGGACCCCAGCGACAGAGGCCGGCGATAGCCGGCAAGCGTGAGAACTTCTGAACGCCAACTCACATAGAATCAGCGGATGTCGAATATACTCAAGATGCCGGCAAAGGTGCCGGCGTAGCCGGACCCCAGCGGCAGAGGCCGGCGTCAGCCGGCCGACGCCGCTGGTATATATATATAGTAGGATGCCAAATGCGAGACCTCAATTCCTCCAAATAAGCGACCACCACAGGCCCGACCCCCTTCGCTCACCACCACAGGTCCGACCCCCTACCAGATTTCCGAACTCGATAGCGGCTAGATGAATGGATGAATTTCCACCGCGTCGCGTTCTTCAGTCCACTGCCGCACTGTCTCCTTATCCTGGCTCGCTCTTGCGAAACTATTGCGAATGAAGAGAAATACAGGCCTGAGACAACTCGTCCACCAATTTTTCACCCTCAAAATCGTAGCATCTTTGAAGAGCCATAACTCGGTTCAAAGAGGGTCTTGGACGTTTTCAGAGATATCCCTGTGATCAGCGTGTGACTCTCTCCAAGACTAGCGTGAAATCTTAAAATTAATTTTTTGGGTGTCCTGTGCCTTTGAGGGTGGCTCGTTGAGCTCTTCCAGCTCACAATCTATCTTTATGTTTATGTCTTTATGTTTGTTTATGTTTATGTACATAAATCCGAAGGTTCATTGATTGAAACTCAATTTCAAGCCAGCTGATGTTCTTGATATAGGAGGTCATCGATGCCGATGATGTGGAGTGGGCTCGTCCACCATCAAAAGACAAAAAAGTTTAGGCTTCAAATTTGGCCCGAAACAGCGGTTTTTTCGCGATTTTTCTTATAGGTCCTACTACTCTGAGCCCAGAAAAGGGTTTAGAGAAGAAAAGAAGACAAGCATATTTTATCGCGACCACTGCCTTTAAGGTAATCGCTAGATAAGAACATTAAAAATGGGATAATATTACAACTGAGACAATTTAAACACAACTAATCTATGAACTCTCTACATCTGTGAAAAAGGGGATACAAAGGAGATTATATAGGATCAGTTTCAAATTACTTTGACGTTTCCCTAGTGAGAAGTAATTTCTCGACATGCCGTTTAAATTGGCCTTGTGTCATCGATGCTGATAGGCTCTTTGTGAGCTTAAAGGCAGCGTTCACGATGATCATCCTCTTTGACTTTCCACAGTAAAATGATAGGGGAGAAGGATCCTAGGCTATCATTGCCAAAGGAACGGAAGGAAACGAGCCAGGAGTGGCAAAATAACGGCTGCAAACAAGCGTTTTGGTGCCCCAGACACGCCCCGTGCCCCAGATCCGAAAGGAACAAATGAAGACTCAGATTATAGGAATGATCAAGTGAAGGAAGTGCTGATAAGTGAGCTGTTTGCTTCATTGCACTGATGGGTATCATCCATCTAGCGGTCAATTCCTCCACGCTCAAAAATCAACGTGAACAAGGGAGAGCCTATTTTGGCTCAAAAACGCGTCTTTCGTGTCCTTTCTAAGCATGCCTTGCTATATAGGGCACCAGACCTTCCGTAAACCGTGGAGATATCGGAAGTGAAATTTATCGTGAACACTGCCTTTAAAGGCACAGTACACCCTCAGATATGAATTTTGAGATTTTCATGTAATTGTGTAGAAGACCCCTCCTGTATAACACGTGCCAAGTGCGGGATCCCAATTCCTCAAAATAGGCGAGATATAAGCGACCACCACAGGCCCGACCCCCTTCGCTCACCACCACAGGCCCGACCCCCTAACAGATTTTCGAACTCGATAGCGGCTCGATGGATGGATGAATTCCAACAAGTCGTTGTTCTTCAGTCCATTACCGGACTGTCTCCTTATCCTGGCTTTCTCTCATGCAATGATTGCAAATGAAGAGAAATACAGGTCTGAGACAACTAGTCCACCAATTTTTCACCCTCAAATCTAGGCATCTTGGAAGAGCCATAACTCTGTTCAAAGGGGGTCTTGGACGATTTCAGAGATACCACTGTGATCAACGTGTGACTCTCTCCAAGATTAGTTTAAAATCTGGAAATTAATTTTTTGGGTGTCCTGTGCCTTTAAGGTGAGCACTTCCTGCTCGAAAAGTGAAAAATTTTGTACGCAAATTAGTTTTTGGCTGCCCAAGTGATATTTTCAAACGAGTTCCTCTTGTTCGTGATAGAACTGTCTTGAAAACGCTGTTGATTCCGATTACTATCGAGTTATGCAGTAATTTGTGAACCATGCATAAATCGAATACCTTCCGCCGTGATTCAAGGGACGAGAGGCCACGGTACCGGTTCCTAATAGAGGCTCGTGGGATTGCACAAGAATATTGGCAATATCGGAAATAAGTTTCATGCCCGTACATGAGCACCGCCCGCGTCTCTCTTGCCGATGCATTAAGTCCCGCAATGGCAGATTATTTGTCGAGTATACCTCAGTACCCATGGGCGATAGCCGAGAATCCTACTGCAGACTACGACGGACTGACTAATGGTCTTCTCTACTGTGCGAAAGTGGCAATTGAGCAGCGAGAGCCCGTAAAAGAAAGATTGAATTCTTTAGCGCAACAAATGTTGAAGCGTCAAGGAGAGGTCAGAAGAGACCCGTCATCAACACACTTAGAGAAGTCGACGATCAATAAAGCATGTCGTGTAGCAGTCAGGGAATCCCTGAGGGAGTACCGAGAGAATAAACTTGTGCAAACCGTCGCGCAAAAACGTAGCCTGAAACGCTGCCGCAGGGACATGACAGACCAACGAACCATGACCACGTCCTTGAAAGATGAGAACGGAAGGCCTCAAACAGCAAGAGCGGACATGGAGCGCATCGTGACGAATTTCTACACTGATCTCTATCGCTCGACGACTCCTGTTCCGAGATGCCCATCTCTTGCGGACGAGCCGGTGCCACCGATCCTGGTCGCTGAAGTCATGAAAGCCATAAAGTCGCTGAAGAAGGAAACTGCTTCCGGTCCCAATGGCGTTTCAGCCGATGTTTTGAGAGCAGGAGGTGACGCTATGTACAAGTTACTGGCTGAACATTTCAACTCTTATCTCGAGGCTGGTGTCGTACCTGATCAGTGGAAAAGCTCCAGGGCAGTTATTATCTTCAAGAAGGGAGACAAGGAGGATATCGGAAACTATCGCCCTATCGCTCTGCTGCCAGTTCCATATAAAGTCTTCACCAAGATCATCCTAAATCGTTTGGAGACCATCATGGATTCCTACCAGCCAGTGGAGCAAGCTGGGTTTAGAAAAGGTTTCTGCTGTATGGACCACATTCACACCGTTTCCCAGCTGATCGAGCGATGTCGAGAATACAAGTTGCCGCTGTGCTTAGCATTCGTTGACTACAAGAAGGCATTCGACTCAGTGGAGACTAATGCTGTTCTCAACGCGCTGTTACACGCAGGAGTCGACCCCTCATATGTTGACATACTGGAGCAGTGCAACAATGGAACCTCAACAACGATACAACTGTTCGAACGTAAGCTGCTCATCCCCATCGAGAAGGGTGTTCGACAGGGCGACACGATCTCACCGAAGCTCTTCACATCGGCACTCCAACATGCAATGGGTAAGCTTGACTGGGACAACAGAGGCCTGCTCATTGACGGGAAGAATCTGTCCAACCTGCGTTTCGCAGATGACATAGTGCTTATAAGCAAGAGTACGGAGGAGCTGAATTTGATGCTGCATGAGCTGGACGAAGTGGGCAGTTCTATTGGTCTCGAGATGAACATGCGGAAGACCCAGGTGATGGTCAACCAGTGGTGTGACGACGGACAGGTGTTTCTCAATGGTAACGTCGTAACCAAAGTGGACAGCTACGTCTATCTAGGACGTGAAATGAACATGACGAACGAGCTCACGAATGAAATCGGACGTCGAAGAAGGGCTGCATGGGCCGCTATGGGTACAATTCGAGAAGTCGCTTCCGAGATACGCGATGTCAAGCTGCGAGCTCACCTGTTCGATTCCACAGTGCTTCCGGCTCTGTGCTATGGCTGCGAGGCCTGGGCTCACAACAAAGGAGTTTGTGTGGCTATGAGGACTACGCACAGGGCCCTGGAAAGATGTCTCCTGAGAACTAGTCGGAGGATTCAGAGGCAGCAACGTCTGAGCAGTGAGGATATCCGCAAAATGTCAAGACTCCGCGACCCGTTGATTCACATCGAATCCGCCAAGTACAAATGGGCAGGACATGTCGTGCGCAGAACGGATGACAGATGGAGTGCCAGGCTCACTCACTGGTACCCTCGAGATGTCAAAAGAGCACTTGGCCGACCAGCGACACGTTGGGCCGATACGATTAGCAAATCATTCAAACAAAGAGATTTACCGCACTGGATGACTGTTGCTAATTCCAGAGAAGAATGGAGCGAATGTGGTCCACATCGAGAAGATCACCGATGAGGATGGACCATCAAAGGTATCAAAGGTATACCTCAGTGGCGAGTACGAACTTTTGCGGATGTCGGTTGTGAACTGTTGTCAACACTTTGGCTGGCACCAGATTATTCAGATACCAGTGAACACCAATTCCATCCACGTACTCGGCTGCTTCAGTATCATTGAAGATCTGAGCAAGAAAAATTGCATTTTGCATAATGACCACAATAAACATTGAAACTACTTTTAAATCAGGTGTGATGGCGGGGTTTTGCTTGAGGAACGAAATATCCATATGACCTACAGTGTCAGCCCAAACGGGCAGCAGTATCCTGTTGTCATCCAAAGCAATAATTTTTAGATGACTCGTAGCTTCGCGGCTTCTGAATAGCGGTCCGAGTGTGACTTTGACGAAATCCCTGAGTTAATAATGGATACGAAAGAATAAGGCTTCGTCTAGGATTGCTTTCACGCTTACCTTTGCATTTGTGCAGTGAAGAACATTGTCTGCCAACCATAGAATGGCAAAGCTCCAGAAGATGGCTCATTCTGCAGCGTCATGCCCCAGAATGGAATACCGTTTCTGGCATATTCTTCGAAGAATCTACAATACTAAGCATCCTCTGTAAAAAACGTAATTCTAATCACCCGTGGCGCGAGCGGCGCGCGCGATGCTGCTCCCTCGGTGCGTCATGCGCACTCTCGCTGTCTCTAACCTTCGCTCCGCACCAGCACGCGTAGGAACCATGAGAATTTCGTGATATTACAGTCTGTACCATGGTACGAGACCTATACCACCTCTCCCTTCCCGTTCGAACTGGCTACACTGCGGACGCTGCGCTTCAGTGCAAGCGATTGCCCCGCGCTTCTCATGAAATCCTTGACAGGGGAGAGGCGCGCACAACCCGAAAACCGCCGCAATAAGGACGCTCGCTCAAAAAACTAGGCGAACATATAATGTTTTAATACTCACTGTCGTTATCGGACAGAAACCCTGTCCACACTTGCGGACAACCGCTGTAGCTTTACGCAACCCGATGCGAAACGAAGGTTGACGGGACAATCGTGTCGAGACCACGCGGTCCCAGCACGATTATAATCGTTTTGCTTGATCCAACAGCGGCTGTCCGCAAGCGCGGATTGGAATTTCGCCCCGACAATGACAGTACACCTTCCAGAAACTCTGCAGCTTACCCGCAAATTCGTCCGCTACATTACAAAATTATAATGGAAACAACCCATAGATAATGCATGTTGACTTACTTCACGAGATACGAAGCATAAGAACGATAGAATGGACCATTGACTTGACCTTTCAGCGATCCTCCGCCCTATAGACAAAACTCCTTTTCTGATTTTTCATGGGTACATAAGAGAAGTAACTGCATAAATTAGCACCTTCATCCGACCATTTGTCTTCATCCACCCTGGCGCACTCCAAGGCGAAGCGTAAAGTAGAAGATTCCCTTGTGTTAAATTGATCGCCGACAAAATATAGGGTATCTGAAGCTCAAAGTAGAGAGATTCATCCGTACAATAAACTACGCCTTTAGCTGGACGGAAAATAAATGTTCACGAAAATGCCTTGGGAGGAATATTGTTTGCTCAAGCCTATCTTTTTCATTTTCGACACAATTTCCCAATATTTATGTTCTCAAGCTCCCTACTTGTATAGATTCATGGTAATTCAAACTTCCAAGTTTATAGGAAACCTATTTACTTGGAAATTCAACTCCATCTTGATGAATTAGCTCCAAGTTCATTATTTTTGCTCGTTTTCAACTTCTTTTGCTGAGGCAGAGTATTTCCAAGAAAGCGTCAATCGTGATGCAGTCAGAACCTTGTCTTGAAAGTCCTCATCCGCTAGTGCGAAAGTCTCCATTTTGAAGTCGCCTGTCATATCTGCATAGCTGTACTCCCTTGAAGAGAAGTCGGTGCTTGCAATAGGTACTCTCGCCAAATTGTATTCTATCCCTGAAACATTAATCAACAGTTGTAAACATACTGATTGGAGGCCCGAGAGCTCGACTGCGTCCACTGCCTTTTGTTCAGGGCCTTTTTGTGCCCTCTACAGTAGCGCTGGTAGACCTTGGCTAGAATGCATACGGCAGCGCTTCCTCGCATTTTAGCGTATTTTTCAGATGTGGAAAAAGTTATTAAGAATCCATGAAAAGAGGGCTATTTCCCAATAAAATGTTTGTTATGATTTACTTAAAAGTGTAGCCCTTTTGCTCCTCGCTGATCTGTGGCCGTATTCATGAAACCGCGGGCGCAGGAAAGGGGCGTAACTTTTCCGTGCCCGGCGTATGGCCACCAGTTTTGTGCCTTCCCTGTCGAGATTTCAATAGTGGCGGCCCCTCTTCGCCACCTGTGAGAGCAGAGACAGGCATGAGTAGCCACCCGCAGAGACGGAGAGGAGACCGCCGAGTAGGAGGCTGCTGTGTCTCAGCTCCGCTATCAATGCATTCCGACGGGAACAGAATTCCCGACCTCGATTGTGCGGGTGGACGGGCAGAGCGCGCTGCCTGTTAGTACATATTGACCACGTTCTGAAACGCAAGATCGACGTAGCAGGTAGCCAGAAGCCTTCTTGTCTACCTGCCGGGTACCCAGGAAGATGCAACATCGGAAACTCGTCCAACAGCCGGTGGACTTAGAACCTTCCCGGGAAATCCCAGTGTTTCATGAATACCGCAACTGGTCATCTCACTTACTAGGGATTGCCTTTCATTTCCGGTGGGCTTTTATAAAACCATGGGTTGATAGTTGTAGGTATGGGACACAGCATTGATAACCCGTTTTCCAAATCCCCTAAATGTCTCAGAGATTTACAGGAGATTTCTAAAAGTGGGCATTTTCATAGCTTTGCGTAGATAAAAGGGGTATACGAATGGCAATTTTCAGGATGTTCAAAAAAATTGTCTCGGATTGGGCTGAAAACTTGTTTCTAGGGGTTCTTTTGGGTGCTGATCACGAATCTGAGGCCCATGCGTCAATATTCGAAGAATTCCATCTGATTTGGTCCGAAGTTTCAAAATGGGGGAAATTTTGCTGAAAAAAATCCACTTTTGACGATTTCGAGAATGCTATGATCAAATCGCCTCAAAACTTGTACAGAGGAGTTATTCGGCCTGTCTAACACGAATCTGCAACCCTTTTATCGATTTCCGAAAGAGTACGGTAGATTACGGTGGGTATACGGTGGCTCGGCCAAAGTCTCAGATTTGACTCAAAATTTGTCAAAATTTAAGGTAAGTAACGCCCGTTAAAAGGCATTTTACCCACCGTAACCTATCGTAACCCTTAGTCAGGCGAGGAATAGACCTCAGCTTCGGGTTCAGCGCCCTAAATAACTCCCAGGGGCGGCATGCACGTACGCGGCGGGTTAGGTTGGGGTTAGGCAGGGTTTGGAGCGTCGGCGCATTTGATGATAGCAGGGCGAGGGCTAAAATGGGGTTAGGCTAGCACTGAAAAATCGTTCCCTCGCAAACCCTAAGTAGGATGGTGGGGCAGCCGAAACCCCGTTGAGACCGCAACTATTGATTATCTCCAGCACTCGCACAGCAATGATCAAACGCGCCGACGCCCCAAACCCTGGCTAACCCCAACCTAACCCGCCGCGTACGTGCATGCCACCCCAGGTGTGCAAGTTTTGAGCCGAATGCGAAAAATTTTCTCAAAACCCCAAAAATTCACTGATGCCCCCCCCTTGCCTTTTTTTGAAGCAATGAAAACATTTTTTGGGAATCCCCGCAGCCATTTAGGGAATTTCAACCACGGATTTTTGATGTACTGGCACAGACCTACAGCAACGACAACATGGTTTTCCAAATCTCCACGGGAAGTTTAAAGGCAGTGTTCACGATGAGAATCGCTTTTCTGCTTTTCCGCCAATCTTGAAGACAGTCCCATGCTGATTCCAATGATGTTTTTGGAATCGTACAAGACCTTCTAGGAACGGAGTTATGGTCCCTCAAAAATTGAGCTAAGGAAACATGGTGGACGAGTGGTCCGAGGCTTGTAACTTCCGTCTTTTGCAGCGAAGTATGCGAGCTGACCTGAGTAAGGAGAGAACTTGAGAATGAAACGAAGAACGGGGCTAATGACTGGAAATCATCGCTCATCTCACGATCTCGAGCTTTCATTTGTTCACGTCGGTGGGCGTGGAAAGTGCATCTGGGGGTGACGAGCTGACGGGTGTCCAACTTTGGGCCCATAGGGGACCATTCGGAGCTCATTTTTCTTAGTTTTTTCAACGTTAGGATTGCGCTAGGCCATGCAGCTGCCGATCTCCACCAAAAAAATAGACATGGTTTTTATCGTGGACACTGCCTTTAGAGCAGTCCCTAGTTAGTGATTGCCCGAAACTGTAGAACTAGTCCTAGAGACTGACTCGGATCTGCTCTCTAGTAAGCCTTGCCACGGATAATTTTTGTCGCGAGGAGTACGGGCCAGGACATGGTGGATCGATCGAGGCAAAAATAGCACACCTTCGACCCCAATCGAGGTTGGAAATTCCGTAGTTAACAAGGGATGATGTAGGCCTTACGAGGCCACTCCTGGAAGATAACTTCGAGTCACTTTCTGGAGCGTAACTTTTGGCCGGTAAAGGGACCCCCAATGGTCCACGGTGACAGAGACTTCCTCGTAGCGAACCATGCCGTGGAATCCTTGTTGCGGTCTGTGGCAGGATTAACCTCCTTGTGACAAGTATCGTGTCCTCGTAAGAGACTTCATACTTTCGAAAGCATGTGGGAATAAAGAGAAATCAGCGGTTGGGAAAAAAATGAGAAATCGCACGGACAGCAACCGCGGTCGGAAATGCCACGGGATATCGCTCCGAGCAAAGACGCGGTCGCCCGGATATTTCGCTTGGAGCGGAGCGACAGCGTCGTTGACGGTGTTCTTCGGGTCCGCTCCGAGCGGCGATTTTTCTTGAGTGTCTACGGCTTATGGGTGGTGGCCTCGCCGACTCGCGACGGGATCACCGCATTCACGGCATTTGCGGCACTGCTGGGAGGCTATTTCAACGGTGCGCGGTAAAGAAAGCTCAGACGATGGCTGGAAACATGGACGACGAGTAATTTTTTGATTCACTGAAATAAATCAAAGAAGACCATTTTTCCTGCGGTTTTCGCATGTTTACTGGGCCTGCGCTCCGATTTAGCTGGAAATCTCGAAATTTGAAGTTTTGGCCGGACCCTGTCTTCAAGCAATATCGAGCCACCAGAACACGTAGTCTCCCCCACTTTTTCACAGTTCTCGTCTCTCATTACATTCATTCTCGAACTGGGTGTTTGAATACGGTAATGTCGGTTCGTTTTTGATGCTTCCATCGACGTAATCTCTCTAGTACAGGTCGGAAGTGCCTATTAGCTCGGCTATCAGAGCCACTTTGACGATAGCTTCGCTATTTTAACTAAGAGTTTATGCTGTGATGCAACTCGTTATTTTTCCATCTAATACAATGACAGTTCGTTATTTCTCGGTGCTTTGCGGCCCGGGGGGTCATTGTTGAAGCACTTGGCCACGCCCATTTTTCCGTGCCGAATTACTCTCCTGATTTTCGCAGGGAAGGAAACCCCGAGCTGGTGCTCAAATTTAGTGCGGCACGGTGAAATGAGCGTGGGCAGTGCATCGCGCCACAGTGCCCCCCCCCCCCCCGGCCACATACTCAGGGAGTCGGGGGGAGGGGGGGGGGGTTCTATTCGGCCACGATAGACTCTCGACTCGACTACAAAGCGGTTGGACGACGATATAGCCACGTAATTTCCTTGCGCCACGTGGCCTAATCGTCGTCCAAGTGAGAAGCACGCGGCGCCAATCATAGCCGTTCCACTCGGCCACGATACGCTTTTGATTCGACTACAATGAGTTTGGACGACGAACGAGCCACAATGCCCATGATTGAACACGTTGATCGATCGCTTCAGAACTGACCCGGCGAGTACCAGCCGCACAGCACGTATATAAGGGGCCCGATCCCAGAGAGAGTCCGCCTTCCGGGGCTGCTCCTGGAAGGTGACTACGAGTCACTTTCTGAACGATTTTTGAACCGTTAAAGGGTCTCCCGCACGGTCCTCAGCGAGGGGAGGTCCCTCGCAGTCGACCGTGGCGAGAGTGATGTTCATGTCGCGGACTGCTGTGGGGGTGATCCCCTGCTGCGAGCCGTGACTTGGACCGTATCCTTGTTGGGGGAGACCCGCTCCCACCGAAGGGGAGGGGGCCCGCCCCCAGCGCCACGTAGTCCTATCGAACAGGCCACGTGCTCCTCGGAGCAGCACGTGCTGCTGCGAAATTTCCTTTCAACTCGACTAGGTACCCGAATAGAAAGCCTTTCGTGGCGGAATAGGACCTCCCGAGTCCCTGAGTAACACCTATTTCTCTATTTACATCGCGTGTCGCAGTTTTTTCCCTTCATTTTTGAATTCTGACCTCTGGAGGGTCTCTAAGTGAGCTCTCAATTTCGATTATATTGCAGTTAGGTCCGTGGCTTGGGTCCTCAAGGAAAAACATTTAAATCTCACCAGCGGCAGGCGAAGGCGGTCGCGTGCGCCGACCCGCTAATCGATTCCGGCCGAGAGAAGAGCGCAGCTGATCAGCTTACTATACCACCAGCCAAGGGTGAGATTTGAATGTTTTTTTTTCTTGGGGAGGCAAGCCACGGACCTAACAATACCACTAACAGCGGAGCGGTGGATCACGGCGAAATATATGTGACTGGTGATAAGGATGTCTAGACGAAAAAGCTACCTCTCAACGCTGGTGATGCCCCAATGCTTCCCAACACCAAACCTTCGATTTATGTCATACAATCCATATCATTTTCGAGCGAATGCTGCCTTTAGCCTAGTTTTGACTGCATCGCTGCTGTTTTTCATTGCTGCGATTTCACACCCGCTGCTGCAGCGATGTAGCGGCGGCAGCGATTCTGCTCATAGTGCATAGCCTCACATTTGATCGAAGAAATTCAATCAATCAGTGAAATTAACGGCTGGTATTCATCAATAACGCATTTCGACTCGAAAACACTGATCTTGTCATGTGAAAGGGTCAACGTTCACTCGACGAAACGTGTCATTCGCTGGCAATCGCTCCATCGCTGCCATTTTGGCCGCGATGGAGCGATGGTCAGCGACCATTGAGAATCGCTCCGCAAGCAGCGATGCAGTAAAACATAGGATTTCGTCGCCGCGACCCAGCGATGTAGGACGTTTGCCACGAAGCGATCACAATTGGAGCGGCTTTCCATTACGCGCGATGAAAAAGGAACAGTTGTCCCTCGCATGGCCGCAGCGGCCACCTGCAGTCAAAACTAGGCTTTTATCTCACACGATCTTTTTATCATCATATCCGATTGCGCTCAGCGTTTGCAAAGATATGTACATACTGATATTTTAGGCATGAAATATATGAAGTAATATAGAGCCACTTGCCATTTTCTCTGAAGTACGAGTCCAGGAGGTTCGCTCTTGTATTCTCACTTAGAGACCTAAGATTGACGCCAACAGAATCCGTGAATGCACCGCCGAAGCCGATTATCGACTGGAATCTTTTCCGCGCATCGACGTCAATCGTGATAACACCTAAAGGCTGGAGAAGAAAATAAAGAAACTGATTTCTACCGCAATTACCGTCACGATTGACTATGTACTCAGACGATAGGTGCGGTCGGATCGCTGGCTTTTGGCGGGCGGATCGACATCCCCCCGCCGGCCAGTAGCCAGCGATCCGCCCGCCAGTAGCCAGCGATCCGCCCGGAAGTAGCCAGCGATCCGCCCGCCAGTAGTCAGTGATCCGCTCGCCAGTTATCAGCGCCTACCCGTCAGTTGTTAGCGATCTATCAGTCATTTGAAGTCCTTCTCCTCTTCGTCCGTCGGGCCGGGGATCAGTTTTAAGGGCCTATGGCGCAGTGTTAACATTCCAAAGAGTAGACTACCTAAACATGTTGAGGAAACCCTGCCAAAACTTTTACTGCCCAGGAAACATCTCCTTTGCCCTGAAATACGTGCTGCACCTCTAGACCCCGAACAGCGTATAGTCCACAAAATACAGATCGCTCTGATACTTGGCGTTCCTTGTTGTTTCTTAGAGCAAACTCGATGTGCCTCTGTTATAACTTCCGTTCCCCAAGTTTGCTCCAAGCGAAATAAGGAATACAAAATATCAGGGCGATCCGTGCCGGCCGCACTTCTGCACACTTCAGTACTGCTCGCCTACTGTCTTATTTTCCGCGATACTAGCGATGCCTCTACTTACTATTACGCTCATCACAACTTTTTCACATAATAATGCACCCATTCGTTAACTCTGTCTGGTGTCTCATATTCTGCCCTTTAATGTTTGAAAATTCTAAAATTTTTTGTGGATGTTGCTTCATGACAGATTGACCCACAGGTGGGCGATAGGCCTCCTGGACCACCAGACACGGCAGTAGGTCAAGTCCTCTAGAAATAAAATGTAATGCCATAATCTATCAAAAAACTACGTCTAGCCCGCCCCACAGTGCTCGAACTGGAGTGAAATTCCGGTCCGCATTTGCAGATAAGGTGTGTTGCAGCAAGCAGCTTACGAACAATCGTGCACGACCTAAATGATAGGGCCGTGACCCCGTAGTCCCAGCTCTAGTATATCCGAGCTGCTTGCTGCAAGTATGGTTCTTTGCAACTGCGGACCGGAAGTTACCTCCAATAAGGACAGTGGAGATTTGGAGCTCATCAACTTCGCTAGTAATGTACTTTGCGGTGCGATTGTGCTCCAATATGGGGAATAGGGTGGATATTGTGGGACCATTCACGCGACCACCCTTTCAGGATGCCAGTTTCGCCCACAATCACCCTGAAAAGTCCCTATTACGAAACTGCACCAGAACGAGTCGCCTGTCGCATTTCGATCATCTTGTAAAAAAAAGTAAAATCACGTCGTTCTAGAACAGATAACGTTCTACTTCTAATTGTTATTATTTAGCAGTAATGTTATACAGCTCAAAATCTTTTTGGCTCATTCGGCACTTTCACAAAAGTTAGAGCAGTTCCTTACATTGCCCAAGTTTCAGAAAAATCTGCAATATGGGTCACGAGATAATAAAATTTGTGTACTTTTAAATGTGTGTAACTATGTATAAAGGGGGCGGTGCTCACACGCACACGCGCATATATAGTCGATCACTGGACGCTGCTCTGATTGCTTTATCATGAAAGTAGAGCGATCGTTTCTAAGAAATCACAATGGTAGAAATGGAAGAGCAACCGCTCCGCTTCCAAGATAGCGAGATAAAAACTACAACGCGGCTCCTTGAGATAAGATACGAACCATATATACATGCATACACACATGCACGCACACTTTATAGAAGTAGTTGGTCAAAGCTCTGAACGGACTAGGAAGTGGATATGTAGATTCTGTTTCACTCCAAGTGAACTCATGCTTTCGGGTATCACAGAGCGGAGCGGTGGCTTTTTCGTCGGAACCTCCTTATCACTAGTTATATTTCACCGAGGCCCACCGCTCCGCTGCTGGTGATAATCGAAATCAACAGGTCACTAGGGTTGTACCAGAGCTCAGCACCATCTCTATCAAGGAGTTTACGACGTTGTGTAGTTTGTATCATATCTATAGAAAGCTAATAAAGCAGATATTGGCCCGTAGTAAACCCAGTCAGGATCATCTGAGTGGGTGATAAGACGAGCCCAAAACGATTCAGACAGGGCTCAGATGAGTCCGAAATCGTATCGAGCCAATAGATTGCGTTGAACAGGGGTGCGTTCCAAGAAGATTTCCACGGAAGTAAATCGTATTTGATATTGATACCAACCAATGATAGTTCAAATGACCGTTTGAAATGAACCAATCTTTTAGTCTATAATTCGTTATATCTTATCAGACCCATTTTTCCCCATGGAAACCTTCTTGGAACGCACCCCAGGTCGGTCTTGCAAGGCCATGATGATGAGGACTCGATAATACCTGTGATGATAAGAACAACCGGCCATTATTCTCCACGTGGTCGTTCACGAATAGACCAACTCCATGCTCGTTTCTCAATAAATGAAATGCTGTTTGTTACGTGGAAGCTGATATTGATTATGACACATTGATAAGCCGATATCTCTGCTGAACTATTCAAGTTACTCCTTTGCTCCTTAAAAAAGTCTCGAGCGCACTCCTGACATGGCACTCTGTTTCTTTCCTCTCTAGCTAAGAAGTCAGTCAGATCTGACTGAATCTAGTCAGTCAGATCTGACTGAGTGATTCAGCTTATCTTGTTTTTTGCTGAAGTTCTCTACTTAAAGGCAGTATCCACGATAAATTTCGTCCTCGGTTCTTGGCCGAAAATCGAAAGTTCAGGGTCTCATTGGCGCACTGGGGTCGAAAGAACGAACGAAAACGAGCCCGAAAGAGCTCCATACAACTCCGAAATCCGCTCGCGCAAGCCCTTCCGCTCGCGGTCGAGTTTTCCGTGGAACAGTTTGGTCCGCTTCTACATTAGCATTGGAGCGCGAGCGCGAAGTTTTATCATTGGGGCGAATTTGCACACGCTGTCTACTTCAGGCCAATGCCCGCTCAACTGATCCATCGTTGAAATGTGGCTTTAAACAAAAAGAGCTAATTTTGGATGTTTCGCAGCGTTTTTCATGATTCATTCTTCACTGGTGAAACAGTCAGACTCTAAACCTTCGTTTTCTGGTGGAAACTCGAAAACGATTTTTATCGTGGACACTGCCTTTAACCTTTACCCTACAACACGTACAATACCCGCACTAATTTACTCAAAAAAGCCGCAAAAGTCGCGAACTCGCGACTTTTGCGACTTTTCGTCATAACTCGGCCCGAAGTGACCCATTCGAGCAGTGAAGGGCATATTTCGAATCAGCATCGAGAGCTCTTTCTTCTGAGCTCTCGCATGTCTTACGGCCAAACAAGGCATATAGGGCTAACACAATCAATCGAGTTGGTGAAAGGAAAATTCAAGTATTTTGTGGTTATTTGACGTAATGCCACGTCCACCTCAACAGTGTGTACATGATAGACAACAGTTTATTAAACTGTCCGCGGCTAACAGACTTTTTCTGCAAAATTTCGGTTTTTTGAATTTCTGAACCCGAATATTTCACCATTTCTACAACCACAAGCCTCCTCTAGATTAGATTTACAGAGAGTAGCAATGTTTTCTCATCAACTGTGCCTGAATCCATCCATGGTGGAAAACTTGTAGAAAACTTAGACCGTGAAAAGTGGTTCGCAGCGAATTCAAATGGGCGATCTTTGTATTCAGCCCTTCCAAGGAGGCCCGTACTCCCTCTCAGGGGCTGGTAATATTTGCAGCTCCCGCTGTACATGATAAATAGTTCGGAGAACCACCTCAGATTTTTTGCCATTTATTCTTTTAAAACTCGAAATCGTGCAGTTATTATCGGTAACTTCCATTTGATTTCCGATGCCTGGCGATCCACGATCAGCCAGCCGCTTCCCGAAATTTAGAATGCTGGTGGTGAGGGCTTCCCAATGGTATAATGTTTGCTTGTTTAAATTCGAACAAGTCCTTCTGTTTCTCAGATCTAAAAGAGTAATTAATCGTTAGTCCCTCGCTTCGCGCCTCTGCGTCGCTGTCTCTCCGCGCCCAGCTAACCCCCACTTTTGAAGGTGTCGAAAGCGCACTGTCTTGCCTGTCTCGCTCAATGAGCGAAGTTCACGCGAAATGGATCGATTTCAATGGGCAAGGTTTCACTCGGGAGACGACAAGAGCTCAGGTTGAAACAGTAAGGCCCGGATCATACTACCGTCGCGGCGATGTATGAGAAAAGGCAGTATCGATCAATCGCGGCGATATTGCGCTTCTGAGGGAATCGATTGTTTTGACGAGCAGAACAGCATATCGTTGAGTGAAATGGGATGATGTAAACATTAGAGATCGGTTGAAATCTACGTCTCCATTCACATCTACAAAATATTGAGCAAATACGCATATCGCCGCGATGACATCAGCGCCGCTCTCCATTGGGCAACGTTGCAATAAAATCGCGGCGATATGCATATTCGCTGAAAATTTCGGCGTTGTGGTTGAAAACGCCGGTGCCAACCATTCTCGCTTCAATATCTCATCCCATTTAACCCCACGAACTGCCTTTGTGCTACTCAAAACAAGCAATTTCCTCTAAAGGGCAACATCGCCGCGATTGATCGATACCGCTGTTTTTCATGAATCGCCGCGACGGAAGTATGATCCCACCCTAAGAAGAGGGCAGAAAGAACAGGAAGAGAAACATGAGGGGGAGGTAATCATACGGGAGGTATCCGTGTCATCTATGGGTAGGGTTGCGCTGGAAGGGGATTTAACGAGATGCATAGTCCCTAGCTCACGAGCGACTACGAACAGGTTGAAAAGGAAGTCACTCCAAAGGTTTTCTATTTACTGAAAATCAACGCCTCGAATTTAGTGTAGAGAGTTGAACCTTACGGACGGCTCCCAGATTATTTGCTCATTCCTACCGCAGCGCTGAATCACAACGCGGCGCGGTCGACGCCATGCGATGCTATACCACGCGGTAAGGCCTATTTTAGAGTTCCATCGCTGCGCGATGCTGTATTTTCTGAGGGCATCGATCCATAATGCGCCGCTCGTCGATTCGCATATGAGTCATGAAAACGCGCCGCGCCGGGGTGCAACTCTAAAAACTCCCTAAGTCATTCATATTAATATCAATGAGCCACGTAGTTAGAATCTGCAAGGCTTTGAGAGAATTATCTTCCAAATTTTTCTTTATGCACGGCGACAAATTGCATAGCGACCACTTGGTCCTTTCTCCCAGTGCGATTATCACGTGCCGCATGATGCAACAACCGTAGTTCGCAATGCGGTCCGCAATTTGGCTCTGAGAGCAATAGTAATTCGGTTCTATAACACATCTGCAGACATCAAGACTGCGCCCCACGCGGCTCGCGCGGACTTTTGGGTTCAAAATAAAGCATTTTTCAATTTTTGGTTTTCGGACCTTAACCTATTGCTCGTTCAGATTGCCGCGCTGCAGAGCAACGCCATGCGGTCGAATTTATGCAACAACGCTTTGCACGATCACTCTTCTTCGTCGCGTTTTGAAATCGCTACGTCACGTGATTCAAATCTTCCTCTGTCAATATCAGGATTGCGGCGCACGCCGCTTGTCGCGCACGCGGCGCGACTGCTCGGACGACTACTGGCGTAATCAATCATTTATTCGAATCAAAAACAAAACCGTGAGTAGTCGAAGTACATTCTTGAACGAATTCTCATCAAATTCAGAGCCGACTTCACTACGCGCTGGCGAAGGCGTTCTCTGAGGGAAGCGCCTCTCAAGCGGCGTCATGGACGCGACCCACGCCGCAGCAGGGCGTACACGGCGCGCACTACAACTGAGAGCATTTTTCACGGACTGCCAATTGCCTGCCTTGCGGACAAGATGACTTGGATGAACCTGTACGCAATCTAGAACCTTTCTCTCCGAAACAGAGCTGCGTCGCGTTGCGCTGGAGCTCGACAGTTAGTTGAAGCTCAAAAATGAAAAAATGGAACAAATGCTTCATTTCGGAGCCAGAGGTCCGCGCAAGCGGTCGCGTGTGCGATAAGTAGCGTGCGGCCACTGAATTCGAGGCGTTGATTTTCAGTAAATAGAAAACCTTTGGAGTGACTTCCTTTTCAACCTGTTCGTAGTCGCTGGTGAGCTAGGGACTATGCATCTCGTTAAATCCCCTTCCAGCGCATCTCTACCCATTGATGACACGGATACCTCCCGTGTGATTACCTCCCCCTCATGTTTCTCTTCCTGTTCTTTCTGCCCTCTTCCTACTGTTTCAACCTGAGCTCTTGTCGTCTCCCGAGTGAAACCTTGCCCATGGAAATCGATCCATTTCGTGTGAACTTCGCTCATTGAGCGAGACAGGCAAGACAGTGCGCTTTCAACACCTTCAAAAGTGGGGGTGTGCAGGGAGCGGAGAGTCAGAGACGCAGACTCAGAACTTTTTAAACAATTTGTTCGCCAATTATTGAACAAGTAACGAATTGTCTAAGTTAAATGTTTGTAGCTGGTGCTAAGGCAGGTCTAATGTCGCGCTGAGCTAGGTGGCAAATTGTCCGTACCGGTAGGAACGAACAACAAATCAGATGATTGTCTTGTAATTGTCCATAACCTTGTCGGAAACATATCCATGACTTCCGCGGACAATTTTCCCACTACCTCACCAACAAATAACGCCATGGTTTCCACATCTAGTTTTACACTTGTTCATACCTAGTTTGATAGTTGATTATAGCATCACAGACAAGTTGCCCCCCCCCACATTCAAAATATCGACGCTATTGTTTTCATATCCCATTTTGCCAACAAATTTGAGTCTTGCCCATATTACTCGTGCGACAACATTAAGAACATTCTCTCACTCTTATACAAATGTTATAAACATCAAGCCTTCAACAAATTTATTCTTTTAGAATACGAGACATAACCCGATAGTGGTGCATCCATGGATAAAGCAGAGCAGGTAGATAGTATCCGTAAGTTCACGAGAGATCGGCTTGCACGGCGGAATCTCCATATCGTAGCTGCGCGAATGTGAGTTCAACTCCGTCCGTATCCGCCGCTGTACGATGTCGAGTCGCCGTGGTTTCGAAATCATCGACGTCTACCTCACGAAGTCTGAAAGAGTTCATTACTACACATTTAAATGAATGGCAAAAATGAAACATGTGATACACATCTTTTCTTCTGTATTTTCACATCATCCATGCGCGAAAGGGAGGGGCAGGTGTCACCTGCACTTTCTTCCGCATCACGCTCGTATAATAGTGGCCACTCCCTTCCATCGGTATGCTCTTCAGCAAGCCCGTTATATTCGGCGTGGGCGGGAACAGCTAATAAACTTCTGTTAACTACTTCACTAAAAAATTGTAGCGCTTGGTCATAAGCCTTGAACCCCTCCCCCTCTTTTTTTTCAAGACTGATGCCCCACTCACGTGGAAGTTGAGGACGAACGATTGGAAGTCGAAGATGAACGAAGCGCTGGTATTGTCTAGGCACAATATTGCAATGAGTTAGTCCAACCAAGTAGCGTAATAAAGACACTGTGAGAATGACGGATCTTCCTCAACGCCTTAAAATTGAGAGATATTTGGGCATAGCACAGGAGACAATCAAGATAGAAGGCAAAACGATAAATGGCAAAAAAAGTTGGGCAGCGGAGGCATTATCACCATCGCGCTATCGATTAATAGAAGCTAGTGCTCAATTAATCCGCCTTGTTGTTCGTAACAAGTGCGTTCCAAAGTTTGTGGAATAGTTGTTCAATATGCTGCTTGTAAGTGGTCCGTACATTAGCCCAATTTAATGCTCTGCGTTATTTGTTCGTTGTTTTTTTGCGAGTTCCAATGTAGTTCGGAATATGTCCGTTCCCAAAACTTATTGCCGATTACTTGTTTGTGCCCGTACCCGCGGCACTTTTTCGGAGTTCGTCGCCCGTTAATTGTCCGTGCGCCGTTGCGACCACCAACAATTAACGTTTGAATTAAGTAATTGAAAGGAACATTGTTCACGCAAAAATATGTTGTTTTACAATTGTTCGCGGTGTTTTATGTCGTTCTCAAATTGTTCAAAAAGTTCTGAGGAGGCGCGAAGCGAGGGACTAACGATTAATTACTCTTTTAGATCTGGGAAACAGAAGGACTTGTTCGAATTTAAACAAGCAAACATTATACCATTGGGAAGCCCTCACCACCAGCATTCTAAATTTCGGGAAGCGGCTGGCTGATCGTGGATCGCCAGGCATCGGAAATCAAATGGAAGTTACCGATAATAACTGCACAATTTCGAGTTTTAAAAGAATAAATGGCAAAAAATCTGAGGTGGTTCTCCGAACTATTTATCATGTACAGCGGGAGCTGCAAATATTACCAGCCCCTGAGAGGGAGTACGGGCCTCCTTGGAAGGGCTGAATACAAAGATCGCCCATTTGAATTCGCTACAAACCACTTTTCACGGTCTAAGTTTTCTACAAGTTTTCCACCATGGATGGATTCAGGCACAGTTGATGAGAAAACATTGCTACTCTCTGTAAATCTAATCTAGAGGAGGCTTGTGGTTGTAGAAATGGTGAAATATTCGGGTTTAGAAAATCAAAAAACTAAAATTTCACAGAAAAAGTCTGTCAGCCGCAGACAGTTTATTAAAATGTTGTCTATCATGTACACACTGTTGAGGTGGACGTGGCATTACGTCAAATAACCACAAAATACTTGAATTTTCCTTTCACCAACTCGATTGATTGTGTTAGCCCTATATGCCTTGTTTGGCCGTAAGACATGCGAGAGCTCAGAAGAAAGAGCTCTCGATGCTGATTCGAAATATGCCCTTCACTGCTCGAATGGGTCACTTCGGGCCGAGTTATGACGAAAAGTCGCAAAAGTCGCGAGTTCGCGACTTTTGCGGCTTTTTTGAGTAAATTAGTGCGGGTATTGTATAGTTCCGCAATCGCGTTCAGTCCTCATTATTACAATCGTAGAAGCAAAGCGGTTGTTTTCAAAAAAATTCAACTATAAAAATGAAGAAATCATTCTCAAAACAACCGATTCGCTTCTACGATTGTTATAATGAAACTTTGCGGACTGAAGGCGATTGCGGAACTCAGGTATACGTCTGAAATAAGTGCGGCTCATCTGAATTCTTTTCAGAACTTGGATTCAGTTAGGCTAAACTGCATTTTTCTCCGGCTTTACTACGTGCCATTATCTTGCCATGTTTTGAGTGGAGCGATTGCCTTTTCATTTCTACTAGCTACCACTCAGAGAAACTCACGGCTCGTCCGCGGCGGAAGATGAGCTCTCTGGACGGTCCGCGGCGCTTGACGGCTGATCCGCGGCACAACTGATAGCGGGTTGGTCAAACGGCTCATCCGCGGCGTTGTTCTCGATGGGGGTAGTTCCGGGGTGCAACGGCAGTTGAACGAGTTCCACCTCCTCATCTCACTCATTCATATCTCACTTGACAGCAGGCATGGCTGCAGTGGCAGAGATGAAAAAAACATAGAAAATAGAATGATCACGTCCTAATGTGTTTATCACATGCACAGCCGGTATAAAAGGCGCCTCATCTCACTCGAGTCCTCATTCGGCAATCGGATGCCGGCCCTGGGGTGCGTTCCAAGAACATTTCCATGGCGAAACGCATCCATGGCAACGTAGCTACAACCGCGTGGAAACAATTCGCAGTTATAATTCGTAGCCATGGGAAGCAAATTTAACCATGGAAAGGCTATTTGTCCTTCCACGGCGTCGTGGGAACATTCTCGGAACGCACCCCAGGAAGGTGACTTTGAGTCCCTCTCCGGAGGCCAGCATATTTTGACCGCTGGGGGATAAGGGATCCTCACGGCTGGGAGGCGGTTTTCGCCGCGGTCCGCAGGGAGGGTGGTCCCTCTACGCAGACCTCGGCTGAAATATTGTGAAGGCGTGCATTTTGTGTAGTTGCGGACAAGATGCGCTATTTGACGTGACATTTGCAGAAAAGGACGGTCCGCGGCGTTTCTCAGGACGATCCGCGGCGGCTCTCAGGACGATCCGCGGCGGCTCTCAGGGCGATCCGCGGCGCCTGCAGGACAATCCGTGGCGCCTGCAGGACGATCCGCGGCGCCTGAAGGATGGTCCGCCGCGCTTTGCCGGCGCTTTACCGGCTTCGGCGAAGGATCGTCCGGTCGTCGGCAGCGGACGACCCTGCAAAAGCGCCGCGGACGGGCCGTGAGTTTCTCTGAGTGTTTTCTTGGAAACAACCGCTCGGTTTCTAAGGGAAGCATATAATAGCAGCGTCGCAGCTTCCCGAAATTACGATATGATTGATACCCCACAAAAATTTTGGAGAAACTATGAACACTTTCACAAATTAGCCAAGAGAGGGCTGAGCTAGATAAGATCACTCACCGAATCGCAATTAAGCATGCATAGGAACAAAGCGACATTCAGAAGCGAAACAAGTAAGACGCTAAGGTAGAGCTGTCGGACAGGACTTTATGGCGTGTCAATGGATCAATAAATGAACTCCTATCCACTCATCAATGATTGACAAGTCTCACAATGAAAACTTCGAGCTGGAGGATCGCTGTCTACCAAAGCCCTGACGGGCGGATCGCTGGCAGGTTGGGTGCGGATCGCAGCGTTGGAGCTTACCGGCGACCCGTCCGCAACTAGCTGGCGTACCGCCCTCAGAGGCTTTAATTGCCAGCGGTCAGTCCGCAACTAATGTCTGAGTACTGATCCTCTGTTTCGGAGGCAATTTTAGTTTGTTCCTTCACGTGCCAGTGCGGAGCGAGGGGAGAGACAGCGAGAAAGTGGGGGGAAAGAGACGAAGCACGCGTGCGCACACGCACGCGATCGACGCAAACCATTTTCACTTTGAAACGGAGGATATATGTAGTTAGACTCAAAGTTCTTATTAACTTTCCATGTCAAGGTTATTCGCCAAGACAAGAAACATATGTTTTCCTGCCAAAATCCCTCATTGTGATTTCATAAGACGGTCATGATTGTAGAAATCTGTCATACTTTGACCTGTAATCGATGAGGATTCCAGGCGTGCGTTCCAAGAATGTTCCCACGACTCCGTGAGAGGACAACTAAATTTTCCATGGTCAAATGTGCTTCCAATGGCTACGAATTATAACTGCGAATCGCTTCCACGCGGCCGTGGCTACGTTTCCATGAAAGCCTTTTGCCATGGGAATGTTCTTGGAACGCACCCCAGAAGGAAATACACAATCCCCTGCAAAATAATGCAGTGGAAAGCACTTATCACATACAGTCCACGGCGACGAAAAAAAGCGGTGGTGCTGTTGCGTATTTTCAAAACATTAAGCAAACTGTAGCTATGGTGGCTACCTCGGTTCCAAGAATCGATAATGACCAGCTAATAATTTTTTCTATGTTATGGTTTTTTCTTTTTCTCTTCCCCCTGTTATTCTTGCCTTTAATTACACTGAATAATTTAGGAGTATTGATATCTACAATACCGCTGCTATCGAAGGGGTAAAAATGGGCGAAATCGTCAAAGTGGGCAACCAGAGCGTCTTTCGACCACAACTCGCCTCAAAACACTCCGTTTTCAATTTGGAAAAGGCCAAAATGTTCATCGTGCCACAATCTATCTAACTGTACAAAATAAAAATCGGAATTTACTTAATAAAACGCTTTTTCAAGATGGAGTTAGTTATGAATTTGATAATGTTAACACGAGATGACGAGCCAATTCGATCAAAAACAACCGTACGCGATCTCTAGCACTGTCAAAATGGAAATGTATTTCGCCTTGCGAAATAATGCCTCTCCCGAATTTCGCAAAATAATTTCGCACGATTGACTAGATAACGACTTGCTGTAAATTTCGGCGTTTTCGAAATTGAAAACGGAACACTGAGGCGAGTTGTGGTCGAAAGACGCTTTAGTTGCCCACTGGCGATTTCAATCATTTTTCCCCTTGAATAGCAGCGGTATTGAATGTGAACCGGGAGGGGGGGGGATTACCGTTTTTTAACGTCTCCGGTTTTTTTCTCCAAAATTGAGTCAAAAAAAGCTTTCCCGCCGATGAGAGTGCCCTGAGCCTCTGCGGACTTCGCGCAATAATCAAAAGCAACTTTTTTTGTCGCAATTTTGGAGAAAAAATCAGCGGAAACGTTTGAAAACGTCATGTTTTCCCCAAACACACAATGCCATTACGTCTACAGTCTTCACTGTACATGCACGCAGGAATAACATGAGAAAGTCAAAGAGGAGAAAATATAATAACCCGGGAAAAAATTGCCAGCTGTTCATTAACGATTCTTGGAACCCAGCCAGCTCTAGAATATGTTTAGTGAAAATACGGAACTGCACCATAGCCTTTTTCCATTGTCGTGGACTAAAGTTACCATTGAATTCGCCTCACTGAGTGGTACACCAAAATTCCCTTGTCAATTTTAGAGCTGGTGATGTCGATGGTGCGCTTTGCGCGCAAAAAAAATTCGCGAAACACCTTTTTTGCAAAAAAAAACTTTGCACAGTGTGTACAGTAAGGTCTGTAGTTTGCCTCTTCAAGAAAAAACATTTAAATCTCAACCGCGGCTGCCGGTATGGTAAGCTGATCAGCTGCGCTCTTCTATTGACCTGAATCGATTGGCGGGCCGGCGCACGCGACTTCCGCGCCGGCCGCGAGTGAGATTTAAATGTTTTTTTTTCTTGAGGAGGCAAGCCGCGGACCTAACCATACTGTATTCCTGCATTGTACCCTAGTTATACTTCGGCGTTTCGCTGCCGCTGGCTTACGAGGCAGGTCTGCTATTGATAAATTTCGAAATCTCAACAATCGCAGACTCGCCAACAACGAAACGCCGAAGTATAACTAGGCCATTACACAGCTCGGATTCCTTATTTTCGTCTAACATGACTTCGACAGCAGTGCTTCTTATGGAAACCGTGAAAACGAAGATTATCGTGAACACTACCTTTCGTCTCACCTGAAACCTCCTACAAAAATATTACACTTTATTAATTTTGGGTAAATGTGCACAAATAAGCAGCAAGAATTCGACCCACTATTGCTCAATCCTTCCGAAATCGATACGGTTGAAATGTGAAACCGCTTTCCGCTTAGCGATGAGATATACACGACAGCGTTTCCAGATGGAATTTCAGTAAGAGGCTGTAAGTAGAGATTTCGGTTGAGTCCCATGTGCATAGGATGAGTGTTGTTACTAGAGTCTCTGCTGGGAGGTCATGTCGCTGATAGTGAAGTCGACAGAGCATTGGTGCTCAGATAGAGACATCACACTTCCCGCGGTACCACTAGCCGACGTCCCGTAACCCCTCCCGCGGAAGGCCAATAGATCGGTCGCGGGCAGTCGGCAGCGCTGTTTCGTTGACTGCCCGTATACGGTGAACACGCACTTTGCGGCCCTTCTGCCACCGCCTTACGGCTAATCTCATGACGGACAGAAGACAAATCTAAAACAGTTTGCGGCACATTTTAAAATCACTCTTTAGGTAAAGATCCTCCTAACAAAATTCGAAAAATCCGCTCCTGGGGATTTCATCTTGAACTGCAATTGATAAGTAAGGAGTGAGCCTCTACGGGGAAGCTCCCTACACTCACTGCTTCTTACAGCCTTCCCATTCGCAGATGCCATTAACGGACAGTGGTTCACCTGCCCAAGGCCAGCGTCGCACACAGCGCGGGTTTTGGAAAGGGTCTCAACACAGCGTTCTCTGCTCGTCAATTGTTCATTGGCTCCACTCTAGTGGGTGGTGCAATGATGATATCAGAGTGGGAATCGATGAGTGAGTGTTCGACGACCCCCAGCAATAGCCAACTGCCCGCCGACACTCCGCGGAAAGACGGTAAAGCCTCTCTGTCAGCGGGAAGTGGGGCGCTGTGCCACGCCCACAAAATTGGGGCCGCGCGAAGTCGACTAGCCCGACTTGGCCGGCGGGAAGTGGGCTGTTTTTATCTGAGTGGTAAGGCCTAGCGCAAATTTCCCGCGACGCGCGACAACTACAGTGCACCAAATTTCGATCGGTATGAATATGAAACACTGAGTCACCTTGCTACTCGCAGAAAACATGAACTATGTAAGCGCAAAGATCGGCCTAAAGGCAGCAGACACGCTCGGAAGAGTTCTTGAGAGAACTTCTTTACTATTCGTATGGCTCCAATTAGAACGCTTACGCCGTTGAAAGCGTCAAAAACAAGTCAAAACTACTGAATTTGAAAAACGTCGTGTAGAAAATTCCGTAGGCTCCGCCCCCCGTCCAGATTGATTGTTCGAATACTGCCACTTTGGCTAGTTTTTGAAGCTTCAAATGACGCAAGCGCTCTAGTATAGGCCAAAAAAGTTCATCGGCTTCGCTATCACAACCACTTTCCCTCTAACTCCGTCATTTCAACCGAGCGGACATGCTGCGGTGTAACTCGTCCACTTTTTCTCCATAACAAAAGTTATTTCTCTATTTGCATCCAGTTTTCGTCGATTTTTTTCGTTGGTTTCCCAACAGGGGTGTGCGGAAATTTCTGTTTTCTGGCCGTTTTGTCCATTCTGTTTCTGTTTTCTGAAAAATTAGCGAAAATCAGAAAAAATCAACGAAAACCAGCTCTGTGGAACAGTGCAGCTTGTTTAGTAGTTTACGAGGCTTTGCTCTTATTTGTGTTCAATTTTGTGACTGCTGCTAATGGCAGGGTTCGCCATAAAACGGTTGTTGTGGTATCCTCATGTGAAGGTAGATCTGGTCATCACAAAAAGTAATATACAAATGCACGCTGTTTGCGAAAGCGTGCTGTGGCGCGGTTGCGAATATCCTCAGACAGGGATGTGGGATCACCCGTGCACCAAAGGCAAAAACCGCCCGGGTGATCCCACATCCCTGTCTGAGGATACTCGCAACCGAGCCGCAGCACGCTTTCGCAAACAGCGTGCACTTCGCGGACTGAACGGCAGTGCGGAGTTGAACTGTAGGTGAAAAGTCGGAGGAAAAACGCTCAGGAACAAGATCTTGCTAGTTGAGAGCCTGCCCACAATTGACTATGCTTCTATGAATGCTTGTTTTGCCAACTTTCGTCTTGCTCTTACACCCTATTCATACTTTTGCGAACCGGCAAATGTCGCGGATTTTCAGTAGAAAATGAGAAATCAGATGTTTGATAACGGTACCCGACATCTAATCTCTCATTTTTCTACTGAACTTCCGCTGCATTTCCCGCTTCCGTGAAAGCATGAATAGGGTGCTAAACATGAAAACCAGCATTAATGAGTTTCTTGCTAGTTGGGGGGCGGGCGCACCCAAATTAGCCGTTTTAACTTGTTTTTGTGCGTTTTTCCTGCCATTTTTCTCTTTTCTCGTTTCTGTGATAGCCAAACCGGCATTCTCATAAAGAGAACTCAGCAATAGATTTTATCGCGAAGCTTGCTCTGTACTTGTACAGTAGTACTTCGGCACAGTAAGAGTTGCACGGCGTCAAAGTTGCGAAAAAACGCAGTTTTGATTGGTGCTTCTGAAAAAGGTGGCTAGGCGAGTTATCCGGCTTGGGCTGATGCAGTGCTTATTTGGAAGAGAATCACAAAGAAAAGTTAATGCCCGAGTCCCAGGTCGATTGGTCCCATTAGAGCCGAGAACGGGACGTCGGTTACCACGGGTCTAAGAAACCGCTAGGAAACCAAGGCGCCGCTCGGCGGCTAATGTCTCCAGACGGGTGGCTTCGGCTTTAAAGTGACCTATACTGAGCCTAGTTTCAATCGCGCACCTTTTGCGGCCAAACAAAGGACGATGAGTGTGTCTGCCGCGGCGCCAAAGTTGCGAAAAGACGCAGTTTTGGCGTCGTGCTTCTGAAAAAGGTGACTAGGCGAGAATTCCGGCTTGGGCTGGTGCAGTGCTTATTTGGAAGAGAATCACAAAAAAAGTTACTGCCCGAGTCCCAGGTCGATTGGTCCCATTAGAGCCGAGATCAGCCGGGTAGCCGTGGCATACCTGGTGCCGCTAAGCGATTAATCGATATTATTTGGAAAAAGATCACAACAAAAAGTTACTGCCTGAGTGCCAGGTCGATTGGTCCCGTTGAAGTTGAGAACGGGACTTCGTAAGTTCCATGTGCAAATCTTATGTATCGATCAGCCGGGTAGCCGTGGTATGCATGGTGCCGCAAAGCGTCAAATAATTAAAAAAACGTCTTTGATAAGTTGGGGGGGGGCGGCGCAAGATTTTCCAACTTGGGTGGGGTGGGGGCCGCACCTCCAATGGACCGGTAACCAGGACATGCCTTACCCTGGTTGCATCGCAAGGCAGACGTCGAATTCAACCCTTCGCTGTCGGCACCAGCTGCTGCTAACAGCGGTATATGATTCCAACGCATGCTGAGAATGAACGCCTCGATACTGGCAGCAGGTGCTGCTGTTAGCTGTCAGCAGCAGCTGCTGCTAGCAGCTGCTGCTGACAACGAAAGGTTGAATCCGGTTTCGGACCTGGGATGCAACTCCCTGTTGTGCTGACGTACTGGCGTGCTCTGAGACTTTCACTCGATCCACAGTCAATAAATAGCCAGAAAATCCCTGATTTCTGCGTAATAGCCGAAAAATGGTCGGGAAGTAGTTGGTTGCCGCTAAATGACCGAAAAATAGTCGCCAAATTATGCTCGCCGCGCAATGGCCGCCAAATAATGCTCTCCAAGGGGTGCCTATGTACACCCAAGTTTGCGGTACTTGGACCCTGCCTAGCACCAGGAGGCCCCGCCCAACCGCTGAAGGCCCTGGTGGCTGCTTGGCGAGCCGGCAAAGGCCGCGTTGCGTGTCGGCGTGCCTGTTACGTCGTTGTTATTTCTCGGTTTTTGCTTGGCTACTTCTAGGCTATTTCGTAGAGAACATGATCTCGGCCGCGTAATATCCGAGAAACAACCAAGAAGTGTCCGAGAAATAGCACATCAGGAACCAGCGTGGAGCTTGGTGGGCTATTAAGTAAAGACACTTTCAGAGTGAGTGTCTTTAATGATGATCTGCCCGTCATTGACGTATCATTGTTATTATTGCTACTATCAATGTCTTACTGGTCATTTGTGCAGTCTCGAAGATATTGTATTACAAGTATTATAAGAGCGTTCAGATCTACACTCTCTTTTCATTCAAAAAAAAAGTTCAAACGCAGTCAAAATTTTTCTATTTTCTGATTTCTGTTTTCTGACGAACTCGATTTTCTGTTTTCTGAAAATTTTTAAAAAATTTCCGCACACCCCTGTTTCCCAAGCTACAGGCTATAAAACGGCGAAATTCACTTGGTTAATACGCGTGCTGGTGGGGAACGGAGGGTAGAGACAGTGAGAGAGCGTAGGGCAGATGGGGGCCGAGGCGGCGCGCGCGCGGTGACTGACGATACCTAGTTTCTTTGAGGTTATGCAACTTCTGCACCATATCGAAATTCCACCCACTCCAATTTTTTTGGAATAGTCGCGTTTTCGACTAACTCGATTTTTCAAAATTCCAAATAATCGAGTTTTCGAGTAACTCGAAGTAAGTACAGGCCATAAAACGGCCAAAGTCTCACCGTCGACTGCGTACCACGCGCTGCGCGACCGCACGCGCGTCGGAAGCAGACGAGTTTTGGCCGCCGCGCGACGAGTTCCGGCCGCCGCGCGACGTTTCGGCCTCCGCGCCGCGGCCGAAAGTCGTCGCGCGGCGGCCAAAACTCGTCTGCTTCCGACGCGCGTGCGGTCGCGCAGCGCGTGGTACGCAGTCGACAGTGAGACTTTGGCCGTTTCATGGCCTGTAACACGAGTAGTCGAGTAGTCAAATGACTCGATGTCGACTGTTTCAGTCGATAGATATCAGGACTCGATTATTTGAACATGAGGACATATACCACCCAGGAATCTTAACCCCTGCCTCAACCTACTCATTCTTCGGGTATGGTAAACGATCTTTTGTTATGAATACATCCTCTTAATTGAAAACCAGAACTGCCTCAATGTCGTCGCAATATGTCGAATTGCAGACACACACTATGTTCTCGTCGGAAGACTTGTAGGCTTTTCGTGCACATGGTCGTTTTGCTGAAACTGTAGGAAACAAAATAATCATTTGCGAGCATGCGAAGGAAAAGAAATTTAAGTTGTGGCGGAAATTACCTGATGTGTGAGCAGCAATGAACAGCAGTAAGAAGGCCAATCGCATTTCCGATGTGTGGAACCCGTCAGCTGACCCCGGTTGAACAATCAATCTGAACTTGGCAGAATATTGATGTACCCTACCAGCGCTGGGATTTAAGACGGGAGCCATTTGTATACTTGGCAAAAAACATTCAATATATCCATCTTGGGAAGAGACGTTCCCGATTTCAGAAAAGTCTGTTGTATTTACAGTTCTGTTTGCTAAAAAAACTATGTGCGTTGTGGGTTGAAATTTTCTAAATTCGCTTCATTTGAGAGAAAATAATTTAGCAATCGATTCTCTAAGACGTCGCGCACTACGGACTACTACGAGTGATAGAAAGACTTCTATCTATGCTATCTTCATAAAACAGGTTAAGCCTATTTTGCTCGGATGAGTCCCGGCGGAGTAAGCTGCGGAGAGGTCGGTCATGGCAGAATACAAAGGTGACAGGGAGAATTTTCACTTAATAAGCCCAACAAACCTTACTGTGATGGGCTCGAAATGAGGGAGCTACATAGGCTATAGGTAAAGGTAAGACGAGTTCGAGGTTAGCTCAGCTTCAGTATTTTCAATCCTTCATTCAACACAGAAGTTATCATAGATTTTTCGTAGCTCAAAATCGGAGGTTTTTCTCTCAGAATGTCAAATGCAGGCTTTAGAAACCAGCCGAAGTCTCGCGCCGTCCTACGCTAACCTGTTTCTTGAAGACCTCATGAATACCGATTTTCCATTACTCGTACAAATATGTACTACACATAATGTCAGCGTACGCAGTGGCTGTAGCGTTGAAATCAAGGAGGACTTTTTGGGGAGTTTAAAACATCACATATTTAACTCAGATAGAGAAGGTCTAGATACTATTCTTCGTTGGTGACCTCAATTGTCATAGTGGTGCAGAAAAGGAAGGATTCGAGAGATCCCATGGCGGACAAGGATATGGAAGCAGACGCGAAATTCGCATGCTACTTTTTGCAGAATCCATGGATCTGCTCGTTGCAGATACTAAATTCAAGAAGAGGCCCACTCATCCTGTTACATACGAGAGTGTAGGAAGGAAAACTCAAATAAACCTCCGGCTGATGAAGCGCAAGCATCGGGAATTTGTGCGAGACGCCAAGGTGATCCCATCTGACAACGTGCCACCACAACACGAAATGCTGGGATTGGATGCTATTTTCCCTGTTCCCCGAGATACTGTAAAGCCGATAGTGAAAGTTGAAAGGATTAGTAGTGGAATCTATCTGTAGGAAAAGAGGCTTTCAAGGAAGAGCTCAATAATTGATTTGCTGGCATTACCGCGTTGCAAATTTACTGAGTCGATGTGGACCTCGCTAGAGGAGGAAATACTTCTGTGTACAAGAAAAGTCCTGGGAATCACAAAACCTGTAGCAGTATTCACGAAACTACGGGAGCCTCCCGGGAGGGTCCAAAGTCCGCCTGCCGCACACATCGGCTGGTAATGAAAATTTCCCGGGAGGCTCCCGCAGTTTCATGAATACTGCCACTGGAAGGCGCTACATTGACAAGCAGACGTGAAGGTGGTCGCCTGAAGTACAGAAAGTCATTAGCGAGAAGAAGAAAGCGTACAAGAAATGGTATCAAACAAGATAGGGAGCGGACTTGGCATTGTATAAGCAGTCCAACTCGAAAGCGAAAAAAGCCGTCTCTGCTGCCGAAGCGATGCAATATACTCATACACTGGAGGGGGCTAGCGCAGCTCTACAGGGGGGCAACCTTCCGAGCACCGGCGGTAGCCCCCCCCCCTCCCCCGATTCGGGGGGGGGGGCTACCGCCGAAGTGATAATTTGACTTGATAGGAGCCCCCCGTCACTGCCCTGAAGCCCCCCCCCGTCACTTCCCTGAAACCCCCCGTCACTGCCTCGGAGCAATGGCGTTACGGCCCCGGAGCAGTGGCGTCACGGCCCCGCAGCAGTGACGTCACCCTCCCCCTCGGAAAGCGTCGCCGCTTTCCTCCAAAAATATCCCTCTCTGACAGAGACTCAAAGTCCCCGTTCAGGGCCGGCCCTGTTGTGCCGAATGCGGCTCTCTATCAGGTGAGGCGCGTTTTATACCGCTTGAGCACGTGATAGATCACAGGAGAACGTCAAATCACGTCAAATTGGGACAAAACTTGACGTGAATGACGATGCGTGTGTTTGGCCTACTATACCTTCTCTGGCCTCTATTGTCGTAAACTACCTTCTACGACTTCTTCCCATCTTTTCCGCCTCTTCCTCTCGGGAGCGGGGGGGGGCAAGCGCCGGAGGAGAGCAGGGGCCTCCCCTGAAGCCTCCCTCGGGGGAGGTCTCTGCTGTCGCTCCCCAAGTCGAAAACGGGCTCTATTGTCCGGCGCTTGTCCCCCCACCCCTCCCCCGCAGAGTCTGAGAGTATACTATCTCGCTCGGATGAGTTCGGGCGCAGCAACCAGCGGAGCGATCGGTCATGGCAGAATACAACAGTGGTAGGGGGAATTTCACATCATAAGCCCGATAAGCCTTACTTTGACGGGCCCAAAATCATGGAGCTATGCTACATACATATATGGAGTTTCTAAGACAACAATGACTGATAACGGTATCAGATGTCTCACATCGAAAAATCTTTCATTTTTAAGAACTATTCGTGAGAGGCCGTATAATGGGTGGCGAAGGAGGCGGCGGAGAAACGAATTCTGCGTACATACTTTGAAAGCTCATGTCTAAAAAACACTGAGATAAATCGAGATGAAAGCTTCTTGAGATGTGTAAATCTTCGTAGCGCTTCACATGGTGTTGAACTTATTCTCTGGTTACAGGGTGAAAGGGTGATCCATGCTCAGGGCATCCGCGCGGAAGAGATCAAAGCCAACTCTGGTGCGCGCTTCGCGCGGACCACAATCATTCTACAGATTAAAATAGCTGTTGGATACTGGATGGAATGCGCCAAATTTTATTTGGAATCAACAGAGAAAGTGGTGGATCACTTCAGAGAATGTTGTTGTCAGTGTGCTAGCGGTAAATATCATAAACTCAAAAATAAAAGAATTTTCCAACGAGCGGTTTCCGTATGGGACTTAAAATGGAAAAAAATCGTCGTTGGTGGTGGGCAGCGGTATTGCAGAAATAAATATCACCATATTGTCTGAACAAATCTGCAAAGTTGCCAAAAAACCCTCAAGACTTATTTGTACCTCCAATATTTGGCCCTTAAAGGCAGCATACACGCTCGTAAACGTGATTGAGATAACTACGGAAATAGAATGGTATGGCCCAGATTACAATGCCTACGCATTTTGAAGTGTCAAAAACGACCCACAATGCCGCTACATGAGCTAGAAGTTGGCCCCGCCCTGTATTTTCACGCCCCCTGTATTTGCTCTTTTCCTGCAACGCAAGGTTGCTGGGTCATATTCACCGTCGGTACTGTTGGTAGATTGCCTAACAAGTGAACCACACACGTCACTAACGGCGAAGATGGCCCAGCAACCCTGCGTTGGAGGAAATTGGAAAATACAAGGGGGGTGGAATTACAGGGCGGGAACTTCTAACTCATGTAGCGGCGTTGTGGGTCATTTTTGACGCTTCAAAATGCGTATGCATTGTGTTGTAAGCCATACGGCTCGATCCACATTGTTATCCCAACCACGTTTACGAGCGTGTATGCTGCCTTTAAAGGCAGTCTACACGATGATCTTCAGTTTTGAGATTGTTTGCTATATTGATTAAGTGGCCCCCGGGTAGAACTTAAATGATGAAGAAATTGAGAAAAACGCACCAGAAGTACACAAAATCCTTTAATCTCACCCCGCCTCTTAAGTCTCACAGGAACTGTTTGTTGTGACAATGAAATCATTTGTGGACACGTCCTTTGCAATTCTTTGCTGTCTGTTCCTCCGTCCCTTCCTTGGACACCTAATTAATCCTGCTTTGCATAAAGTATTCTTCTATTTTCGATTGACCCAATTTTCCACCGGTGACCACCACCATGAACAGGTTCATCCAACCGGACAATTAGTCCATGTTATAGAACAATGTCACTGAAATACGACGTTTTAATTCGTTTCTCACCGTTTCTTCGTAATTTTGGTAACACTTGGAGGCCAACGCATTGTTTGATGTGAAAAACTCGGGGACGAAAATCATCGTAAACACTGCCTTCGAGCTTTTCAAATATCCCTCGAAATGTAAGTGGAATGGAATTTTGCGAGGAAAAGTCGACTCTAGTGATGTACCTTTCATTGCAATGAGCTACAAAAAGGATGAGACTGCATCGCGTTGGAGAAAAATAACGGAAATGTGGAAATGATTCGCAGCGAGTGCTGAAAGTCCAGAAATTACATGGAGTGGACCTAGTAAGAGGGAACAGACACACTGAAGACATTTGGAAAGGGAAGATTCTCCTCAGAGGGAACACGTCTCAGAGTTGCTAACAGTTGCGCTTGAATTTGCCCGTAAAAAATTCAAAATGAGCACTTTTCGATCAACAGGTGGGCAGCAGAACTTGCAGCTGAGTCAGTGAGCTGCAGTGGGGATCGCGTTTGTGGTGAAAAACAGTTACACATTTGCATAATGCTCAGACAAACATTTTCGTGCCGGGTTACGGACAAAGGAAAACAATAAATGGACAATTACCCCCAATAGAAGAATGCACTGATATTAGCAGAAAGCTTTTCGTGACTTCTGAAATCCGAACCAAGATCGCTCTTTGGCAATCCACAATCTCCAAGCAATTCAACACGTAATCGAGATTGGCCTTGAGCGAATATCGAACACTTGACCGTGAGCGTGACAGTTTTGCTCTTGCCACTGCTCTACACGATTGAGAGTCAACGCGACTATGAACTGTAGCTGATAGTTTAATGATACGCAAAGAAAATCAGCGCCCATCTTAAGATAGGACCCATCTTAAGAGGAGTCTGGTTTTCTTCGGTACACCTTCTGTTTCACTCGAAAGACCGGTCGTTTGCCCCGAGACAAGCACAAATATCAGCGGTCTGGCGGAACACAACTACGAGTGTCTGAGTCCACTGGCGGGCTCAGACACTCGCAGTTGTGTTCCGAAAGACCGCTGGGCCAGTAGCAATCCCCGATTGTGGTGACTTTAAATAGGCAGCCAACCTGAGGTTGGTGACGCCTAGATGCCTCCTATGGTTGACACCCTGGAACGAGATTTATCTCGAAGGGTGGTGTTGAATGCAAAACTCTCAATCGTAGGAGCGTTTGAACCAACACAGCACGAGCCTAGGCGACGGACGCCCATTACAGCGCCTTAGACCACTAGGCCACACGTACACATATGAGTGGACGTTTCATGTTTTTCTACATACACTCCCTCCACAGTTCTTCGTATCCATTGCAACTTTGATCGAGGTAGAGGTCGTAAATAAGGGTTTCGAGAACGTGCCCATGTGTACCTTTCAGGTATAACAATTCTTCAGCATTGAATGATGGGATTCTAGAATCTTCCACGAAAATCATCGAACCGACAGAATTTTAGGTTTAGAAAGCGATTTTGAGATTATTTTGTTAGATGGCCATTTATCACCGATATCACGATACGCAATACTTTGAAATTTCATTTTGGAAAACACAAGGTCGCAATTTCATTGCAACCTTGTGTTTTCCTTCGCAAGGTTAACCAAAGAGTTCAGAGAGGATTTTTTTTAAATTATGGACTAATTTTTCCTCAGTCTGTTTCATGCTTCCCAGTTCACATGGAAAGTAGTGAAATTGTTCCTAGAGAAGTGAAAGACAATAGCCGCACTCAGATCAACAATTATACAGAGTTTAGTAACTAGAAAACGCGGATCACGTAAATTTTATGCTTTTTCTCGAGAACGAAACAATTGCGCAGCCATCACTATCTTGGCGAATCTGTTCTTACCTGCAGTGAGCGACTATTTAAAAAAATCCAAAATTGGTCGAATATGGCCAAAACAACTTCTAGGAAATTGAAATTTAGCTCAGAATTGTAGGAAAGCATGTGAAATCTATAAAGGAGGCTCCTTCATGACAGCTGCGTTCAATTCGAAGTGAATCTCTCACCAATCTTTGCCAGGAATCTTCGAATCATCAACTGAACCTTCGAACGTTTCGCCTGTCTTTCCTTTCAGCTGGCAGCGGAGCTGGATGGCTGCCAGCCGGCAGGTGCAATTATTCCTTGGCCCCCTAAACAGCGAGAATAGCCGCCCTGCTGTGATGGGGTGATAAGTGGACAGCGGACTGGTCGGTCCGCAAGCGCTCCACTGCCTTCTCTCGGGGCGCACTTTACTCAAAAAGTCGCCACCATTGGACGTGCACGACCCCACGTCCGCGGTATCGACCAAAATTCTCTTAGCATCGCGCGCTATTTCTCTTTCCTTTCCGGCGGTGAGCGAAGTCACCCGTTTCTTGCAGTCAGCCACCTCGCAAAAGAACGCTCACTGCTGCCAGGTGGCTGACTACAACGGTCATTAACTTGGGCGCCGCCTGTGCAATTCTATGCCGGCGTGTTCACATCGATAGCCAATCACTGACTGACACTGTCACCACGCAGTGACAGCCGGTAGCTGCCACCTCCCGAGGGGATTGCTGCTGGCCCTGATGTTTGGGTTTGGCTGACTTGACTGCATTCCACTAACAATGCCCAGCGAGGGTTGGTCTTGCCCGGGCTCGTCATTGGTCTCCGAACAGAAGCCTACCAACCAGAATTCGTTGGGTCAACCGGGAAGCAACACCTTACTGACCGACGTCTCTGCTGGTAATCTGAATGAGTCTTCCATGCTGAAGACGTTGGATTGCACCCAGACGGAACCGCTAACCAGCAAGCAATTGTCAACGATACAGGAATGAGACGTGGTCAATGCTATGGTGGCGCTTTCTGAAGGCGGATCAGCAAATTTAGAGACCAACGAGAAGGTGATCGATGTGGGTCTTGGCAACGTATTGGACAGTCTGAAAAGTCCGAAGGAAAACACTTTGGAACCAATCAAAATCTGGCCCAGTAATTTCGGAGAAAGCGCCGCGGCTAGAACTCCCCGTGTTGTCTCAGCAAAGCCGACGGATTCAACAACATTTATCACCACTGAGTCGTCATAGCGAGTAGAGTTTTGCTGAGTTATGAGTCGGAGAAGGAAGCCCGGGGATCTAACCGCGTCAGCGCTCCATAAGGCCTCTTTCAGAATTCGATCGCTGTTCGACGCGATCGTGTGCACGGCGACGCGACATTCGCGTCGCCGTGGAAATCGCGGGCTTTGGAAGTGTGAATGCCCAATCGCAAAAGTTGGCGATCACGCACTTTTACGTACACATCCTAATCGACGCCTAACCTCGATATGCAGATGAATACAGCAAGTAAACACAGCTAACGGCAGCTGTCTTTATTTTCTCTATTCATCTACATATGTATGAAAACAGTTGTGAACATTTATTTGTGAGAGTTTGCGATCTTGAATGTCTTTAATGAGGATTTTTTTTTGTTTTTTTTTTCATTTGAAAGCTTCATATGGTTTGTGTCGTGCATTCTGAGAATCATAATTGGCAAGCATATCTGCTCAGCAGTGGACAAACCGAGAAGATTGAAAAAAAGAACGCCGCAGAAAGAATTCACCCTCAAAACGTGTTCAACACTACCCAAGGGCGCTTAACTATTGTAAATAATTATTGAGAAGTCTTTCGAAAAACACTGACCTTAGTAATGCGAGAAAGGAATTATATAGATGAATAAAGCAGGTAAATTCCTTCTAAAGTCACAAAAAGAAACGAATTGTAAATTAAAAATGAATTCTCTCAAGAGAAAGGATATCTTCCTTGATGCCAACCAGTACCTACAATACCCACCCTAATTCTTGTAAAAAAGACGCGGAAGCGCGTCTTTTTCGTCTTTTCGTCATAACTTCTTTGCTAGCGGACTAAAGTGTATAGAAAGTTATATCAATCGAATCAAGACATCGAGACGAACACAATGATCTATTTTTCAATGTTCGAGGGATAAATTTGTCATCCTTCATTTGCTGAAGTACCTAAGGCGAGCCATAAACGGGCGAGTCTCCGCTAATTGCATTGAGCCATCAACGAGCAGTGTATACTGTATGGCTCTGTTTACGCAACAAAGCCAAGCCTGATATATATCGGAACCTTTCAAGAATTCAAATGGAACCATTTCTAACTCGAAACTCAAAATGATTCTGTAGAAACTCCATTCAGAGTACTTCAAAGCAATGGAATGCTCGCCCTAATTTTCTCAGAGAAGTCACGAAAGTCGCAACTTTTGCGACTTCTAATTGATTTCAGTTTTCAGAAGATCTGAATCCGTTTCAAATTCTGAAAAATGTGAATTTAATTCAAGTTTTATTCTGATATCGAAATTCCGAGCTTTTTTTTCAAATTTTGAAAATTTCTGATTTACTTCAATTTTGAAAACTTTGATTTATTAAAAACCTAACATATTATGAATTTCTCTAATTTATTAAATAACGGGAAATTCTTAATCATTTGAATTTTTGAAAAAAATCTGAATTTACTTCAAATTGTAAAAAGTCTGGATTCATTTCAAATTATTTCTGACATTAGAAATCCTAGTTTCTTTCAATTTTCAGAAATCTGTGATTTATTTCAAGTTCTGAATTTTCGATTTTTTTTTCAATTTTTGAGAATTTCTAATTTATTTCAATTTCTGGGATTTTTTAATTTTTTTCAACTCTTGATTAATCTGATTTTCATCCAAATTTTGGGAAATCAGAATTTCATTCAAGTTGATTTCTGATTTTGGAATACCGAATTTTTATAAGTTATAGAAAATCCTATGTTACTCCAAGTTTAATTTTTTTCTTCTAATGCTCGGAAAATCTAAACTTAATTCAATTTTTAAAACTTTCAATCTGACTCGAATGTTTGAATTCTACTCGGATTTTGAATCACATAATATTTTGAAAGTTGAGGCTCTGCTGAGAATTTCAAGTATTTACTTTTCTTCTCAAAATCAGGCATTCTGACGCAACAGAGAGCTCGATTGACCTGAAATAAGTGTATATGCTGCATACAAGGAGTGTCTACAGATCTGGTAAGGTCAATTAGAGGTTTCCTGAGGCCTGATTCACACCTCAAAAGCCACCCCATCGAGCATTAATTTGCATCAGGCCAGTGTAGGAGGATCCTCAGAAAGCCTCATTCACTATGGCTTGCAACTAGCATTGTCCCAACTGCAAAATCTATGTTACTCAGCGCTACACCCCCTGAGTGTTCATCTTTATCACAATAACTACATCTTCTCCCCATGGTATTGCTACTGATCAATGCTTCTCCCATCTGATCAATGCACTGACTTGCCGATTCATGAGAGCTTTCATGTTTCCATGTACATATGAAACCTCTTCCTGATCAGCAATATAATTCTATATGTTCCCATTTTAACAAAGGACAATCGAAATGCAAGGTGGGTGTATCTTCTCTATTTTTCTATCCCAATTTTATGAAATCAGAGATTTGTGGTGTTGATTTTTTTTGAAAAAAAAAATCAAGAAAACTCGGTTTCGAATTTGTTTCAATTCTCTTACAAAGCTAATTGATTTTAGGCTTTCATGTGATTTAAATTTCCGAAAAATTTGAGTATAATTCGAATTCGCTTCTATTTTTTTAATTTTAAATTTCGCATTTTGCTCCAATTCCGGTATTTTAATTTCTATTAATTTCTGAAAATTATTAATTTATTTCATTTTACGGAGCACATTAACTCAAATTTTAGAATTCTCAATTTCATCACAGTTGTCAAATTTGTATAAAATTTCGAACCTATTTCAAATTTTGATAGTTGAAGCTTTGTCGAGAAGCCTCAGTGATGAGCTTTCATTTCCGGATCAGGGATTTTAACGCAGTACAGGAATTCGGCCCACCACGCCTAGGGTCAGATCCTGGGCCCCTCATATGTGGTGGAATTGGTGGCCGCGCTACTCCTCAGCTGGGCCACCTCGTCACCCACAGCACCCATCGATCGCCACAGAGACCAATCGAGGATCGATTGAACACGTTTACTTTATAACAAACCTTTATTAATGGTCCAATATGGATTCTTCTTATTGGTTACACATAAACAAGAGTTTGAACTGAGTATTAGAAGATTCTGAATTTTATTCAATTTTTTTCTGTTTTTAAAATTCCACGTTTTTTGAATTTCAAATTTAATCTGCTGCATCGTCACCCGTCACCGGCATCGCTCTGAATACACCACCTCGCAGTAATGATGTGTACGAGTTCGATGGTCTTCCTTCCTTTGGAGACAGAAACTTTTAGACCATCATACAAATTTTTAGTATTTTGTTATAACTGCAGTTTGCACTCTTAGTTCTTTGGTAGGTAGACATTTATTTGTTCATATGTGTTGTTTGTACACTGTATTTTTTTGAAGAAATTGTAAATAAATGATTTTTCGACAAAATAAAATGAGAATTTTCAAAATTTGAAGATTTTAAATTAGAAATCTTCAAAAGTTAAATCAAATGGAAAATTCGAAATTCAAAATATATTAAAATTCTTGAAACTAAAAAATGAAATATAACAGGAATTCACAAAAATTAAAATAAAATTGAAAAAAAAACAAAAAACTATTTAATTGAAATAAAATTTGAAATGAAAAAAACGTGGAATTTTAAAATCAGAAAAGAAATGAATAAAATTCAGATTCTTCTAATATCTTCCAATACTCAGTCTTCCAATAGTCAGTCGAAGAAGCAATGAGAACAAGAAAGCACAAGTCAGCTCCAGGATCTGATCTCGTCCAATCCCACGCCCTTCGTCCCCTCTCTTGAATCCTCGCTCACCCCCTAACCGAGTTCTTCAATGCCATTGTTGCAACCAAGACCGTGCCAAAGAAGATGAGTTTTGCTGATACGATTCTGCTCTTCAAAAAAGGAGACCCAACAAGCATTGCTAACTACAGGCCAATTTCACTACTTTCTACGCTATACAAAGTCATGACGAAAATAGTGCACAAACGTCTGGAAAGGTTTGCCGAAGACAATGCCCTACTCCCTTATCAACAAGCTGGCTTTCGCAAACTTTTCAACCATTGATCATATCCACACGGTGAGCACTATACTTGAAAAAACGTACGAGTTTAACTCCTGTGCCTGCATGATGTTTGTAGATTTTCGCAAAGCGTTTGACACGATTGAACTTCCAGCAATATGGCGTATCTTGGACTCATATGGGATCGACAACGACATCATAAAACCATTCAGCTTCTTTACGCAAGTGGGAGCGCAGCTGTGAAAGTTGGAAACCATGAGGCCAAGCTCAACATACAACGAGGGATCAGGCAAGGCGATTCGCTTTCACCTTGCACTTCTCTTCATTCTCACTCTACAACACGTATTGAACAAACTGGATAGATCGAGTCTGGGGTTCTGCTTAGGAAGACGTCTACCATACCTTGCATTTGCGGACGATGTGGTGCTTTTAGCTGAAAATAGGAGAGATCTCCAAGAGCTGGCGCAGATGCTTGCAGATGAATCGAAAGAAATCGGTTTGAGCATTAACTTCGGAAAAACCAAATGGATGGAAAGCAGCCAGAGTTTCACATCGTCCGAGATAACACTGCATATCAACGATGAACAGGTTGAGCGCGTTAGCGAAATATATCTACCTTGGCCATCTTCTCTCATGTCCACGAGACCCAACGAAAGAAATCCGGAGAAGAATCAGTGCTGGTCGGAAAAACTATTTCATGCACCGCAAGTTTCTACTTTCTCCCTGCTTAAGGATTGGACTGAAGAGAAAACTTATCAATTCTTGCATTCTACCAGCTATCCTGTACGCTTGTGAGACCTGGACTTGGACCAAGGAAGTTGCGGTAGCACTTCGAACAGCGCAACGTCGACTGGACGAGCGATACTCGGAATACGCCTAATCGACAAAATCCCCGCGAAAGTCAAACGGCGCAGAACCGGCCTGAAAGACTGGACAAGATTAGCTCTTAAGCGCAAGTGGACATACGCAGCATCCTTGTCGACGAAAACCCAAGAATCGTGGGTCCGTTTATCAACAGATTGGATCCCTGTTGGACGACGTCACCCAGGCAGACCGCGAACCAGATGGCTTGATGAAATTGCGAGCTTCCGTGGAAGAAAAACAAAGGAAGTCGCATCGGATTGGATCACACTTGTAACGGGAGATGCTAAGAAGACGGCTGAGCTCTTCGCAAAGAAAGTTCAACAATTGTACTGTTGCGATCAAGAGTCTTAATAAATAAATAAATAAATAAACTCAGTTCAAACACTTTTCTATGTGTAACCAATCAGAAGAATCCATATTAGACCATTAGTAAAGGTTATAAAGTAGACGTGTTCACTCGATCCTCGATTGGTCTCTGTGGCGATCGATGGGTGCTGTGGGTGACGAGGTGGCCCAGCTGAGGAGTAGCGCGGCCACCAATTCCACCACATATGAGGGGCCCAGGATCTGACCCTAGGCATGGTGGGCCGAATTCCTGTACTGCGTTAAAATCCCTGATCCGGAAATGAAAGCTCATCACTGAGGCTTCTCGACAAAGCCTCAACTATCAAAATTTGAATTAGATTCAAAATTTCATCGAAATTCGACAATTGTGATCAAATTGAGAATTCTCAAGTTTGAGTTAATGTGTTCCGTAAAATGAAATAAATTAGATATGATCAAAAATTAAACTGAAGAAACAAAAAATGAAACCAGTCAATTTAAAATAAAATTTGAAATTCAAAAAACGTGGAATTTTAAAAACAGAAAAAAATTGAATAAAATTCAGAATCTTCTAATACTCAGTTCAAACTCTTGTCTATGTGTAACCAATAAGAAGAATCCATATTGGACCATTAATAAAGGTTTGTTATAAAGTAAACGTGTTCAATCGATCCTCGATTGGTCTCTGTGGCGATCGATGGGTGCTGCGGGTGACGAGGTGGCCCAGCTGAGTAGCGCGGCCACCAATTCCACCACATATGAGGGGCCCAGGATCTGACCCTAGGCGTGGTGGGCCGAATTCCTGCATTGCGTTAAAATCCCTGATCCGGAAATGAAAGCTCATCACTGAGGCTTCTCGACAAAGCTTCAACTATCAAAATTTGAAATAGGTTCAAAATTTCATAGAAATTTGACAATTGTGATCAAATTGAGAATTCTAAAATTTGAGTTAATGTGTTCCGTAAAATGAAATAAATTAATAATTTTCAGAAATTAATAGAAATTAAAATACCGGAATTGGAACAAAATGCGAAATTTAAAATTAAAAAAAATAGAAGCGAATTCGAATTATACTCAAATTTTTCGAAAATTTAAATCACATGAAAAACTAAAATCAATTAGCTTTGTTAGAGAATTGAAACAAATTCGAACCCGAGTTTTCATGATTTTTTTTTTCAAAAAAAACATCACCATAAATCTCGGATTTCATAAAATTGGGATAGAAAAATAGAGAAGATACACCCACCTTGCATTTCGATTGTCCTTTGTAAAAATGGGAACATATAGAATTATATTGCTGATCAGGAAGAGGTTTCATATGTACATGGAAACATGAAAGCTCTCATGAATCGGCAAATCAGTGCATCTGGGAGAAGCATTGATCAGTAGCAATACCATGGGGAGAAGATGTAGTTATGGTGATAAAGATGAACACTCAGGGGGTGTAGCGCTGAATAACATAGATTTTGCAGTTGGGACCATGCTAGATGCAAGCTATAGTGAATGAGGCTTTCTGAGGATCCTCCTACACTGGCCTGATGCAAATTAATGCTCGATGGGGTGGCTTTTGAGGTGTGAATCAGGCCTCAGGAAACCTCTAATTGACCTTACCAGATCTGTAGACACTCCTTGTATGCAGCATATACACTTATTTCAGGTCAATCGAGCTCTCTGTTGCGTCAGAATGCCTGATTTTGAGAAGAAAAGTAAATACTTGAAATTCTCAGCAGAGCCTCAACTTACAAAAAAAGTGATTCAAAATTCGAGTAGAATTACTCGAATTTTTTTGAAACGGATTCAGATCTTCCAAAAATTGAAATCAATTAAAAGTCGCAAAAGTTGCGACTTCCGTGACATGCGACTTCTCTGAGAAAATTAGGGCGAGTATTCCATTGCTTTGAAGTAATCTGAATGGAGTTTCTACAGAATCATTTTGAGTTTCGAGTTAGAAATGGTTCCATTTGAATTCTTGAAAGGTTCCGATATATATCAGGCTTGGCTTTGTTGCGTAAACAGAGCCATACAGTATACACTGCTCGTTGATGGCTCAGTGCAATTAGCGGAGACTCGCCCGTTTATGGCTCGCCTTAGGTACTTCAGCAAATGACAAATTTATGCCTCGAACATTGAAAAATAGATCATTGTGTTCGTCTCGATGTCTTGATTCGATTGATATAACTCTCTATACACTTTAGTCCGCTAGCATAGAAGTTATGACGAAAAAGACGCGCTTCCGCGTCTTTTTTACAAGAATTAGGGTGGGTAATGTAACGTCGGCATGGATCGCGAAGAGACTTCGCGTTCACTGTTGAAAGTTGGCGCAAACTCGGTGCCATGTGCTATAACATAGGTGCACCGAGTTGGCGCCAACCTTCAACAATGCACGCGAAGTCTCTTCCCGATCCATGCCGATGTTAGGCAGTCGAGAATGAAGGTGAACTACCTGAAAAAGCAGAACTAATAAAAAATAGAATCAACGGAAAAAAAAATATAAGAATCTGAACGAGGGGCACATGAAACGGTCGCCACGACCGGTCGCGATCTGGCAATGCCATCCGCCCAATCGCGCGATTGGGCGACTTTCCCCGCGATCTTGTCTGAAAGGCCTGCGACCTGATCTCGCGACGCGAGCAGATCGATACGCAGGGTTTTCATTCGGTCGCGTTGTACAACGATCGAACTCTGAAAGATGCCTAAGGAGCGGGTTCCGGAAGGATGTGATCGTTTTCACAGGCCGAAACTCGGAGTGACAAATGCCTAGGAACTGCTTTACTGTTGTAGGTGTGTGACAGTACATAAATAATTCGTGCTCAAAATTTCCTAAATGCCCTAACAGTACTGGGAATTTTTTAGGCTGTACACTCAAAAATGTCCAGATTCGGCTCAAAACTTTCAGCCCGGGGTTACATATTTAGGGCGCTAAACACGAATCTGGGATCCATTTGCCACTATTCGAAGGGTCGCTGTAGGTTACGGTAGGCATAATGGCGTTCAACGCTTACGTAACCTACTTTCTTATTTCGAAAATTGTCAAATAAAGCTCAAATTCGTGCTCAGGGACCCAAATAACCCTACAGAGAAATTTTGAGCAAAATCTGAGTCTTAAGATACAGTACACCCACCGTACCATACCATGATCCAAGAAAAATCGATAAGCGGACCACGGGTTTGTGTTAAGCAGTCAACATAACCCCTACGGGAGTTTTGGGACAATATTACCATAGCACCCAGGAAATCGCCAGAAGTCGCGTTTGGCCAAAAATCCTCCCAGCGGGAAGCTCTGGATCAGTCTTCAGGATATCGACTAGTGGACCTAAGATTTGCAATCGCCTCCCAAAAAAAGACTCTAAAAAAACGCTTTGAGTCAAATTGAAAACAAATTTTTTGCATACGATTATAAAAGCGGTGTGTCTTCATTCACACGCCGTCTTTCTCCAGAGGTAAGCGGCTGAAGCTCTGAACAGACTAGAGAGTAGGGAACCAGTCCCATCGGCGGTGATAAATATATCCCATTGAACTCCCACCATCCAAGGCATTACGGAAGTTGAGAACGCGAATCATTGGTACATACATAGGACTACATATACCTAATACATCCAACACATGGTTTTCTAAACCATCGGGGTGGGTGAAAAGACATTGTGAGTAAGACGGCAATAGAGAATTACGGCAGAATGCTTCGAAATTTGGAAGATGACTGCCTTTCAGTACGGCTTCCCAACATACTTCGTACATTGCCAATACGACGAACAATATCAGCTCATGCTTTGATATGGACGACAATCAGGGCATTACTAGCTTACAGACGAAAGGTTCAAGCGACAAAAATCGAAGCATGTCAATCCTTCCTGGCAAGAACATTTGACTCAGGCGTTCTTCGAAATAAAATATTATGAAACAAAAAGAACGATGAATGTAAAATTTACTCTCAAACAGTGAAGTGCGAGGTGCGTCTTCATTCGAATTCACCCGCCATCTAAGACCATCTGAGGGTGTCTGACAGGCTTCAGTCTGCATACTAAAGGCTATGACGAAGGCGTGATTGCAGAAACGTAAGCCGAATAAAGCTGTATAATCTCGAATAGTCATCATTTGAAAAATGATCAGCTTATGCTACAGCTGTATTGCAACTTTTTATGACAAACATCCAATTATGAACAATCAAAACCACCGGAAGACAATTCGAAACCACAGGGTTGAATATGCACCAACAACCATCAGGGTAAGACATGGAGTTTAGCTGCGAGATTGGCCAAGAGCTGTATTTATTTCACCGTTGGTTTCTGAGGGTATGATATAATGCATCACAATGACTTATGAATTGAATGTCTAATGTTTTGCTCAAAGCTTCCGAATCGAAGAAAGAACGCTGTAACACATTCAAAATGGTACTGGGTAGAGAGGGAACTGTGATTTATCGATATTGTCGGACAACATATCAACTAAAAAACACAGCGCTCCTGATAGTCCTTCAAAAAGACTGAATGGTGAGTCTGGCGTTCTTTGGGCGCCGCGAATATTCTTGTCGAGCAGCATTAGAGCGAAACATCGCGCTCGCTGAAGCCACTCCTCATCTCCGCAGGCACGATAAAGCATCAATAGAGCGTAACCTGTGAATATAACGAGTAGTAACCTCTGAAGAAGACGTCAATCGAAACGTCAGGCCGAAAATAAAAACATTCCATCTAACAACCTCGTCCGGCATAAGAATAACCAAAAATATTGCATAATGCCGAGGTTCAAAGAAAGGAGAACCTGGAGACTACTGATGCTTTTTACTATTTCTGCTAAACGTAGCATACACGCTCGCAAACATGCTTGGAATAATAACGTAAAGTCCATCCGGATGAAACTGTCCGCCCATGCGGTCGGCGGGCGTGTCGAGCGACTCTCCCCAAAGCATAATGAATAATTCCCCAGCCAGCTGTCTGCAGCTGTGGAAAGGCTCGTCCAAAAGATGCCAGATGAGACGGCTACTCGACAAGCACGCCGGCCGCGTGAGCGGACAGTCTCACTAGGGGCGGCTTTAAAGGCATCGTTCACGATGAATTTCATTTCCGAGATATCCATTCATGTTGAAAGCTCTTGCACCTTATATACCAGCTACGTTGAAAAAAAAACCGCGAAAAAATCATTGAAAACTGTTGTCTCTGTTCAAAATTTCCTCAATCAACTTTTGGGAAAGGAAGAGTCAATCGCCAGGAATCGCTGTGTTGAATCATGATCTCTCGATGAAATGAAGTTCATCTTTCTTAAGGAGAGGGTAACTCATATGTGTAGAAAAGTCAATCGTCATGTAATCTTTTAATATATTCCATCAGCTTCTACTTTATCAGTAGTTGTTCAGTTACTTATACGATGGCTGACAGCAAATTGTGCCAGATGACTGACGGAGGGACGGCCTCTTTTGACGGAATTTGAGACAGTAGACCTCATATATCTTCACAACGAAGAGTTGAACCATAAAACTCTCCCTACGTACTCAGACGGGCCCAGTCAACAATTCAAACTCGGAAAACAGTGAGTGGTTTTCAGCGCATAAGACGCCTTTGAATAAACCCGTAAGGAAACGCTGTTCGAAACGCCCGAAATGAGCAAAATGATTGCACTAAAGCGATTTTGCATAGCCTTTTTTGCAGCTTCCTACCTCACAAAGAGAGCAGATCTGCAGGAATCAACCAAAAATCTAGAGGAACACCACTATCTGACTGAAGTCAACGAGATAGAGCGATTGGCTTGAATGTGATGCTACATTCCTACCCAGTCGTGAAATACCCGATTCTCAGGTATATGGGCGACAATAGTCCATCACCCCATCAGCTGACTTTCGATAATGAAGAAATGAACCGATGTGTAGGCATTTCATATCGCGATCAATCAGGCTGTTTATTTCCACGACTCTATCTGGTACCCTATCACACTTCAATATCGACTTCTTTGTCATTTTTCCGATTTCCCTTCCGCTATTCCTGGGGATAGCAAAAACCCAGACTGGCGGCCCAGAATTGTCAAGCTGCCGAAATGTCATACGTTCGTGCCGTGGCAGTGTGGAGGAAAGAAGATCGCCTCCGTGCAAGCCGACGTAAACCCCTCCGAGAAGAGGGTTTTTGTCATGGGAGAGGTGCTGGTTGGCCGCAGCTCTCCTGAGGATTTTACTACAGAGGGCCGGCTTTGAGAGGAATCCAGGTCCAGCGCAGAAGTATACATGTGCCATCAGCAAGGATGTCACCTGGCATAAAACAAGCGTCCAGTGCTTTGGATTCCAAAGGTGGGTGCATCTCTCCGGTTCGGGCCTCAGTTCGGTGAGGCATCATGACTCATCCTTTCGTTGCGCTCTATGCTCTGCCCCCAGCAACTCTGATTCCTCAATTACCAACCCCCCCCCCTCTCCACTGTTCACATTAATCTGAACGGCCTTCGGGCCAAATTATCTGAACTCTCTCTACTCGCACGTTCTCATCACCCGGACGTTATCATGATTCAAGAAACCGAGCTCTCTCCATCTACCACTTATCCCCAACCTAACATTCCGGGCTACACCGCGTATCACTTGCCAAGGTCAGCTCTTGGAGGCGGAGTGTCTACTTTCGTGTGATCTGCTTTACCTTCTCATATTATTCCTAATACTACTAAGGACGGTAATCTTGAGTACGTTCCTGTACACCTCCCCCTCAAAACCCCTTTATCTCTATTTAAGATCTATAATCCCCTGTTACATCTTGTCCCCCGTCTTACAACCCCATAACCCTTCTTAAGCAGTTGTACGACTGCTCACTCTCTCCCTCAGCTGTCTTTGCGGATGACTTCAATGCTCACACGTTCTGTTCTGCTCTTGACTCTGACGCCAGAGGGGATGACGTCGAGGAGTGAGCTGAGGAGTGCGATCTGGTTATCCTCAATGATGACCAGTCCACTCGTCTCCCCGCCAACGGCCGACCTTCTAGCCCAGATATCTCTCTTGTGTCATCCAATCTTTCTAATGCTTGCACGTGGTCCACATCCACAACTCTCTCCAGTGATCACATTCCCGTCTTTGTCTATATTGATCTCTCTGACTCTCTTGCCCCTTACTCTGGTTTTCGTCATCGTACTTATCTCAATTCAGGCCTGGCAGACTGGACCCTGTTCAGAGATGTTGCACTCCGCCATGCGGTCGACTACCCATCGAATGGTGATGTGCATCAGGAAGAGCGTCACCTAACAAATGCCATCCGCAAAGCCATGAAAGCAGCAATTCCTGAGGGCCGTGTCAAGACATTTTTTTCCAAATGTCAGCAGGGAGATACTGCAAAAGATCAAAAAACCAGAGATGAGAAGAGAGCCGCAGATCATCTAGACCCGGAGATTGCTGAGCTGGATAAAGAGATCAGGAAGGACCTGGACAAGAACAAGGAGTGCTGGGAGAAGTTCACTGAACGGACGGAACTACGACGTGGAGTGTTGAGGAAAATTTCCGGCAAGTCCACTCCCTCGATTAGCTCCGCTACTGAGTTCAAGGAGAACGTCTTCGAATCAAGGAGAACGGCTGCTTTTGCACTCGCCAAGCATTTTTTCATCACACGTACCAAGCGAGGCATTCAAAACATAGTCACGGTTAGATTACTGAGCCGGTTGCCGCTCATGAACGCTTCTAAGGCCTTTACTCTCACTCAAGTAGAGAAGGCTATCAAAGAAATGCGGAATTTGAAGGCTATCGGACCTGACGGTATCTGCCCAGCCATCCTGAAGAAGCTTCCCACGGAACTTCTACCGATGCTTGCAGATATCATTAACACTTCTTTCCGGACCTGCATTCTACCCCAAGCTTAGAAGACAGCTAATGTGATACCGTTGCCGAAGCCAGGCAAGTCCCAAAACACGGCAAAAGGCTTCAGAACCATTAGCCTTTTATCGCCCGTCGCCAAATTAGCTGAAAAGTTGATCGCGTGGGACCTGGCTGATCAAAATGAGCGACAGCAGCATCAGCATGGGTTCAGGAAACTTCACTCTACTACTACTGCTCTATTGGAGATCGTGAGCTTTGCGATCGATGGGTTCAACATGAAAAAGCCCCTGAGAACGGTGGCCGTCGCCCTTGACCTGGCCAAAGCGTTTGACTCTGTTAACTTGGGACTGCTGTCCGACAAACTGTTGAAGTCCTCGCTGCCATCCTGGCATAATCGATGGATTGCAGCGTTCATGAAAGGTCGCCGGGCTAAGGTTCTGTTCCAGAATCACGTATCCGATAGCATTCCAATAGCAGCCGGTGTTCCGCAAGGCGGAGTGTTGTCTCCTGCCCTATTCAGCCTGTATCTTGAGGATCTACCCGAGCCACCACAAGATATAAAGACTGTTATGTACGCCGACGACAGCACCATCATGTGCCAGGACCGTGACCTGCAGGTAGCCGGTAACAAGATCAGCGCCTATCTCGTCGAGTTGAAGCTCTTCCTCGATAATATGATGCTCACAGTCTCTGCTGCAAAGTCTTATGTATCAGTGTTCACAACAAGCACCAAGGAACACAGTGCCCACCCAGAGGCCAAATTAATCATTGCATCAACCGTGGGTTTGTGAATTTGGTTTGGGTTTCGCGCCACCATTAGCGCGCGTGTGCACGAGCTAAACCCAACCCAAATCGGCAAAGCCAGGCCTAACGCAATGATGAATCCGGCCTCAGATGTCAGATGGGATGGTAACCGTTTGCCAGCAGTAAGATTCCACAAGCTGCTTGGCCTCATTCTCGACCCGTCACTGAAGATCCACAAAAACGCGGAACAGAAACAAACAGCCGTCAAGGCTAGGCTTAATATCCTGAGAGCTCTCGGAGGAACATCATGAGGAAGCAGCCGAGAGACTATATTGAGAACCTACAGAGCAATACTTCAGCCGGCTCTGGAATATGCGGCACCAGTGTGGCAGCACCTGGTGTCAGAGAGCTCCTGGAATAAGCTGCAGCGTGTACAGAGTGCTGCGCTTAGAATTGCTACCGGTTCTGCAAGGAACTCCCCAATAAAAGTTCTTCACGCGGAGGCCTGCATATTGCCAGTCAAGGAGAATTGTGAACTTCAGGCACAGCAGATATATATTAATGTTCTGAGACAGCCGAATCATCCGACAAAGAGAATTATGAGGCCCATTAGAAAGAGGTCGATTAGGACGCCGTTCGCAGACGCTCCTCGTGAAGTCGATGTACAGAGATGGGCCGACTCCAACATGGAAAGGCTTCGTCTTCTGCGTGAGGAGCACACCCGGTTTGTTCGAGGATATCTGGAGAAGGCGGCTGTGAACCCTATCTCAGAGGCGCCTCGGGTTTGCGAGTCCGAGTCTCAACTCGGCAGGAAAGCTAGATGTGCTCTTGCCTCGCTGCGATGTGGTCACTCTATTCTGCTCATGTCTTACGTCAACAGGATCGACAGCAGCCGACCAGACGCATGCCCGGACTGTGGTGCTCCCGGACACGACACGGCGCACTTGTTCATGTGCCGGAAGAGACCTACCTCCTTAACCACAATGGACCTTTGGACGAATCCTGTGAAGGCCGCCCAGTTCCTCAACCTATGACAAAAAACCATTTTGAGGCTGCAGAAGAAGAAGAAGAAGAATTGTCGAAGTAGAGTCGTCCTCGGTCGCTTTCTCTCCTTCAAACGGTCTAGGCGTCATGTACTAGAGCTATAGGTCTATTCATGATGTTATCTCTACCATGTTTGCGAGCGTCTACGCTGGCAGTAATGACCACAGAGGCCGCAATCAACCACACAATTGTATTGAAATTATACTAAGCTGAACAACAATGATTAAACTCGATGAAAACTTTAACAATTTTTCTTCCTTAAATGGCATTGTACATGCTTAAAATCATCAGAAGGCAGCTCACTTGTGCACAAAGCTGGGCTGGGACTCATGAACGAATGAGGGTGCCAGCTGGGTTAGTTGCAGACTTCACAAACTAGCAACACATCATCGCTTGGATCGCGTAGCGCAGCGCTGCGCTTGCGTCCCAGTAGGCCGCATCTCCAGTGGCCGTATTCACGAAACGCCGGGAGCCTCCCGGGAAGGACCAAAGTCCACCCGCTATTGGACGAGTTTCCTATCTAGGTACCCGGCAGGTAGACAGGAAGGCTACCTGCTACCTGGCGGGTAGACAGGAAGGTTCCTGGCCACCTAGCGGGTGGACGGAGAGTGTTGCGGCTACCTGCTACGTCGATCTTGCGTTTCAGAACGTGGTCAATATGTACTAACAGGCAGCGCGCTCTGCCCGTCCACCCGCACAGCTAAGGTCGGGCATGCTGTGCCCGCCGGAATGCATTGATAGCGGGGCTGAGACACAGCAGTTTCCTACCCGGCGGTCTCTTCTCCGTCTCTGCAGGTGGCTACCCATGCCTGTCTCTGCTCTGACAGGTGGCGAAGAGGAGGCCGCCACTATTGAAATCTCGACAGAGGAGCCACAAGACTGGTGGCCAAACGGCGGGTACTGGAAGGTTACGCCTCCTTCCTGCGCACGCCGTTTCATGAATACGGCCACAGGTTCCACCAAGACGCAGTCCGACATCGTGGGTGACTTTTGGAACTATGCTTTGGCTGCGGTGAGCAACAGCCCTGGCTAATGCAAAATCTCGATTCCCTCAAGTGAGCGAGAAAAGACAGAACGAGCACTCGCGCAGCCTACAAAAAAAAAACAGCCAATTCTTCAGAAGTTTTCAAATTCATATTGTCTATATCATGGATTGTGAAAGCCACGATGCTGATACGATATCTTTATCGTAAAAACCGGGTGCTAGTTCTGTAGAAAACACAATGGCAAAAGTGGAGAAACGGCCGCTCCGCTAACAGGATAACGAGATTAATGCTGATAAATGGCTTCCTAGAGATAAATTCCCAACCATAAATGCAAACGTTCTCGCTTTTAATTCTAGTTAGCTCCTAAGCAGCCGCTGCAAAGGAATGGTAAAAACAAACCCGGAACAAGTCGTAACCACAATTTTCGCTGCTAGAAATCACGATCTTTGCAGAGTCATATTTCCGCTCGTGAGGGGTTTTGAGCGTTTCTAGGAACACTTCTTGTGATCCCGTTGTAATTCGAGCGACTATCTCTAAAAAATGAGCAAAAAAATTCAGAAATAATTCTGCAATTGGACTGTCTTTGACAAACACTGACCAGCACCTTGCAAGTGCGATCAAGAGGAACCCAAACGTAGCCCGGTGCTGAACCAAAAACCTAGCGACGACGTGTTGTTAGCTTGTGAAATTTTCCCCGCAAACACAGCCGGGACCCACACTGCTTCATGATTCCTATCCCTGTTGAGCACAGGCAAGAGTCACTCAGAAACAAAAGAAAGCATATTGCTACAAAAGCTTTGCAAACTTTTACAATCATTGTTCGAGAATTGTAGTTAGCTGGTCGGTGTGAGCATTAACGCGGATGCTCATTTCAAGGCAGACTTGCTATCATAATATCACGCTCTCGTGTGCCCATCGGTATTTCTTGTTTACATCAAATAGCTCACCATTTCCGCCAACACCGTGGCAAATACCAGGTCCTTTCTTAAGAACTCCTTTGTTCCAGATTAGCTCACCACATCGCAGAGCCGCCTGTGAAGGAATAGTTAACTACGAACCCAAACAGTTGAACAGTAATAGCAATACCCACTCTGAAATATTTCTGTTCTCCATAACGTTTCCACAGTGTCAAGCAGAGCAATATGACACCAGGTGCGCCATGACACCAGTGCACAAGCTGTTCGTCACCACGTTCTCTGAAAGCTACCAGTTATATGGCGTGGGACCATCTTAGGACCATCATCACAAGAAGTCTTGTTTTTTGAGTGTTAGCAGGAAATTTCACTCGTACAGAACTTTTCAGAAGCTCTGCCCATTTTCGCCTACGTTTTGTGTAGTCCTTTTAAGACAGTTTCTCATACGCTGTGCCAGTCTTAATCAATGCACACCTTCTGTACTATATCATGAACATTTCTGAAACTTCTTTTAAAGTTGTATGCCGACTGAACCTCTCATACCTCTAAACCTCAGATCTCACACTCTCAGGGAGCATCCTTAGCTAGCAGCACAAGCAGGGTTGAGCAGGCCGTTGCGCCAAATTCCGGTGGAGCTACGACCCTCCACCCGTTGACCGCGATTTTTTGAAAATTTCCAAATTTTTTACTATCTCTGATACAGTTGTTCTCTCACTGCAATCTTACTGGCACAGGGCGACTATTACTGCTCTAGTTTAGATTGCCAGGTAGTTTGAAGGAAATCCACTTTTGATCCCAAATTTTACGAGCCCCCCTGGGGCTTTCATTTTTTTCTCATTTTTTTCCAGATTTCTGCGTACCCCGTTGCGTCGAGTCGTAACCCTGCTAAACCCTGAGCACAAGCCACCACTGTCGCTGAGATAAATGCGGTTAGGGGCTATTCATACTTCTCAACGCCAGCGCAGCACGCGCGTGGCGCTGAATTATCTTCTTCTTCTTTGCAGCCACGTCGAGGGTTCTGTCACAGGTCGAGGAACTGGGCGACCAGTAATGGATTCGTCCATGGGTCCATTGTGGTAAGCGTGGTTGGTCTCTCCGGACAATTAAACAAATGTGCCGTACCGTGGCCGTGGCATCCACAGTCGGAGAAAACGTCCGATTTGCTGCTGTCAATCTTGCTGACGTAGGCCATAAGCATAGTAGAGTGACCACAGCGCAGCGATGCCAGGGTGCATCTGGCCCTCCTTCCGAGTTGAGACTCGGATGTGCAGACCCGGGGCGACACCACTCCCAGGAGGGGATTTACCGCCGCCTCTACCAGATGAGACCGTACGAACTGTGTGTGCTCCTCGCGCAACGGACGGAGTCGTTCTTGCTGTGAGTCGTGCCATCTTTGCAAGTTGACTTTGCTTGGAGCATCGGCGCATGGCTTTCTGATGTCTCTCCCTGACTGGGTTCAGCACTCTCCATGAGGGGTGGTTGGGTTGCTTTATGATATTGATGAAAAATTGTTGGGCCTGGAGCTGACAGTTCTCCTTTACTGGTAATAATCGTGTCTTCGCATGCAAGTGCTCGACTGGGGAACTTCTTGCACATTCGGTAGCTATACGAAGTGCGGCAGTCTGTACACGCTGCATCTTGGTCCAGGAGGTTTCTGGTACCAAGTGCTGCCACACCGGTGCAGCGTGCTCCAGGGCGGGCTGAAGTATGGCCTTGTATGTCCGGATAATAGTTTCCTTGCTACTGCCCCATGATATAAAGCCCAGAGCTCTGAGCACATTAAGCTTGGCTTTGACGACGGCCTGCTTCTGCTCGGTGTTCTTATACCTTGAGCGATGGATCGAGCACCAGACCGAGCAGTTCGGGGAAAGCGAGCAGCAGGTAATCGATCTCCGTCCCACTCGACAATCGGGTGGGCGCTGTGCTCTGATGGATCCGTTATGAGTACGGATACTGACGATTTGGATGCAGAGATCTTCAGCATTTCGCGATCGAAAAAACTTTTCAGTGTGACCAGGTACTCATTGATCTTGGAGGCGGCCACATGTATATCCCGACCCCGACACATTATTGTCATATCATCGGCATAGGCGACCACCTTGAAATCCTGGGGAGGGGCGGGCATGTCTTCGAGGTACAGACTGAAGAGGGCAGGCGATAAAACGCCACCCTGCGGGACTCCAGCTGCAACAGGAATACTATTCGAAACGTGGTTCTGGAACATCATTCTAGCTCGTCTTCCCTTAGAGAATGCCGCTATCCAGCGCCTTTGCCACGGCGGTGTTAAGAATCCAGTAGGTTGCTTGACAAGACTCCAAGGTTCACTGTGTCGAAAGCCTTATAAAGATCCAAGGCGACATCTACAGTTCTCTGGGACTTCTTGGCGTTGAAACCCAGCAATGGCAAAGCTAGTGATTTCCAGCAAAGCTGTCGTTGTGGAATGCAGCTTTCTGAATCCATGCTGAATCACTTGCTTCTCATTGTGCTCCGCCAAATCCTTTACGATCAGTTTTTCAGCGACCTTTGCGAAAAAGGACAGCAAGCTAATGGGACTGTATCCCTTGACTGAAGACTGAGGTTTCCCCGCCTTGGGCAGCGGCACAACGTTAGCTGTCTTCCAATTATGCGGGATGGTACACGATATGAACGAGGTGTTTATCAAATCAAAGAGAAGCGGAAGGATTTCAGTCGGTATCTTGTTCAAGACAGCAGGACATATCCCGTCTAGACCAGCAGCTTTTGAGTTCCGCATATCCTTTATACCCCTCACAACTTGCGTCGTAGTGAACGCTTCGGCCGTGCTCATAAGCGGGAGGCGGCACAGCTCTCGTACAGTCACTCTATTCTGCGGACCGCGCTTAGAACTGGTGATGAAAAAAACTTTTCCCGAGCGCAAAAGCGGCTTCCTTTCCTGATTTGAATACACCGTTGTCGAATTCGATTCTGGAGACGGTAGCAGGCGAGCTCTTGCCCGAGAGCTTCCGCAATACCTTCCAAGTAGCTGCACTGTCCGTCTTGAAATCCAACTGCCCGGTGAACTTTTCCCACTCTTCTTTCTTGTGTCTGTCTAAATCCTTTCTGACCTCATCGTCAAGTTCAGCAACGACGGGGTCCAGATGGTTGATCGCTTTCCTGGCATCTCTAGTCCTGATCTTAGCGAGGATATCCCTTGTGACATTTGGATAGAACGTCTTGACGCGGCCGACAGGAATAGCCGCTTTCATGGCTTTGCGGATCGCGTCAGATAAATGGCCCTCTTTCTGGTGCACGGCGCCATCCCACGGGTAATTTGCCGACAGGCGAAGCGCAACTTCACTGAACAGGATCCAGTCTGCTCGGCCTAAATTAAGACAAGAACATTGACGAACACCAGAACAGGGAGCGGAGAGATCGATATGGATAAAGACGGGGACATGGTCACTTGACAAAGTAGTTGAGGTGGACCATGAGCGAGAGTTAGAGAGGTTGGACGAGACAAGAGATATGTCTGGGCTGGAAGATCGGCACTTGGCAGGAAGACGAGTGGGCTGATCATTGTTTAAGATGACCAGGTCGCACTCCTCTGCCCATTCTTCGACGTCATTTCCTCTAGCGTCAGAATCAAGTGACGCACAAAAGGTGTGAGCATTAAAATCGTCCGCGAAAACAACCGAGGATGAAAGGGAGCAGTCAGTCCTTTAGCTGCTTAAGTAGAAAAATAGGATTGTAAGATGGGGGGGGGGCATGAGGTAGTGGGTGGAATATGTGTTGAAAAGAGGAAGAGGTGTTTTAAGAGGGAGATGGATTAGAAGGTACACGAGAGTACCATCCGTGGGGGTGTTGGGTATGGGGTTGGAGGGGAGAGTAGATAAAACAAAGGTTGAAACTCCTCCGCCAAGAGTTGACATTGGAGCATGGAAAGCAGTGTAGCCCGAGATATTAGGATGAGGACGGGTAGGGGATGGAGAGAGCTTGGTGTCTTGAACCATGATCACGTCTGGATGGTAAGTACGTGCGAAGAGAGAGAGCTCAGAAAGTTTGGCACGAAGGCCGTTGAGATTGATATGTACAATGGAAAGGGGGCGATTTGAGGATGAGGAATCAGAGTTGGTAGGTGAAGAGCATAAAACACAGCGAAAAGCAGTGTTGTGATGCCTCACAGAACTGAGACCCGAACAGGAGAGATGCACCCACCTTTGGCATCAAAAGCACTGGACGCTTGTTTTTTCTCCATGTGACTACCTTGCCGCACGTGGCGCATGGGTACTTCTAAGCGTGTCCAGGATTCCTCTCCACGCCGGCCCTTAGCAGATGAATCCGAAGGAGAGACGCGGCCTGCCAGCACCTCTCCCATGACCATAGGGGGTGACGTAAGTTTGCACAGAGGTGTTCCTCTTTCCTCCACACTGCCACAGCATGAACGTACGACATCTGAATTATGATTGGCCTTACGCCACGCGCGCGTCACGCCTGCTCCGCCACGGCGTCAGCGCCTGTACCGGATTTTCAAAGAAAATGCGGAAACGGAATCGGAACAGTTCCGCACAGCCCTGGTGATTAGCACACCACTCAAAATGTGCACCCATATGAGAAAGTCGAATTACTCGTTCTTAAAGAAGAAAAAAATTAATCAACCGGATTTTCAGCGTGAGCACCTGCCGATCCATTTAACGCTACTCGCAAAATTGCCCTCCTCATCCTGCGTGGAGACGAGCCAGTCAGCAGATTCACGAACTGCAGCCTCATCAGATTTGCTGAGGAGGTTTTGGAACCTGCAACTTGTTAAATATGGAGGACAATGATTCACCATAATTGAAAAGGATTTAGATTTAGATGGCATTTGTACCCCAAAGCCATCTGAAGAATTCCAGCAAGTCCATGAGCAGCTCCAAGATACTCCGTCCCATGATAATCGTACATTAACGGACATGGCGATTTGTGATGAGAAGAATAACTTGAAACAGAATTTAGAGTTTACATCTTTCAGCCACAAACATCTTCATACTTTATCGTCTTGGTGTTAAGGGTTGTCAACTCCAGTTTTCTGGCATATCGAAAAAATGTGGAAGAAGAGTGAGCTTACAAGGCGGTCCAGAAAAGGAGTGAACACATTGTCCAAAATAGGCTTCAACTGATACAGAATGAGAGTTGGAGTTATTGAGCAATCTCCTCAGGCAAAAGGGAGGTTCAGTTCAACGCTGTGTTGGGCAACCGCCGATTGCAACATGAAATTCATTAAACTTTTCAAGTTGGGGCGATGACCAAATTATTTTTACCGTGCTCGATTCTCAGACAAGCAAGTAGTTTTGAAGGAAGCGACAACAAAGATCAGACAACTTACCGTTTTCCAGAAGCTATCATAGCTGACAGCACTTTCTGAACGCAGTCGTCCGAAATCAGGGACGGGTCGATGGTTTGCCTAATTTAGAAGATTTAAAAGTGCGGTGGAAAAATACTACACTTCATAGGGAAGTGATGATAGGACAACTTCTCGCCTGATCCAAAGAACACCACTGAGGAAACCAGCACGTCCAACCAATATTTCATCACTTGGGTAGTCACCCTGAATAGATTGACAACTGACAATTTTTGTGTAGTTTGGACGCCATATAAAAAAGAGGTACAAATGACGGCGTAGCAAGAAAGTAGTTTTATCACACTGAGAGACTTCGCTGTACGCTTCTAACAATGGTACAGGCTAAAAAACGGCGGAATTCACAAGGTTCCTACGCGTGCTGGTGCGGAGGTTGAAGACAGTGAGAGAGCGGCTGGCAGACGGATGCTGCAGCACCGCGCGCGCAGCTCGCGCCTCGAATGGTGAGAATTACGATGTTTTATAGAAGTAAAGCATATGCTCTAGGGCTCAATACCTTGCTATAGATCGGTAGCGTCTACGCATCCGATCTCCTCAGGTCTTCTTCTTCTTCTGCAGCCTCAAAGTGGTTTTTGCCATAGGTTGAGGAACTGGGCGGCCTTCAAGGGATTCGTCCAAAGGTCCATTGTTGTTAAGGAGGTAGGTCTCTTCGGGCAAATGAACAAGTGCGCCGTGTCGTGTTCGGGAGCACCACAGTCCGGGCATGCGTCTGGTCGGCTACGGTCGATCTTGTTGACGTAAGACATGAGCAGAATAGAGTGACCACAGCGCAGCGAGGCAAGAGCACATCTGGCTCGTCTGCCGAGTTGAGACTCGGACTCGCAAACCCGAGGCGGCACTGCTCCTAAGATAGGGTTAACAGCCGCCTTCTCCAGATATCCTCGAACAAACTGGGTGTGCTCCTCACGCGGAAGACGAAGCCTTTCCATGTTGGAGTCGGCCCATCTCTGTGCATCAACTTTACGAGGAGCATCTGCGAACGGCGTCCTAATCGACCTCTCTCTGATGGGCTTCATGATTCTCTTTGTCGGATGATTCGGCTGTCTCAGAACATTAATATACATCTGCTGTGCCTGGAGTTCGCAATGCTCCTTGACTGGCAATATGCAGGCCTCCGCGTAAAGACGTTCTATTGGGGAGCTCCTTGCACATCCGGTCGCAATTCTATGCGCAGCATTCTGTACACGCTGCAGCTTATTCCAGGAGCTGTCTGACACCAGGTGCTGCCACACAGGTGCCGCATATTCCAGAGCCGGCTGAAGTATTGCTCTGTAGGTTCTCAATATAGTCTCTCGGCTGCTTCCCCATGATGTTCCTCCGAGAGCTCTCAGAATATTAAGCTTTGCCTTGACGACTGTCTGTTTCTGTTCCGCGTTTTTGTGGAACTTCAGTGACGGGTCGAGAATGTGACCAAGCAGCTTGGGGAATCTTACTGCAGGCAAACAATTTCCATCCCATCTGACATCTGGGTGGGCACTGTGTTCCTTGGTGCTTGTTGTGAACACTGATACAGACGACTTTGCAGCAGAAACTGTGAGCATCATATTATCGAGGAAAAGCTTCAACTCGACAAGATAGGCGCTGATCTTGTTAGCGGCTACTAGGAGGTCACGGTCCTGACACATGATGGTGATGTCGTCGGCGTACAAAACAATCTTTATATCCTGCGGTGGCTCGGGAAGATCCTCAAGATACAGGCTGAATAGGGCAGGGGACAACACTCCGCCTTGCGGAACACCGGCTGCTATTGGAATGCTATCGGATACGTGATTCTGGAACTGAACCTTAGCCCGGCGGCCTTTAGTAAACGCTGCAATCCATCGCTTCTGCCAGGATGGCAGCGAGGACTTCAACAGTTTGTCGGACAGCAGTCCCAAGTTAACAGAGTCAAACGCTTTGGTCAGGTCGAGGGCGACGGCCACCGTTCTCAGGGGCTTTCTCATGTTGAATCCATCGACCGCAAAGCTCACGATCTCCAATAGAGCAGTAGTAGTAGAGTGAAGTTTCCTGAACCCATGCTGATGCTGCTGTCGCTCATTTTGATTAGCCAGGTCCCTCGCGATCAACTTTTCAGCTAATCTGGCGACGGGAGATAAAAGGCTAATTGGTCGGAAGCCCTTTGCCGTACTTTGGGACTTGCCTGGCTTCGGCAACGGTATCACATTAGCTGTCTTCCAAGCTTGGGGTAGAATGCAGGTCCGGAAAGAAGTGTTAATGATATCTGCAAGCATAGGTAGAAGATCCATGGGAAGCTTCTTCAGGATGGCTGCGGAGACACCGTCAAATCCGATAGCCTTCGAATTCCGCATTTCTTCGATAGTCTTCTCTACTTGGGTGAGAGTGAAGACCTCAGAAGCGTTCATGAGCGGCAACCGGCTCAACTCTCTAACCGTGACTCTGTTTTGAACGCCTCGCTTGGCACGTGTGATGAAGAAATTCTTGCCGAGCGCATTAACAGCCGCTTTCCCTGATTTGAAGACGTTCTCCTCGAACTCAATAGCGGAGCTCATCGGGGGAGCGGACTTGCCGGAAATTTTCCTCAACACTTTCCACGTCGTAGTTCCGTCTGCCTTGGAATTCAGCTTTTCAGTGAACTTCTCCCAGCATTCCTTCTTGTTCTTATCCAGATCCTGATTGATCTCATTATCCAGCACAGCAATCTCCGGGTCTAGATGGTCTGCGGCTCTCTTCTCATCTCTGGTTCTTATCTTTTGCAGTATTTCCCTGCTGACATTCGGGAAAAAGGTCTTGACACGACACTCAGGAGTTGCTGCCTTCATGGCCTTGCGGATGGCACTTGTTAGATGGCGATCTTTCTGATGAACATCACCATTCCATGGGTAGTCGATCGCATGGTGGAGTGCAACATCTCTGAACAGGTTCCAGTCTGCTAGGCCTAAATTAAGATAAGTACGATGACGAAAACCAGAGTAAGGGGCAAGAGAGTCAGAGAGATCAATATAGACAAAGACGGGAATGTGATCACTGGAGAGAGTTGTGGATGTGGACCGCGTGCAAGCATTGAAAAGATTGGATGACACAAGAGAGATATCTGGGCTAGAAGGTCGGCCGTTGGCAGGGAGACGAGTGGGCTGGTCATCATTGAGGATAACCAGATCGCACTCCTCAGCCCATTCCTCGACATCTTCCCCTCTGGCGTCAGAGTCAAGAGCAGAACAGAACGTGTGAGCATTGAAGGCACCCGCAAAGACAGCTGAAGGGGAGAGTGAGCAGTCGTACAACTGCTTAAGGAGGGGAATAGGATTATAAGAGGGGGGACAAGATGATATAGGAGGAATATAGATTTTAAATAGAAGATAAAGGGGTTTTGAGGGGGAGGTGGACAGGAATGTACTCGAGAGTACCGTCCTTAGGAGTATAAGGGATAATATGAGAAGGTAAGGCAGATTGCACGAAAGTAGACACTCCGCCCCCAAAAAAGACCTTGGCACGTGATAGGCGGTGTATCCCGGAATGTTAGGCTGGGGGTAAGTGGTAGAAGGAGAGAGATTGGTTTCTTGAACCATGATAACACCCGGGTGATGAGAACGTGCGAATAGAGAGAGTTCAGATAACTTGTTGCGAAGGCCGTTGAGATTAATGTGAACAATGGAGAGGGGGCGGTTGGTAATTGAGGAATCAGAGTTGCTGGGGGCAGAGCATGAAACACAACGAAAGGATGAGTCATTATGCCTCACAGAACTGAGGCCCGAACAGGAGAGATGCACCCACCTTTAGCATCCGAAGCACTGGACGCTGGTATGTCTCCAGTTAACGTGCTTGCCGCACGTGCCGCATAGGTACTTCTGCGCTGGACCAGGATTCCTCTCGACGCCGGCCCTTTGTAAGAAAATCCTCAGGAGAGCTGCGGCCGACCAGTACCTCTCCCATGACAAAAATGGTTGTTCTTCTTTGAGTTATACATCTTATGGAATAGGTTGTTCTTCTTCTTTCAATTTTACAACAAAAACAGACAAATAACGCTCCTGGGAGGGGCTCCGAGAGAATCGCCAAAAAAATGACCTATTAACGCTTCTGGGAGGGGGGTCTGAGAAAATCGCCAAATTGTTGCTTTTGGAGGGGGGGTTGAGTAAATTTGGCCTTGTCCACACCTCGTGCTGTACCCTGATCCTCATCCATCTGCCTCTAAAAACACCCCTATCTCTTTTCAATGTATATATTCCACCAACTACCTCCTGTCCATCCTCATACAACCCTATGCCCCTTCTCAAACAGCTGTATGACTGCCTTCTTTCTCATTCAATTGTTTTTGCGGGTGCCTCCAATGCTCACACGTTCTGCTCGTTGCTCGACTCTGATGCTAGAGGAAAAGACGTCGAAGAATGGGCGGGGGAGTGCGATCTGGTTATCTCAAACGATGACCAGCCAACTCGCCTCCCTGCCAACGGCCGATCTTCTAGCCTATACATCTCCTTTGTCTCTTCCAATGTATCCCTCAGGCAGAAAATGGTCACTCAACTGGTCACTTTTTGGGTGCAATTCAGTGCAAATCGTAGTAACCGGTTGATTCCCCGACAATTTTTGGGGGCGGAGCTCGGTTTTCACCACCCGGTCAGCCTAATCGAGATTCGAAAAGCAGTTCCTTATGACCCCGGCAACCTCTACCCATGGCACATTGAATCCTTAATTAAACCCGCACCGTATACGGCGCACAATCTTGCATAGAGTAACTGCGCCGCCGGCTGGAGTGATCAAGTGGACTTGCACTCGCTCAAGTCCTTGGATCATGAAAGCGAGGGGTTCCCATTTCAATCGATAGAGCATGGAAAGAACACACGCTGGATCTCTACCCATAGCTCAATTTTTGTGAGAAGGTCCATACTCCTGCCGGGTGATGGACCTAAATTAGACTCTAGGTAATCGATAGGGCGCATCCAAGTAGAGGAGGGGGCAGAACCGGGCGCGTTGACACGTTATCACTGGTCTGAGCACCCTCGCACCTCGGCGTCACTGGCCCCCGGTTCTATGCTATTGGTGAGTGACTATGACGTTGCCCAGTTGGGTTCCCATTTCTGCCTGAGCTGATGCTTGCTCATGGTCCACGTCTATAACTCTTTCCAGTGATCTCATTCCCGTATTTGTCTACGTTGATCTCTCTGACGCTCTCCCCTTATTCTGGCATTCGAAATCGGTCTTATTCTAATTTCCGTTTCCTAATTTCATAAGGCGTTGGGGCCGGAGCCTGTTCAGGGAGGTTGCACTTCGCCAAGCGACTGATTATCCGTGGAATGACAATGTGCACCAGAAGGAGCGTCATCTATCTGATGCCATCCGGAAGGCAATAAAAGCTGCCATCCCTGAAGTTCGTGTCAAGACCTTTCCCCCAATGTCAACAGGGACATACTGAAGAAAATAAGGATCAGAGACGCTAAGAATTGCAGATCATTTAGACCCGGATATCGCTGTGCTGGATAATGAGATTAAGAAGGACCTTGACATGCATAAGAAGGAATCCTGAGAGAGGGAGAGAAAATGAACTTCGACAGCGATGTCGCAGCAACATGGAAAGCTCTGAGGATCTCCGGCAGAGGCACTTCTGCCAACAATTCTATCATTGAATTCGACGGCGGAGTTTTCAAGTTAGGGAAAGAAGCAGCGTATGCTCTTGGAAAGCGTTTTTTCATCACTCGAGCTACAAGAGGGAAAAAGAATGGAGAAACTGTTAGAGAACTCTGTAGGCTGCCACTCATGGATGGAAATGATGCAGTCACACCTGCGCAGGTAGAGAAGGTGATTAAGAAGATGAGTAATTCGAAGGCAGTACGACCATATGGTTCAAGTCCAGCAGTCCTCAAGAGACTGCCCAGCGAACTTCTGCCCCTTGTCGCCGACGTCATAAGTGCATAGGTTCGAACATGTATACTACCTCAAGAGTGGAAAGTTGCACGCGTTATACCATTGCCAGAACAGGGTAAATCACCATCTACGGCGAATGGATACCGACCAATCAGCATTTTCCCACCTTTCGCCCTAATCGGTGAAAAACTGGTTGTGGAGGAGCTTTCCGAGCATAACAGCAAACAACAGTATCAACATGATTTCCGTAAATTACATTCCACTACTACGGCCTTGCTGGAAATTGTGAGCCATGTTCTGGACGTCTTCAATGCCACGAAACCCCAGCGTACTGCTGGTGCGGCCCTCGACTTACAAAGGCATTTGACACTGTCAATCTCAGCATACTGTCAGAGAATCTGTTTAAATCTACCATTCCGCCCTGGCAGAAGCGGTGAATAACCGCCTTCACAAAATGACGTCGGAAAACGTGCTATTTCACGGTTGCGTCTCCAATAGCATTCCTATTGCCGCCGGTGTTCCCCAAGGAAGGGTTTTATCGCCTGCTCTTTTCAGTTTGTATCTTGAAGAGCTGCTTGTTCCCCCTCGAAGCCATCAAGGTCGTTGCATACGCGGATGATATCACTATTCTATGCCAGGATCGCAACATGAATGTAGCCGCCAATAAGATCAACGACTACTTGATTGAGATGAAATGCTTTCTCGGTCGGAAAAAAACTCACGGTCTCTGCTTAAAAAACGTCCGCCACTGTTTTTACTACTGATCCAGCGGAGCACAGTGCCCATACCATGGTGAAACGGGACAACCGATTCCCTAAGCTACTCGGACTCGCGTTGGATCTTTCGAAGAAGTTCCATAAGAGCACAGAGAAAAAGCAAGCTGCAATGAAAACAAAACTCATCGTCCTACGTGCCCTTGGCGGAACTTCGTGGGGGTGCAGCAAAGAAACGATCCTGACCATGTCCATAGTACAACCTGCATTGGAGTATGCTGCACCAGTCTGGCAGCATCTAGTATCAAATTCATCGTGGTCAAAGATGCAGATGGTTCAAAATGCTGCTCTTCGAATCGCCACGGGCTGTGCGAAACGCTCTCCAATTGAGCATTTACATGCCGAGTCCCACGTACTACCAGAGAGGGACCATTGCCAACTCCAAGCACAACAGCTGTTTATGAACATCCTGAAGCAGCCAAATCATCCGTCCCGAAGAGTATTAGACCCCGTGAAATAGAGCTATAAGAAAGCCGTTTGCTGATGCTCCCACGAAAATCAATATACAGATTGACAAACGCACAACAAGAGCGCCTCCGTCTCTTGCGTGCAGAGCATACCCAAATCGTCAAGGATCATTAGAGCAAGGCCACCGTGAACCCCATACTGGGTGTCGTGCCGCCCAAGGTGAGCGAAACCGAGATGGAACTCGGTAGGCGCGGCAGGTGCTCCCTTGCCTCGTTACGCTGACACTCCCCCATGCTGATGTCATATTTGCATAGGATTGATGACAGCAAACCCGAAGAGTGCACGGATTGCGGCAGTTAAGGGCATACTACTGCGCACCTGTTCAGTTGCCCGATGAGACCGACTACAGTGACGACAATGGATTTGTGGATGAATCCAACGCTGGTGGCCGAGTTTCTGAACCTGCGACAAGACCCGTCTCTGTGGCTGCAAGGAAGAAGAAGAGTATGTATACTCGATCTCTTATGTGTTAACCTCAACACGCATTTCATTCACGTCGTCCGAGCATGAGGACCCTTCCCACATATGTGGTCATAATTAGAACACCCTGAGGCTTTATCCAAGGCTTCATTTTACCTCAGAGCGAACCAGTTATCGCCTTCTCAAAGCCTTTGTTACCTGATCCTCAAGACGCTAATTTGACTATTACGAACGAAAATGTGTAGGAAGATCGAGCTGTTCGACTTTTCACAGCACTTAGTTGACAGACTCACGCTACGTGGAGGTCGGAAATTGTTTTGACACCGTCTTCAAATACTAAATATTTAGAGCGTTGCTTTGTTACTTCTGTGCCTGACAGGTTTTTAGGGTGGAACTTTTATTGGCCTGCCGTTTCGACAATCCGTCGTTTTCAAAGGCCTAAATGGTCCAAAGTCGAATCTTTGATTAATCCAAAACGGTCCAAACTATGAGTAAGGAGTAAAACCACACCCTTGACTCGTAAGATTGTGCAAAGTTTGTCGAGTGGAGGATCAATCGGATGTTATGGACATTAAATATTTACTTATTGATAATGAGAAGTGGCCTTCTCCAGTTTCGAGGTCCAAGACTAGGCAGAACGACAGTGAGAGGCATGGCCTGCCACGCCAACATTTGTGCCTCTTGCAGCTCCGTCCACGATGGGAATTCATTTCCGAGTTTTCGATAGACAGCGAATGTCTGACACACTAAATGCTAGCCATTCCGGGGAAAAAACGCGATAGCCGTCTTTTTGGATTGCAGCAGGACCACCCTTTATTCAGATGATCTCCGAGAATGAAAAAGATATCACCGCTTGCGTTTTAGCTAGTCTTCTGTTTGTTTGTTGCAGTGAGCCCCAGAGTACCTATTTCCAAAGAAAACTCAAAAATCATTCATCGTGGACGCTGCCTTTCAACAATGAAATTCTTAAGCAGTAAAAGAACCACCTTTGCAAGAACATCAGACAATTTCTCGATTTTCGAAACGACACTATCTCTCAAATCAGTGTTGCCCATCTGTGTAACAAATACACCAAGCTCACCACAAAGAAAACGCGCTTGTCTTGAGGAAGATTCTGCAAGAAGAAACCCATAATTTGTCTATATCAAACAGAATAATTGTCCCAAACTTGAAATTTGATTGATAAATTTTTCTTATTACAACCAGTACTCCGCTATAGGCCTGAAATAAGTCGCAAGTAGACCCCGGAGCTCTAACCTCACACTATGACTGATTGCATGTCAGAGTTAAGGCCAACTTTATTTCGCTCCGCCACAGCGTTTTCGCTAGAGTATTTATAGCCTCTCTACTTGCGTGATGCGCGTAGAAAGTATTCATACTCCAACGCTACGCCCACGAATCCCGCACTGACGCGCTGGCGCTGAGAAGTATGAATAGCCCCCCCAAAACAAAATATTCATTGTATATCGGAGCAGTAACAACTAGGGCTGGCAACTATACACCGAAAATGTGCGCGTGCACTTCGCACGCGAGGTCGTCGGCTCTTTCCCCACGTGTACAATCAAGGTGCTGCTGTCGCCCATCAGCATTTCCAACTTCCGTCATGTGAATAATGATCGAGGCAAGTAGCTGAGATCCCCCTTTTTCGAAGGATCTCTGTTTTTTTGTTCATTTATTCTTGTATTGGGGTTTTAGAGACCTTATTTTTCTTTCCTTCGCTTTTGACGAGACAGACAATTTCCTACCCACGCGCATTTCAGCCAGAGATCTTCAACTGCGAGGCGCGTTGGCTTTTCCGAACATGCAACATGTGAGGTACTGTATGCTCTTCCACACTACATTCCGGGCAAAGAGTGTTGTCCTCTACGCCAATCTTTTGAAGATACCATCGTGATTTTAGGGAGTAACCACTCCGGAGCTGAGAGAGCGCTGCACGAATTGATCTTTGCAGATATTCTTTCCCCTTTATGATCTTGGGAAGTGGTTCATTCAGCAGAAAAGAGCGGAGAATACTCACGAATTCCTTGACGAATCCTTTGTGAACTTCTCTGCAAATGCGCTTGGCATTTTCTGGGCTTACTCATTGCGGCGCTCGGCACTTTCTGCCCTCACCGTCGTTGGTTTGACTATTCTAACGTTCCTCATAATCTGTAAAGGCTGTGCAGGCTCCTTCATGTCGTGTGAGAGGCGCTATGTGTCGAGTGCCGCTACCGTTCGATATCGAAAAGTTAGCATTTCATTATGAGCGTGCCACCATATGTTAGCGGCATGGAGGACCTTTCTCATTCATTCCATCTGTGATGATTCCAGCATGTTCGACAAAGGTGGAGGTAGTGGAGAAACCTCTGCGGAAATATTCTGTCAATTGGGAATTTTTACATGAGCCTGCAGAGTAGGAACAATAGTTGTCATGTACGACTCTCGTTGAACCTCGGTAGTAGGACAATATTGTTGAAGTCGACTGCAGCTTTGCACGAGGTGGTAACCGACTTTATTCGACTGACGTTTCGGCGGTTTCGCCTTCCTCAGAGTCTGAAGGAGCCAATTCCAATTATGAAAATAAACGATCAAACATCGTAGCGGTAAACTCTCTACAGAAATTCGCCTCCCAAAGTTCCAAACTGATTATCAAGAGAAAAGTAGACAAAGTATCGTACCCTCTATATTCCCTCGTAATTCAAATCAGTCGAGACGCGAGCAGCGCGCGAGTTGCCTCAGCCTCCGTCTTTCCTCCGCTCGTTCACTGTCTCTAACCTCCGCTCCGCATCAGCAAGCGTAGGAACCATGTGAATTTCACCGTTTTATAGCCTGTACCTAATCAAGTCTTCAAGCGATAATGAATCAATAGGAGTACGGAGGGGCACCGATGAAACAGAAGTTCGGCCCGAATCAAAAGGCAAGTCTGATATAGGGCTGGAGTTCCCGGGTTATATATATAGGCCCTCATCCTTCCGGTTGATCTTGGGGTCTCTCGCATCCAGAACGCCTCGAAAGCTTTTCGCGCACTTGTCATGGCCTCCCGCGCCAGTATCTCCACTCGCACCTCAAAATCTTCCCCGCGGTGGCAACTATCTCTACCGGGCCGAACTTCTGTTCCATCGGTGCCCCTCCGTACTCCTACTGATCCATGATCGCTTGAGGACTTAATTAGGTACGATACGTTGTCTACTTTTCTCATGTTAATCAGTTTGGAAAATTTGGAGTCGATTTTCTGTAGAGAGTTTACCGCTACGGCGTTTAATCATATACTTTCATAATTGGAATTGACTCTTTCAGACTCTAAAGAAGGCGAAACCGCCGAAACTTCAGTCGAATAAAGTCGGTTACCACCTCGTGCAAAGCTGCAGTCAACTTCAACGAATTAGGAACAATAATTTTTTCTTGCACAATCTACCACTCTGTCCACCTGTATTTGTGCGCGTTTTCGGCCGAAGCGGTTTTGAGTACAATGGGACCGCGTGTTAGTCTAAGACGCAGCCTACGAGGTGTCTAACTTTAGTACACGACGTCGCTCTTTTGCACTTTTGTTAAACACGGGATTTACCCACTCGAAAACATGGAAAAGTAGAGAATGGTATTCCGAGTGTTCGATACATTTGAGCAAACAAAATCTTTCAAAAAAAGAGAAAAAATCCATTTCAAGACTGAACTGAGCTGGAAGAATTGTAAACACGTACTACGCAAACGTGCACAGTATTGCCACAGTTGTTCAGCAGTGTTCGAGGCGCTCGGACCAACAACGGAACTGGCCTTCTGTAATGCGAAGGCGACTCCAGACAATCCTGTGTAAGGGCCAACTGAAAAAATCGAACTCAGGGGAGTAGACCTAAGCAACTATTACCAGCAATTAAAAAAACATTGTGGGATAGAATAAAGGGGAAAAGGGAGCTTGGAAGTTCAACAGCTTAAATATAGTGTGAGTCGCCATATAGCCTAGGCCGCTCATTTTGAGCCGGTTGAAGCAAGACTTATCGGTCTTATCATGACAAAATCTCCTTATCACTGTTACATTTTGCCATCACCGACCGCTCCGCTGCTTACTCCTCTCGGACTCATCCTAGCAACCTAAGGCCCCGGTCAGAGTTTGTGCTACTTGCATCTGCAACCCACCGTCTCCCCCCAACACCCACCCGGTCGATACGTATGTTTAAAATGATGGAGTGAGATTGAGAAAATCACTCGGTGCATCCAACTAGATATGACGATGATTACGTGGCCAACAGGATTGCACCTGTTCAGAGAAATAGTGAAAGAGAGCATAGAGAAGGAACGGAGGTAGCAGTAAGGTTAGCTTTCTAGTGATACGCAATGTTTTATCATAGGCCCGCCCACCCGGTGATTTTCTCATCCGCCATCATCCACGTATTGCATGGATATCGACCGCGTCGGATACATCGAGTGATTTTCTCAACCTCACTCCATCATTTTAAACATACGTATCGACCGGGGGTGCGGGGGGTGTTGGGGGTGCGGGGGTTACACCGAGTGATTTTCTCAGCTTCAACTCACCAATTTGTTCACACGTATCGACCGGGTGGGTGTTGGGGGGTGCGGGGGGATACACCGAGTGATTTTTGCATCCCATTTCCAATGCGTTCTGTGTGTATCGACCGGGCTGGAGACGTCGGCTCATCCAACTATGACCGGGGCCTAAGCTATACCTCAGAGTAACTCACAGCCCATCCGCGGCGGAAGATCTCTCCGGACGGTCCCATCTCACTCATTCACATCTCACTTGACCGCAGGCACGGCTGCAGTGGCAGACATGAAAAAACATGGTAAATCGAATGATAACGTCCTAATGTGTTTATCACATGCACAGCCGGTATAAAAGGCGCCTCATATCACTCTAGTTAGTCCTCATTCGGCATTCGGATGCCGGCCCTGGAAGGTGACTTTGAGTCCCTCTCCGGAGGCCGGCATATTTTTGACCGCTGGGGTATAAGGGATCCTCACGCTCTTATGGAGGATAGCCTACTCGTTTGACAAAAGCGTACGCGGAGGAAGAAGTCGTCTACAATGGCTGCCATCCTTCCGCAGTGAAAGATCCTCAACTATACCTCCCAGAATTCACTTCTCACGAGTTCTGGAGCCAATTTTTTCGGTTGCGGGTCAGCATAAACCGGCGCTGCTGATCCGTTGTCTACTCATCCGTGCCGGAATCGAAGCAAACCCTGGACCCCCTCGCCGGATTCGATGGCCCTGCACCCAGTGTGGGACCTCAGCCGCGACAGGGAGCGTTCAATGTAGCAAATGCAGGAAATGGACTCATGTGAAGAAATGCTCCGGTCTCAAGTCCTTCAAGGATGCGGACAGCTCATACGTGTGCCCTAACTGCGTCTCCGTACCGACATATCAACCTCAGCGTTCAAGTCCCGACTCTCTAAAGATGATCCAGTGGAATATAAATGGTGTTCGCAACAAATCAGCGGAACTAGAAGCTCTCGCACACCGCATAGGAGCTGACATTGTGGGACTTCAAGAGACTAAACTGGATCCCAAGCAAGGATCACCGGTGGTTCGAGGCTACACATGCCTGAGAAATGACCGAACGAGTTCCGGAGGAGGTGTGGCCTTTCTGGTCAGAAACAACTTACAGTGCAAAGTGATCACTCCTGGAACCAGAGATGGTACGACGGAATGCATCTCCTTAGCTGTGGAAACGAAGGCTGGATCTGTGCACATTCACAATCTCTACTCTCCGCCTAGGTCCTCATGCCCACTCTCATACGAGCTGTCTATCGCCTAATTCCTGACATGCGTGAAACCCACAATCGTCATGGGAGATGTCCTCTATGGTCAGAGGGTGAAGAGGACCAACGTGGACAGGACCTCGAGGAGGAGATAGCACAGTCGAATTTTGTGATTCTCAATGATGTCACCCTACTAGGAAGCCGACGTATGGAAGACCCTCGTCACCAGGCCTCTCGCTGTGCTCACAGGACCTAGCGTCGTCAGCAGTTTGGGACACTGTTAACACAGGCGCAAGTGACCATCTTCCTATCCTGATGGAGTTCAGAAGCGAGGCCCTTATATCTTCCTCACCGAGGAACACTTTCATGAACTCCAAAAAGGCGGATTGGCCCAAATTTCTGTCAGTGCTGGAACAACAATCGGCGGATTTCGACTTCCGGGCCACTCCACTGGAAATGGATAGATTTCTCGCATCGGCCGTAAGGACAGCAACGTCACAAGCTATCCCTAAGGGCAGACGTAAGGCTTTTATGCTGGGGCTGTCGGACACCGCTAAGGACCTCATATGTGAAAGAGACTCAATTAGAAGAACGGACCCGACCAACACCAGAATATCTGAGCTGAACAGAGAAATCGCTGATGAAGTGAGGAAGGACCGACAGCAGACATGGAGAACTTTCGTGGAAGGCATAGATCATCGTACAAATTCTTCGAAGCTATGGGCAACCATGAAGGCTCTGGATGGCCGTTCAGTGAAACCCAACCCAATCCAAATTTTGCATAGGGGCAAACCGTTGAAAAACAAGAATGCGGCCAACCTTTTATGCAAACAGTTCAGTTCGCCTTGCCCTCATAAAAGCATGAAGTCGTCACGAAGGAACTTCCGATGGATCAAAAACTTTCCGACAGAAGACGTTCCCATCATTTCGACAGCCCTCATCGATGCCGCCTTGAAGAAATGTAAGCCGTCTAGAGCGTTGGATACAAGTGATGTGGCCCCTGTAATGCTCAAACATTCAGGACCAATTTTTGGGGAGTGCCTTAGAGCCCTTTTCAACAGAACCCTGTCAACTGGACTGATCCCGGCGTCGTGGAAGGAGGCGAGAATTTTCCCACTCTTGAAGCCTGGTAAACCGGCATAAGATCTGAACAGCTACAGGCCTATTTCGATCATTCCATCTATGGCACGCACCTTTGAAAGAACCATTCTTCCTACACTGGAGACGCACCTGCAAATCCCTGGATGGCAGAATGGTTTTCGGAAAGGTTTCTCCACAACCTCAGCGTTGGTTGAATTGACTGGATTCATCACGGATGGATTAAATGAGAAGAGACCGCCTAGCCGCTCAATTATGGTTGCACTCGACTTGAAGAAAGCATATGATACTGTGGTTATCTCCATCCTTTGTCAAAGCTTGCCGAGTCATCCCTACCGAGAGGTTTAGCCCGATGGATTTCTAGCTACCTGAAAGGCAGAACAATACGGACAGAGTTTAGAGGCCAGATGCCGAAAGTAAGATTGGTGCGCTCCGGGGTACCGCAAGGTGCGGTTCTATCCCCGCTCCTGTTCTCATTCTACATAGCAGATCTCCGGCACCCCCTCCAGAAGCACGTCTAGTCGGATATGCGGATGACCTAACACTGGTGGCGTCAGATCCGGATATTGAAACTTGCGAAAAACGTCTAAACGATTATCTCCCGAAGCTAACAAAGGCCCTGGAAGATCTACATCTTCAACTGTCGCTTCAGAAGACCACTGTCTCTCTTCTAACAACACATTCTGCTCAAGCGAGATACGTACCGAAAGTGTTCATAAATGGGATGCAAATCACGCACGAAAGAAATCCGACAATTCCCGGCTACCATTTCGACACTATGATGACGGGTCGATTACATGCGGAAGATGTTCGCAAGAAGACGGCTAAAAGAGCGAATCTCTTGAAAGCGTTGGCAGGAAGAAACTGGGGACAAAGCAAAGAGCTGCTCACACTGACCTACCGCGCCACTGGACAATCCGTGATGTCTTATGCTGCTCCAGCCTGGAGCCCGCTCATTGCGTCGACTCACTGGGATCGGTTACAAGCTTGTCAAAATGCAGCCTTGAGGACCGCGACGGGAAGCCTGGCGATGGCTGGCACTACCCACCTCAGCAATGAGACGGGAATCATGCCAGTCAGAGCTCATAATGAGATTTTGACGCTTCAATATCGAACGGTTGCGGCATTTGATCCAGAACATCTCTCACACGACATGATGAAGAAACCAGAACCACCAAGACAGATCAGAAAGCATGTCAGAACGATCAAGCCAATATTGGTCAGGCCAGGAAACGCGGAAAGCACTCGCAAAGAAGTGCACAAAGAATTTGTAAAGGAGTTCCTGGTTACTATGAACTCCCCCTTGCTAAGTGGACCGCCGCTGAAGATTGCTAAGGAGGAGGAGACTTTGCCAAGACCAAGTCGGGCAGCGCTATCTCAGCTCCGGAGCGGTTTCTATTCGAAGTCGCAATGGTATCTACATAAGATAGGAGCAGCCGATAACCCACTTTGCCAAGACTGCGGGCTTGTGGAACACACAGTACCTCACATGTTCTCTTGCTCTGGAAAGCCAACGCACCTCACAATAGAAGATCTCTGGCTCAAACCAGTGGAAGTAGCCCATTTCCTGTCACTTTAATTATGTAATAATGAATTTGAAATATAAAAAAAGAAATAAAATAAAAATACAAATAAAAAAAGAGGGTGGAAAAACGCCCCACTCAGGAATCCTCCAAAGAAGAGGATCCTAGCAATGCTGCTTCGATGACGTCGTCAAGATGCCGGAAATTGGATCCAGGATCAGTGTGTATGGTGGATGATGGGCAACAACAACAACAGGGATCCTCACAACTGGGGGGGGGGACAGTTTTCGCCCCGGTCCGCAGGGAGGATGGTTCCTCACCGCAGACCTCGGTGGAAACATTGTGAAGGCGTGCTTTTTGTGTAGTTGCGGACAAGACACACTATTTGACGTTTGCAGAAAAGGACGATCCGCGGCGCCTGCAGGATGGTCCGCGGCGCTATACCGGTTCCGGTGAAGGATCGTCCGGTTGTCGGCCGCGGACGATCCTGCGAAAGCGAAGGCGGACGGGCCGTGAGTTTCTCTGAGACATTGCACATCCACCCACGAAGTAGAATTGGTCGGTAGGAGATGAATACGCGTGAAAATCATTGCAGTACAACCGCTCTCGCCCAACCATTGGCGGAGGTCCTGGTCTAGAATTCGTGCATATTGGTGTCTAACAGACCGTTTCTACTTGGTCTGTAAATGCGCAATTGTAGTTGAAATAGCAAGCCATTCACCAACGCTCCTAAGAAAGCCGATATACAGAGACGGGCTGACTCCAATCAACTCAGAAGGTTGGAGCTCGCCACCCGCGAAGCGAAAGTCCTGTGGCGAGCAACCCTTTTCGCGGGCAGCGAGCGAAATTATAGCGGGTGGCGAGCACTCGACGGCGGGGGCTCGCCGCCCGCCAGCACTAATTCGGCGGCGCGCTCGCCACATCACGCTCACCCGCTCGCCTTCTCCTGGTCGCTGACAAAATGGTAGCGGGTGACATGCCCTCTTGCGTGATAACTTAACACTAGCTCACATCCCGATCATTAAATTCTCATACCCCATCGAATCTGTGCCCTCGCCTCTATCCCTAATCTTTCAGTAATAGATTTATGATCCACAATCGGTTAAAATGTATTTATTATTATATTATATTCCGACAATCAATACAAAGTCACTCAGCATTTAATGTCACAGGCGGGCGTTCAATCAATACAATGTTCAAAATCATGGTTTCACATGCCGAATTCATATCAATCTCATTGGTCACAAATATATTAATATATATCATGGCATATAGTAAACGGAATACAATCCCATATAAAATAAGCATTTGGCTCTGTCCTAGACTGGAGGCACTCGAGATCAATCTACAAAAAGGAAGCAAAGGGATTTGCCTGATATCGGTATCAATCAGTTATTATGGAAAATAAAAAAAAACTTGAATAATCATTGGTTCATTTTCGTTCGAGGCCTGAGTGCCCCCGCCTAGGATAAAACCAAGTATTTTCCGACCTTGTCTTAATTATCAATATATAAATATTCTAATTCTACTTATCTCAATATCATTATCGCATTAAGTTGTAATATTTTTTGTAAATAGCATCACTGTAATGAACTATTTCATGGGAAGCAGTTCGCAACTTGGCAATTTAATTATACAGGAAATGAAGAAATATTTACAGAATCCACTAGCATCATTGCCTCACGGCTCTGCCAATATACGCGACATTAGCTCTTCTACTCCTCCACAATGACTGCTCTTCGGTGTGCCATGTCGCTGAAAAAATTGATTTTTGTGGAATTAAGTAGTACAAATGAGTAATAGCAGCGCACTGACATTATTTCGTATCCATTGGAAATTGTACGATTCTCGTGGAATTTGTAGGCTGCGAATATCCCTCCTGAAATGATACTTTATAACTGGTTTAGCGAAGTAATTGAAAAAAATACATAAAAAGAAAAGTGCACTTTTTAGGGACTGCTTCGCCCGCGCCACGATGATTTGGAGGACAACGATTTCGCTGTTGTAGGTATGGGACAGTACATGAGGAATCCGCGCACGAAAATTCCTTTCCGTGAATTCATAAACAATGCCTTTTTGGTGCTAGCGGTAAGTTGAGGGAACCGACAAGGACATTTCAGACGTTCAGAAAAATCCTCTTTCGAAACAAAATGACAAATGGACCTGAGATTTGTAATCAGCGCCCAAAAATAGGGCGAACTCTGAAACAGTTTTTCTGGACTTCCTCAATTTCCCTCGGATACCCCTTTTCCTTCGCAAATATGAACATGCCCTCTAGAAATGTGGAAATATCTGAGGCATTTTGCAATTTTTTATTGAAGAATTATCTACAGAAATCTGCGGATTATGGTTTTCTAAAACATCGTGGTGCATTGAAAACAGGCCCTGTGTAAAAAAAAACGTGAAAACTGGCCTTTTTCAAAATGACTCACGAATCAGTCGAGGGCTGACTTCCATTTTCTTCGTCTATTCCTCAGACGCTCCAAATACGCAGCTCTTTTACGAACTCTATTAACCAGCATCTCTGAAAAATTTTAAACGTTTAGAGCTTCAAGGAAAACTTCTAAATCAGCTGCTTCTTGTCGTCTAATATAAGTCCGGGGAAGGGAATCGCAAACAATTAAAAATAGCATCTCACCTCCATAAGCACGAGCTCCCACATCGTGCACGTGCGGACCGGTTCGTGAATGCATGCGTACCAACGGAAAATTTTTTTACCTGGAAAAAATTTATTCAGCGATCGAAACAAAATTAATTATGATGTTACACACATAATTTGAAGACCGTTCAAAAATTCAAGTACTCGCCCGTACATTTTGATAAATTTACATTTATTGACTTTCATCAAATACATTCAAAAATTTTTAGCTCACGAGTCATTCGAAATTTAGGAATAAGCAATGATCTTTTTGATTTTTCCTCATTAAAAAAAGATTTAATTTGAAGTGTTCCAAAAAATTTTATTCATTTTTTGGAGAATTTGTGTCAATTGCAAATATCTAAATGGAAAATATCTGAGTAGCGAAAATAGGGATAGGGAACTACTCACGTGGGTTGACAGAAATGTTCACAAAAACATTTGTCGGAGAAGTCATCACATATGATCTGAGGCGTATCGAGTGACACGTCGACGTGACCATGGTGATAATGGAGGCGTGATTGTCCTAGGGCGAGTCATTAACACCTATCTGGTACTCGTGGCTACACCTAAGGCATTAAATAATTATGTGCTGACTCGCCGAATAACAACGAGGTCGCACATATGGTCTGGCTAACGGGTCACAGCAACCACGGAGAACAATTGGTAAACTTCACCGTAGTTCTAAATGACAAAGGAAAACAATTCAAAAGCATAGAAGAAAAAGAAAACGATGCAGAGGAAAGAGACGCCAACTGTGATTTTTGAAGATACAGCGGTGGACTGGCTCGCGACCCGCTATACCTCCTCCACTCGCGCTCACGACCCGCTAAACCCATAGCGGGTGGCGAGCGGAGACGAGGGGTCAGCGGGTGGCGAGCACTTCAAAATGAGGGGTGAGCGGGTGGTGAGCAAGGACCGAAATGCGCGCGGGCCGCGAGCACCGAGTTCCTGAGAAGGAAAGCTCTGTCTCCAGCGCGAGGAGCATACCCAGTTCGTTCAAAGACATCTTGAAAAAACAGCTATGCACCCTATTCTAGGAGCAGTACCGCCTCAAGTTAGCCTTTTTTGCTAAGTTTGTCTCAACTCGGTAGGCGAGCCAGACATGCTCTCGTTTTGGTGCGCTTTGGTCACTCAGTACTGCTGTCCTTCGCGAAAAAAGTCGGCAGCAGCAGAAGCGACACATGCCCGGACTGTTGCAGTCTAGGACACGATACCGCGCACATATTCAATGGAATTACGCTCCGAAAAAGACAGTATATACGGCGGTTTGAGTCGATTACGTAAAGAGCTCCCGGAAGCCCCGATTTTTGGTTGCGGGGCAACTCACCCCCGTCGGTAAAAAACGCTCCCCGATTGTTGGCAGGGCCCCTGGGTGGGCCGATGGTGAAAATGACTGAAGAACCTTTAAACAATTTAGAAATCTTGATTTGGGGTGTAGTTTAGCTCAGATCTTAATTGGATTCGGACATGAGTTGTCCCTCAACGGCAAAGAATGCTTGATGTTCTAGGCATTCCATCCTAGGGACAACTCAGTTTCTCACACTCGGTGCAGCGATCAATCTAATTTACTGCTAAGAATTCCTTGATGCAAGGGAAAACTCACTGTCATCCATTTCCTCGTCGTCGATCTCTCGATTAATAATTTGTCCAGCAACTGTTTTTATTGCGTTGTCCAACCATTCATCGGAGACGAGCTCTGCCATTTTGGCTTCCTGCCCAACATGGGGATTCTTGATGAATCGTCCCATCTGATATGCAAAGAGTAAGAAAATTATTATGATAATCAGACAGACGTTATTCGCCATCAATCGGTGGCCAGCCACCGATTAGCAAAAAATGGCCTCCATCGGGCACATCGTGTAATCGTACTTGCGACATGCACAGTATACTTGTTCCAGATGGAATTTATTTCGAATATCCGACTTTTCGACTATAGTCGGATATTGCACATTTTCGAATATTCGACTTTTCGACTGTAGTCGGATATCACACCTTTTCGAATATTCGACTTTTCGACTGTAGTCGGATATCACCCTTTTTCGAATATTCGACTTTTCGACTATAGTCGGATATCGCCCTTTTTCGAATATTCGGCTTTTCAACTGTAGTCGGATGTCACACTTTTTCGAATATTCGACTGTTGTCGGATATCACACTTTTTCGATTAATCGACTTTTCGAATAAAAAGTCGACTTTTTTTCCGACTGAAACAGTCGGATATTCGTCAGATTACTCGATTCGGAACATGTAAACTATGCAGTATACTTGTTCCAGATGAAAGTTATTTCGAATATCCGACTTTTCGACTATAGTCGGATATTGCACATTTTCGAATATTCGACTGTAGTCGGATATCACACCTTTTCGAATATTCGACTTTTCGACTGTAGTCGGATATCACCCTTTTTCGAATATTCGACTTTTCGACTGTAGTCGGATATCGCCCTTTTTCGAATATTCGACTTTTCGACTGTAGTCGGATATCGCACTTTTTCGAATATTCGACTTTTCGACTGTAGTCGGATATCGCACTTTTTCGAATAACCGACTTGTCGAATAAAAAGTCGACTTTTTTATCCGACTGAAACAGTCGGATACTCATCCGATTATTCGATTCGGAACAAGTATAATGCACAGCTAGGAAACACAATTCAACTAGAACAGGCCAAAGAATGAACAAATTATGACACACCACTCCAAAACCACAGTGAACTTTTTGAGCAGCCGATAATTTAGCAGTTTGAAATGTGCTCCAATCGATCAGCCGCGGCGAGACCTCAGGCAGAAATGGGAACCCAACTGGGCAACGTAATAGTCACTCACCAATAGCATATAGTTAGCGGGGGCCAGTGACGCCGAGGTGCGAGGGTGCTCAGACCAGTGATGACGTGTAAATGCGCCCGCTTCTGCCCCCTCTTCGACTTGGATGCGCTCTATCGATTACATAGTCTAATTCGGGCCCATCACCCGGAAAGAGTGTGAGACCTCTCACAAAAATTGAGCTATGGGTAGAGATCCAGCATGTGTTCTTTCCATGCTCTATCGATTGAAATGGGAACCCCTCGCTTTCATGATCCAAGGACTTGAGCGAATGCAAGTCCACTTGATCACTCCAGCCGGCGGCGCAGTTACTCTATGCAAGATTGTGCGCCGTATAAGGCGCGGGTTTGATTGAGGATTCAATGTGCCATGGCTAGTGGTTGCCCGGGTCATAAGGAACTGCGTTTCGACGCTCGATTAGGCTGACCGGGTGGTGAAAACCGAGCTCCGCCCCTGAAACTTCTCGGGGACACAACCGGACACTATGATTTGCACTGAAATGCACCCAAAAAGTGACCGGTTGAGTGACTATTTTCTGCCTGAGCTTGGGCAACTGCCACACCAACAGCATGGCGCCGGGAAACTGGTTCCCGGGGCCTGTCCCAAACGAGATGGCAAGCAGAGATGAGCGGAATTCCGATTTGCCAATTTCCGATGGTTTTTGGCCTTCCGATTTCCGAAAAAAATGCCCCAAAATGCGGAAAAAAATCGAAAATGATTAGAAGATTACAATTTTAGTAGCTTACGCATTGCTTTTTGTCAGACATTTAAGAAGTGAACCTGAGCCTGAAAAGCTAAACCTGAACCGGAGGTTTGTTTTGATGTTTGAAAAAGAGCAAAAAAAAAAGAAGGAATGAGATTTACATCTTGGCAGAAGCTGTATAGTCTCCAGCAATGGAAGTAGGACCCGGTGAGGTTGCGGACTCTTCCTAACGTACTGTAGTCTGATTGTGTTATCATTCATTTTTTCAAAATAACTGAGATTGATCGGTGAGTTTTGGTTTCTACTCTCACATTTTCACCTGTTTTCATTGCTTCCACAGATGTAGTCATATCGGTGAAAACACAGACTCACCGATCTATCACAGCTGCTTCGAAAAAATGATTGATACCACTAACAAACTACCGTATGTTAGGACGAGTCCGCAACCTCACCAGGTCCTACTTCCATTGCTGTAGACTATATTTTCTTAAAATAAACCGAACACCCACTGTGTAGGGGCTCTTTTCCGTCAGATTCATGTTGAAGCATTCTCAAACTGGGCTCTTTTTCCAGGGAGATTTGTGTTTGTCCATGCTTTTATTAAATCTTGTTACGTCTGTGGGGGCATAGTGGATCTATCCACGGCGAAAACCGATGCACAACCCCTGCCGTTGGCACTGGTGGGCGCGCTGAGCATCGAGGTGGGCGCCGCTGCCGAGATGTCGTACGTTCGTGCCGTGGCAGTGTGGAGGAGAGAAGATCGCCTCCGTGCAAACCGACGTCAACCCCTCCGAGAAGAGGGTTTTTGTCATGGGAGAGGTGCTGGTCGGCCGCAGCTCTCCTGAGGATTTTACTACAGAGGGCCGGCGTCGAGAGGAATCCAGGTCTAGAGCAGAAGTATCCATGTGCCACCTGCAGCAAGGATGTTACCTGGCATAAAACAAGTGTACAGTGCTTCGGATGCCAAAGGTGGGTGCACTTCTCCTGTTCGGGCCTCAGTTCTGTGAGGCATCATGACTCATCCTTTCGTTGTGTTCTATGCTCTGCCCCCAGCAACTCTGATTCCTCAATTACCAATCGCCCCCTCTCCATTGTTCACATTAATCTCAACGGCCTTCGCAACAAGTTATCTGAACTCTCTCTATTCGCACGTTCTCATCACCCGGATGTTATCATGGTTCAAGAAACCAAGCTCTCTCCATCTACCACTTATCCCCAGCCTAACATTCCGGGCTACACCGCCTATCACATGCCAAGGTCTGCTCTTGGGGGCGGAGTGTCTACTTTTGTGCAATCTGCCTTACCTTCTCATATTATTCCCAATACTCCTAAGGACGGTACTCTTGAGTACGTTCCTGTCCACCTCCCCCTCAAAACCCCTTTATCTCTATTTAACGTCTATATCCCCCTGTAACATCTTGCCCCCCGTCTTATAATCCTATACCTCTCCTTAAGCAGTTGCACGACTGCTCACTCTCTCCCTCAGCTGTCTTTGCGGGTGACTTCAATGCTCACACGTTCTGTTCTGCTCTTGACTCTGACGCCAGAGGGGATGACGTCGAGGAATGGGCTGAGGAGTGCGATCTGGTTATCCTCAATGATGACCAGCCCACTCGTCTCCCTGCCAACGGCCGACCTTCTAGCCCAGATATCTCTCTCGTGTCATCCAATCTCTCTAATGCTTGCACGTGGTCCACATCCACAACTCTGTCCAGTGATCACATTCCCGTCTTTGTCTATATTGATCTCTCTGACTCTCTTGCCCCTTACTCTGGTTTTCGTCATCGTAATTATCTTAATTTAGGCCTAGCAGACTGGACCCTGTTCAGAGATGTTGCGCTCCGCCATGCGATCTACTACCCATGGAATGGTGATGTTCATCAGAAAGATCGCCATCTAACAAGTGCCATCCGCAAGGCCATGAAAGCAGCAATTCCTGAGGGTCGTGTCAAGACCTTTTTTCCAAATGTCAGCAGGGAAATACTGCAGAAGATAAGAACCAGAGATGAGAAGAGAGCCGCAGACCATCTAGACCCGGACATAGCTGTGCTGGATAATTAGATCAAGCAGGATCTGGATAAGAACAAGAAGGAATGCTGGGAGAAGTTCACTGAAAAGCTGAATTTCAAGGCTGACGGAACTACGACGTGGAAAGTGTTGAGGAAAATTTCCGGCAAGTCCGCTCCCTCGATGAGCTCCGCTATTGAGTTCGAGGAAAACGTCTTCAAATCAGGGAAAGCGGCTGCTTATGCGCTCGGCAAGAACTTCTTCATCACACGTGCCAAGCGAGGCGTGCAAAACAGAGTCACGGTTAGAGAACTGAGCCGGTTGTCGCTCATGAACGCGTCTGAGGCCTTTACTCTCACGCAAGTAGAAAAGGCTATCAAAGAAATGCGGAATTCGAGGGCTATGGGACCTGACGGTATCTCCCCAGCCATCCTGAAGAAGCTTCCCATGGAACTTCTACCGATGCTTGCAGATATCATTAACACTTCTTTCCGGACCTGCATTCTACCCCAAGCTTGGAAGACAGCTAATGTGATACCGTTGCCAAAGCCAGGCAAGTCCCATAGTACGGCAAAAGGCTTTCGACCTATTAGCCTTTTATCTCCCGTTGCCAAATTAGCTGAAAAGTTGATCGTGAGGGACCTGGCTGAGCAAAATGAGCGACAGCAGCATCAGCATGGGTTCAGGAAACTTCACTCTACTACTACTGCTCTATTGGAGATCGTGAGCTTTGCGGTCGACGGATTCAACATGAGAAAGCCCCTAAGAACGGTGGCCGTCGCCCTCGACCTGACCAAAGCGTTTGACTCTGTTAACTTGGGACTGCTGTCCGACAAACTGTTGAAGTCCTCGCTGCCATCCTGGCAGAAGCGATGGATTGCAGCGTTTACTAAAGGCCGCCGGGCTAAGGTTCAGTTCCAGAATCACGTATCCGATAGCATTCCAATAGCAGCCGGTGTTCCGCAAGGCGGAGTGTTGTCCCCTGCCCTATTCAGCCTGTATCTTGAGGATCTTCCCGAGCCACCACAGGATATAAAGATTGTTTTGTACGCCGACGACATCACCATCATGTGTCAGGACCGTGACCTCCTAGTAGCCGCTAACAAGATCAGCGCCTATCTCGTCGAGTTGAAGCTTTTCCTCGATAATATGATGCTCACAGTCTCTGCTGCAAAGTCTTCTGTATCAGTGTTCACAACAAGCACCAAGGAACACAGTGTCCACCCAGATGTCAGATGGGATGGTAATCGTTTGCCAGCAGTAAGATTCCCTAAGCTGCTTGGTCTAATACTCGATCCGTCACTGAAGTTCCACAAAAACGCGGAACAGAAACAGACAGTCGTCAAGGCAAAGCTTAATATTCTGAGAGCTCTCGGAGGAACATCATGGGGAAGCAGCCGGGAGACTATACTGAGAACCTACAGAGCAATACTTCAGCCGGCTCTGGAATATGCGGCACCAGTGTGGCAGCACCTGGTGTCAGACAGCTCCTGGAATAAGCTGCAGCGTATACAGAGTGCTGCGCTTAGAATCGCTACCGGTTGTGCAAGGAGCTCTCCAATAGAACATCTTCACGCGGAGGCCTGCATATTGCCAGTTAAGGAGCATTGTGAACTCCAGGCACAGCAGATGTATATTAATGTTCTGAGACAGCCAAATCATCCGGCAAAGAAAATTATGAAGCCCATTAGAGAGAGGTCGATTAGGACGCCGTTCGCAGATGCTCCTCGTAAAGTTGATGTACAGAGATGGGCCGACTCCAACATGGAAAGGCTTCGTCTTCTGCGCGAGGAGCACACCCAGTTTGTTCGAGGATATCTGGAGAAGGCGGCTGTGAACCCTATTTTAGGAGCAGTGCCGCCTCGGGTTTGCGAGACCGAGTCTCAACTCGGCAGACGAGCCAGATGTGCTCTTGCCTCGCTGCGCTGTGGTCACTCTATTCTGCTCATGTCTTACGCCAACAAGATCGACAGCAGCCGACCAGACGCATGGCCGGACTGTGGTGCTCCCGGACACGACACGGCGCACTTGTTCATGTGCCCGAAGAGACCTACCTCCTTAACAACAATGGACCTCTGGACGAATCCTGTGAAGGCCGCCCAGTTCCTCAACTTATGACAAAAACCCCTTTTAGGCTGCAGAAGAAGAAGAAGAAGGTGGGCGCCCGGTTTAGGGGCATCGATTGATTGCCGGCCGCACAGCTGACCGGCAGCAACGCATTTTCCTCTTTTCATCACTCATCTGCTTTCTCCTTCCATCTTTACATCTAGCTCCTAGTTTTTCTGTTTCTCCATCTCTGGCAATCGCTCGCGTGTTGCCCCGGAGGGCGTGGCCAATTTCGCGTCCTTTTTCGTCGGCGCTAGAAGTTCCACATAATCGCGCCGGCGAGAGTCGAGTGCCCACAAAAAAGATTGTGGGCAATGCCCACAAAATCTTTGTGAGCATTGTGTGGATTGTCTCGCCCCAGCTAGCGCCGGCACGGAGGAGGCCTGGGCGGTGGCGTATGCGGTCGTGTTGCGTGCGCCCGCGTGTTGTCTTTCTCTCCTGATCATCACCTCAATCATCCTCCATTTTCCACTTTCTTCTATAAGCTCATGTCTAGTGAGGCTCTTAAGGGAGCTACTTTTAGTTAGCCTAACTATTCTGGAAGAAATATAACTCTCTAGAACCGTTTTGGTGTAAAACCGATTATGGTCTTCGCATCTGCCTAAACCACACCGAAAAGAGTTATAGACATTTTTTGTCAGATTTCTGTACCTGTTGTACCTTCCAAAACGTGCACTAGTCTTTAGAGGAATTTGGAAACTGACCTCATAATTGTGTTCAACACTTAAAAACAACCACTCTGGCCCAAGTTTGGGTGAAGGCACATTACCCAAACTTTGTACAGACTGATAGCGTTATGGATTTGTACGGATTTTCGGTTGGGGAGTTTATTCATATCAATTAGTGAGCCCCGAAAGCGTTTTTAAAAATGTTCCAGATTTAACTTAATACCCTCCCAGTTGTGTTATTTGGGAGCTGATCACGAATTTGGGGGTTTATGTGTCAATTTTCTGAAATTTTCGACTTGATTCTTTCACAGCTTTTTTTAGGGAAAATTTGATGGCAATTCGCGACTTTTGACGATTTCCGAAGTGGTACGCTAGATACAAGTTTATAATTTGCCACCGGCACAAAATTCTCACGGAAGTGTAATGGTTTTTCTTTCAAGAGTTCTCCATGTTTACTGCCTGATACCGTGACATATTGATATTGCGCCGATTGCCACTTTTGAGGCAGAATCCGAATTTTTTCTCAAAAAACACCCTAAAATTTCATGGGGTGGGAACTATACTTCGACCAAATCGAATGATTCGTAAATTAAATATTCGATTAAAGAAGGCGACTTCGAATCATTCGAAAAGCCGAAAACGAAAAGGCCAAACTCGAATTATTTGGAAAATCGAATATTCGAAAAGTGAGCATTTCCGAATTATTCGCAACACCGAACATTTGAAGAAAAAAACGATTCCCGATTTCTCCTAGAGTATGTCAACGAATATTCGGAAAACGAATATTCGGTCGAATAAACGAATAATCGAATATTCGAATAATTCGAGTATTCGAAAAGTCAATTTTTCGAATAATTCGCTTATTCGAATATTCGAAAGAGTCAATTGTCCGATTTATTCGTTTATTCGGATATTCGGAAAAGTCAATTTTTGAATAATTCGCTTATTCGAATATTCGAAGAAAGAGTCAATTATCCGAATTATTCGTTTATTCGAATATTCGAAAATTTTTATTCGTTTGATATCCTCTAATTTATTCGTGATTTTCTTCTGGTCTGATGAGGAGCAATTAGAAATAAATCTGGGGTGGTAGTAAATGGGTAGATAACCGCAAGAGTTAACTCGCGGTTAACTGCAGCTGGCCGTGAGCTGTTCAGTTGACGATTCTCAGGAGATGCGCCAGGCATTTCTTAAACTGAGCACACTCATGGCACTGTATGAGCCACTAGATACGCATTGAAAAAATTCCGGAAAAAAATGGTCCGTTCTGCCTTTTCTTTTGGAGAAAAATTAGTGATTTAGAATTTTTTCAAGTTTTTTTTTGAGGTTTTTCAGCTCGCCATAAGTCCGCGCAAAACAGCAACTTAACTTGAGCTGACAGGTAAAAAATGGAAATAGTGTGTGAATGAAGAAAAGATGATATAGCTTCCGAAAAAGTCCTCCGGAGGACTTTTTCACCAGAAGCTTTTTCGGAAGCCTTTAAGTCACACTCACAAGTGGCGAGGTAAAGAGGAAGAATAGGGAAGAAGACGAGGAAAAGGAAGAAGAGGAAGAAGAGGAAGAAAGAGGAAGAAAGAGGAAGAAGAGGAAGAAGAAGGAAGAAGAGGAAGAAGAAAGAGAAGAAGAGGAAGAAGAAGAAGAAGAAGAAGAAGAAGAAGAAGAAGAAGAAGAAGAAGAAGAAGAAGAAGAAGTGCTGCTCCTCAGTTGCCACAGGGTGTGCTAAAAGCACCCCAGGGAACATCTTCATGCTGAAGCCCGAATTCTACCAGTTAAGGAGCACCGCCAACTCCAAGCGCAGCAACTGGTTATTAACATTGTCAAGCAGCCTGACCACCCATTAAGAAGGATCATGAATCCGTGAGAGAGAGAGACATATTAGAAGGCATTTTGCGGATGCTCCGAGAAAGTTAATATACAAGATGGACGGACTCTAACTGGATCGTCTGCGTCTTTTATGCGCGGAGCACACCAAGTTCGTCAGGGATCACTGGAGTAGGATGACCGTCAATCCCATATTGGGGGTCGTAACACCCATAGTCAGCGACACCGAGATGGAACTCGGTAGGCGGGCTAGAAGTACCACTTGCCTCGTTACGCTGCGGTCATTCCCTAGGCTGATGTCATACTTGCATAAGATCGATCGCAGTCGCATAGATCGATCGCAGTAAGCCGGACGAGTGCCCGGACTGTGGTAGCAGTGGCCACACAACTGAACACCTAATCGAATGCCCGAAGAGGCCTACCACTCTTACAACAATGGATTTGTGGACGAATCCGGTTTCAGTCGCCCGTTTCTTGAACCTTGACAAACCTCCTGCGGCTGCAAAGAAGAAGAAGAAGAAGAAGAAGAAGAAGAAGAAGAAGAAGAAGAAGAAGAAGAAGAAGAAGAAGAAGAAGAAGAAGAGAAGAAGAAGAAGAAGAAAGAAGAAGAAGAAGAAAGAAAGAAGAAGAAAGAAGAAGAAGAAGAAGAAGAAAGAAGAAGAAGAAGAAAGAAGAAAGAAGAAGAAGAAGAAGAAGGAGGAAGAAGAGGAAGAAGAGGAAGAGGAGGAGGAAGAGGAAGAAGAGGAGGAAGAGGAAGAAGAGGAGGAAGAGGAAGAAGAGAGGAGGAAGAGGAAGAAGAAGAGGAGGAAAGAGGGGAAGAGGAAGAAGAAGAAGGGTTTGAGAAGTACAAGGTGTCTAGAGGGTAGACGGAATCCTTGAATAAACAACGCAGTGAGGGTCCGAACGATCAAATGATGATTCCGAGCAACAAGTGGTTTGGGGGGGCCAACAAGTGGTTTTACGGGGCAACAAGAGAACCTCCGGGGCAACAAGTGATTTTAGGGTCAGCAGCTGCCCTTTCGGAGCAAGAAGTGACTTCGCGGGGCGACTAGTGATTTAGTGGGGGTACAAGTGGTTTTGTGGGCACAAATGCTCGCCAATCGCCCCACACTTTCCATGTCGCGCCCCAGAAAAATGACTTGTTGCCCAGGTGTCACTGGGCAACAAGTGAGTTTGTGTAGGGCTACACGCGAGCGATTGCCAGAGATGTTACGTCTGTGACGGACACAGATTAACAAATGGCTTTATTGAGAATACAGCAAATAGAATAGGTGTGGTGCAGCGTCGTCGTAGTCGTCGTGGTGGCGGTCGATGACGGCGGCGGCTGGCAGGTGTGCAGGAGGCGATGGTGGTGGCGTGTACGGCTGGCAGGTAGACGAGGCAGGTAGACGGCGAGTCGAGAATGTCCCAACAGCGCGGCGGCCGGGTTTATATGTGGATCGACGCGGCCTGTGATTGGCGGATCAAAACCCGCCCACTTGGTGATCGGTCTGCAGTGAAAAACCGATAAGTGATCTACATCACAACACCTCCCCTTTTAAGAGGTAGACTGCGGCACAGGGAAAACAATTCAAAGTCAACTGACTTAAGCTCATACCGCTTTGGCTTGCGGCGCTGTCGAGTTGACCTTCTTAACGTTGCCGGAGCGAAACCAACCAATTGTTTACTAGCTCGGCTTTTCACTAATCCCTGTGTTGCGCGACTCGTGCTGGGCTTCGCGTAGTATTGACGAAGTGCGGCGGAGGTATCATTACTGGGAATGATCACAGTCTCAAGCTCTTGATCCTGCCAATCGTGGCATTCCTGTTCTAGAACTACTTCAGTGCTAACAGGATCAGCTTCAAACAAGTCCAAAAGTAGATCTTGTGAATATTCGTTATCATACTTATGGCTCAATATGCTTCTTCGCATTTGGTTCGCATGCCTACGAACGGTTTTGCCTCCGATGTCCACTTCAAACATGACTTTTCCAAGGCTTTTCACGACTATCCCCTGAGTCCACTTGAAGTCTAATGCTCCATTGTACTCTTTGACCAGGACAGTGTCTCCAGCAGAAAAACCTCGATGCTTTGTACCATTTTTGAGATCGAATTGCATCTTAGTCTTTTTCCTACGGTCAGCAGCGCCTTCTGCTTCTGACTCCCTTTCCGACGTTCTCAACATACTCAGCCGCGTTCTTAATCTTCTCCCCAGGAAGACTTCGGCAGGACATTTACCGTTCAAGGAAGCGTTTGGCGTAGTGCGATACGCCAACAGCACTGTGTCCAGGCATTCATTGCAAGAGTGAGCGGACGTACTCCCCTCCCCTTTTAGCTTCTTAATCCCTCTTTTCAGGATATCAACAAATCTTTCTGCCTGACCATTTGACTGAGGATGGTACGGCGGTGTTCTCACATCATTAACACCTCGTTCTTCGCACATCTGCTTGAACAGCTCTGATGTGAATTGTGTTCCATTATCGCTCACTAGCGTCTTTGGATTTCCATAGCGTGCGAAAAGCTCTTTCAGCAGCTTCACCGTTGTGCCAGCTGTGATGTTCTTTAACTCAAACATCTCCGGCCACTTACTCAAGGCGTCAACAACGACCATGCACTACACTCCATCCATTGGACCAGCGAAATCAACATGAACTCGCTCCCAAACATTTTCTGGTGTATTCCATGTTCTTAGAGGTACTTTAGTGGGAGATTTTGAGTGTAGTTGGCAATCAGCGCAACTTCTCACAACCTTTTCACAGTCTTCATCGATATTTGTCCAATAGACATACAGTTCACCTCCGCACTGCCGTTCAGTCCGCAAAGTGCACGCTGATTGCGAAATCGTGCTGCGGCGCGGTCGCGAGTATCCTCAGACAGGGATGTGGCATCACCCGGGCGGTGGGATCACCCGGGCACCAAAGGCAAAAACCGCCCGGTTGATCCCACATCCTTGTCTGAGGATACTCGCAACCGCGCCGCAGCACGCTTTCGCTTGCAGCGCGGGCTTTGCGGACTGAACGGCAGTGCGGAAGTGAACTGTAGCTTCGCGCTAGTCCTTTCATCCTGACGATCCCAAGATGACCACAGTGCAGCTCTTTGAGAACGTCTTTTCTTAGCGTCTCTGGCACGACAACTCTATCGCTTACCATCACGCAGCCTTGCACTATCGATAATGATTACCGCTTACTGTAAAACTTCTTCAAATCAGGTTTTACCACTTTTGGCCATTTTCCAGTATCAATGAAACCTTTCAGCTTTCGCAGCAGAACATCCCTTTCAGTGTGCTCACGAATCATGTTAGCTGTCACGGGCAATCTGCGTACAGCATCTGCAGGCACTAGATTCACGTCTTTCTCAACCGACGCGACAACGCAGTCCTCCTCTACAAGGGGATGCCTATGAATCAATCTCAATAATCCATCCGCTTGTCCGAACGAATCCGTCTTGATGTACTCGATTTCGAAATCGTAGCCTATCAGCATTGTTGCCCAACGCATCAGACGGTTGGCAGATTGGACTGGTATGCCCTTCTTGTTGCCAAATATGGCCAACAACGGCTTGTGGTCAGTACGGAGCGTGAAACGCCTCCCGTATAAATACTTATGGAACTTCTTGATTGCCTCCACAAGACCTAATGCCTCTTTCTCTATCTGGGCGTAATTCTTTTCAGCGACTGTGAGTGATCTCGAGCCGTGGGCGTTAGGTTTTTCTGTACCATGCGGCATTCTGCGCGAGATCACATACCCGATCCCATAATCGCAAGCGTCAGCAGCCACGATTATCTTCTTTTTAGGATCATAGTGCGTCAGGTTCAAGTCTGACACCAGCATTTTCTTCAATTTCTCGAACGCTATTCCATGTGTGTGTTTCCATAACCAATTAACGTCTTTTTTCAGCAATGCATCCAAGGGTCCACGCATTTCCTTCATATTCGGAATGAAGGACGAATAATACGTAACCATGCTTAGAAATGCGCGCAACTGTGCCACATTCTGTGGTGCTGGCATTTTAGCGATAGCAGCCACCTTCTCTGGATTCGGACGACGTCCGTTACGGTCTACAACGAACCCGAGGAAACGGATTTCTGGTTCTGCAAACGAGCATTTTTCGAGTCTTACACAAAACCCGTATACTTTTATTCGTTCGAACAAAGCATATATGTTGTTTCTATGCTCTTCAGGTGTCTTCCCGACTACCAGAATATCGTCCAGGTAGGCTGTTACCCCTTCCAGACCCGATATCATTTTGTTCATGATGCTTTGGAAAATTCCTGGCGCAGTCTTGATACCAAAAGGCAATCTTTTGTATCGATATAGACCCTTGTGTGTATTGATCACCACCAACTTCTGAGCCTCATCCGTCAGCTGTACTAGAAGGTAAGCATCCGAGAAATCAATCTGTGAGAAGATAGTTCCACCATTCAGAGATGCGAAAATGTCCTCCGGAATGGGAATAGGATACTCATATGCCTCCAAGGCGTTGTTCAAACCAGTTGAAAAATGTGCGCAGACCCTCATTTTGCCATTCGCTTTACGAACGCAAACTATTGGAGCGGCCCATTCACTATGGGTTATCGGTTCGATCACACCCATTTCTTCCAGGCGCTCAATCTCTTTTTCAACTGTGTCTAACGATGCATCGGCTACAGGCCTTTTCATTCTGAAAATTGGCTTAGCATCAGGCAACAATTCAGTGCTGCCTTCTCTTTCGTACATGTGCTCAAGCCCTCTTGAAACACACATTCGAAGCTCCGTTTCAAATCATCTACCAGGTTGGCATCATCTGTGGTACTCACGTGAGCTACCATTTGTTCCATGTGATATGCCATTTCAGCGTTCTGTCTGATCCAATCGAGGCCCACTAGACTTTTGTGGGGGGTGACATAACAGCATCCCTCACCAACGGCACCTTTCAGTTTGAACTGACACTTCAATTCACCGAAAACTTTCATTCGGTTCCCACTAGTATCCCTAACGACCAAGCTAGTATGGATAAGTTCCGGCCTGCCCATTTTCTTCCACATGTCAGCGTTCAACAATGTGATATCTGAGCCAGTATCCAATTGAAACTCCATTTTGTGCCCGTTGATTTCAACATTCACGTATTGCCGAACTGCATTCACGTCAGCCTCAGCACTTCCTGCGAGAACTACTCGCCCGCAGCGTTTCTTGCGAGGTATTGTGGCAGTCCTCGATTTGGACCTGTTTCGGTACTGTGACGCTTTTTCACAATACTTTTCGTTGTGCCCTTTGCCTTTGCATGAGTTACAATTCCACTGTTTGCTTCGACACTCTCTACTTGTGTGACCATTCTTGCCGCAGCTCCAACATTCTACTGAATGCTCTTTGTTACTCGGCTTGGACGGTTCTGATCTGACCTCTCTGACATTTACTGAGTCTTCCTCAATCATCTTTGACGCCTTCAATAACGTCATAACTCGATCACACTCTTTGTATAATTCATGAAGCGTTGGCTTCCGTTGTTCCTTTGCCTCTTTATCTGAGAAAGCAAACAATCTCGGCCGAATCTCACGATCTCTATGCGACTTCAGGCCATAAATCCACAGTAATGCTTCCAAACCCTCACTGTCCAGCTCGTCAAAGCATGCATGTTCGCACATTTCATTCACTCGATCAGTGTATTGCATGTAATCCTCTGAGTCTTGTTTTTCGACTTTCATGCACTGATACCGTAATGTGAATAAAGATTTCTTTACATCGAACATGTCTTTCAGGGTCGAAATCGTTTCACTGAATGAAACGTCGGATGGTGCTTTCGGGAGAATCTGACGCTTATATCTCTCAAAGACCTCATTGTCCAGCTTCCCGAGCAATAACCTCAACCTTGCATCCTCAGCAAGGGATGAACCATCCTTCATCAAAGTGTCTTCATGCCTTGCATACCACCGAGAGAAACATCGCTCGATCTCGGGGTCAAACACGAACATCGTTATACGACCATTTAATTCCGACATCAATGTCGATTGATGTGGCACCACCTCATTTTCTGGCCTCGCCTCACTGTTTGCAGCCATTAATTTCAACATTTGCTGCACCATTTCCATTGGTTGCTGAGCCAATTTCTGAGTTTGGGCTCTCTCTTCCCTTATGAGCTTCATCTGCTCAGCATTCTGATCCAAGAGCTTCTGGACGGTTTCCGGGTCCATTTCTGTCCAGGGCGATTAATTCAAAATCAAGCCCAATATGCTCTTTTGCTCAAAGTCTCTTTGCTCCAGCGTCTTTAACGCGAGCTATATCAAGTGGCTTTCTTTCAGGTGCTCAAGCGCCAAAAGAGCGACTTCCCTGACTTTACTCCAGAAATTCAACCGCAACCGCGGGCTTCTGAGCTTTCCCACAGGTGTTCAACCGCAAGGCGGGCACCTGGGCTTGTCTCGTCAGCAGTTCGTGAGTGTCCAGACTATTTGCAATGCCAAACCCACGTTAGACACGTGTAGCTTGACTTCGCCAATAGGCAAGACACCACAGTGTCAACAGCTGTTGAAAGCTGGTACTGCTGATTTATTTGCCACCCAGTAAAGGGCCGACAAATGTTACAGATCGACACCCAATTAAGAGCCGACAATCTGCAGTCCTGATCGCCAATTGTTACGTCTGTGACGGACACAGATTAACAAATGGCTTTATTGAGAATACAGCAAATAGAATAGGTGTGTTGCAGCGTCGTCGTAGTCGTCGTGGTGGCGGTCGATGACGGCGGCGGCTGGCAGGTGTGCAGGAGGCGATGGTGGTGGCGTGTACGGCTGGCAGGTAGTCGAGGCAGGTAGACGGCGAGTCGAGAATGTCCCAACAGCGCGGCGGCCGGGTTTATATGTGGATCGACGCGGCCTGTGATTGGCGGATCAAAACCCGCCCACTTGGTGATCGGTCTGCAGTGAAAAACCGATAAGTGATCTACATCACAACACTCCACTACTAATTAAATGTTGTAATTGCCTGTGCGTTTGATTCACGTGTCTTCGTCAACCAACTACGTGATATTCAAACTTTTTGATCCAAATTCTTTTTTTTTTAGGTTAATAATCCATCGCACAGGCAATTAGAACTCATAGTATAATCCATCGCACAGGCAATTAGAACTCATAGTCAATGATTTAGAAACAGAAAAAGTAGGAGATAGGTTTAAATATGGAAAGAGAAAGCAGAACAGGGATGAAAATGAGGAAACTGCGTTGCTCCCGGTCAGCTGTGCGGCCGGCAATCGATCGATGCCCTTCCACCGGGCACCACCCAGTTGCACCGCGCGCCCACCAGTGTCAACGGCAGGGGTTGTGCATCGGTCCCCGCCGTGGATAGATTCGCTATACACAGATGTGAAACAATTGGTTTATTAGTACAGCAGAATAGTTGGTTTGGTGCAGGTGTGGGCGTCGTCGTCTTCGTCGTGGCGGTGGCTGGTCGATGACGGCGGCGGCCCGGTGGAGTGCAGGAGGCGGTGGTGGAGGCTGGTGCAGGAACGGCTGGCAGATAGTAGTCGAGTCGAATGTCTCTTAAGTGCGGCGGCAGGGTTTATATGTGCATCGGCGGCGCCTGTGATTGGCCGATCAAAAACCCGCCCACTTGGTGATCGGTCGTTCGCGAAAACCGATACCTGATCTACATCACAACACCTCCCCTTTGAAAAGGTGTACTACGTTACAGGAGAAAACAATTTGAAATTAACCGACTAAAGCTCATACCGTTTTGCCTGCGGCGCTGTCGGGTTGACCTGCGTAACGTTGCCGGAGCGAAACCAACAGTTTGGGGTTTACGAGCTCGGCCTTCAACTTCTCCATGAGTTGCGCGACTCGTGCCGGGTTGCGCATCGTCGTCCTGATGAGGTGCATTGGAGGTATCATTACCAGACATTACCACAGGCTCTAGCTCTATATCCGGCGCATCTTGGCTTCTCTGTTCTGGCACTGTTCCAGCGCTAATCGGATCGGTTTCGAACAAGTCCAAGAGTAGGTCTCGCGAGTATGCCTTATCATATTCACGACTCAGTATGCTTCCTCGCATCTGGTTCGCGTGTTTACGAACCTTTTTACCTCCGATATCTACCTCGTACATGACGTTTCCAAAACTTCTTACAACTTTCCCCTGTGTCCATTTGAAGTTCGATGCTCCATCGAATTCTTTTACTAGGACTGTGTCTCCAGTGGAGAAGTCTCGTCTTTTCGCACCATGTTTGCGATTGAATTGCTCCTCAGTTTTTCTCCTATGATCAGCGGCATTATCTGTTTCTCCGTGCGCTTCTGATGGTCTTAGCATACTTAACCGGGTCCTTAACTTCCTTCCTAGAAAAACCTCGGCTGGGCATTTACCTTGCAGAGCAGAATTAGGTGTTGTGCGGTACGCCAACAACACCGTGTTCAGACAGTCATCTTCAGGGCGAGCGGACGGCCTCCCCTCCCCTTTTAGCTTCTTAGTCCCTCGTTTCAGGATATCGACAAATCTTTCTGCTTGACCATTCGACTGAGGATGGTACGGCGGTGTTCTCACGTGGTTAACACCTCGTTCATCGCACATCTGCCTGAAAAGCTCCGATGTGAATTGTGTTCCTTTATCGCTCACTAGCGTCTTTGGATTTCCGTATTTTGCGAAGAGCTCTTTTAACAGCTTTACCGTTGTGCCCGCTGTGATATTCTTCATTTCGAACATCTCCGGCCATTTACTCAAGGCGTCCACAACGACCATGTAGTACACTCCATCCAATGGGCCAGCGAAATCAACATGAACTCGCTCCCATACATTTTCTGGTGTCTTCCAGGTTTGCAAAGGTACTTTAGTCGGAGATTTTGACTGCAGTTGGCAATCAGCACAACTTTTCACCGCTTTTTCAGAGTCTTCATCGATATTCGGCCAGTAGACATAGCTTCGCGCTATTCCTTTCATCCTGACGATTCCAAGATGACCATTGTGCAGCACTCTGAGAACTTCTTGTCTCAGCGTCTCTGGCACGACAACTCTATCGCTTACCATCACGCAGCCTTGCACTATCGACAACGATTCACACTTACAGTGAAACTGCTTCATTTCAGCTTTAACAGCTTTTGGCCATTTTCCTGTATCAATGAAATTCTTCAGCTTTCGCAACAGAACATCCTTTTCCGTGTGCTCACGAATCATATTTGCTGTTACGGACAATCTACGTACAGCACTGACTAGCACTTGGTTCACGTCAACCTCTACTGAGGCGACTACGCAATCCTCCTCAACAAGGGATGCCTCTGTATCAGCCTTGACAAACCATCAGCTTGTCCAAACGAATCCGTCTTGATGTACTCGATTTTGAAGTCATAGCCTATCAGCATTGTTGCCCGACGCATCAAACGGTCGGCTGAATGGACCGGTATGCCCTTCTTGCTACCAAATATGGCCAGCAACGGCTTGTGGTCCGTGCGGAGCGTTAAAGGCCTCCCGTACACGTATTTGCGGAACTTCCTCAATGCCTCCACAAGACTCAAGGCCTCTTTTTCGATTTGGGCGTAGTTCTTTTTTGCTATTGTTAGTGATCTCGAGCCGTGGGCAATCGGCTCCTCAGTAGCATCAGGCATTTTGTGCGAGATCACGTATCCGATCCCATAATCGTACGCGTCAGCAGCCACGATTAGCTTCTTCTTAGGATCGTAATGTGTCAGGTTCAGATCTGACATCAACATTCTCTTCAGTTTTTCGAACGCTGTTTCATGTGTGTGTTTCCATATCAATTTAACATCTTTTTTCAGCAAAGCATCTAACGGTCCACGCATCTCCTTCATATTCGGTATGAAGGACGAGTAATATGTAACCATGCCTAGGAATGCGCGCAACTGTGCCACATTCTGTGGTGCTGGCATTTTAGCGATAGCAGCCACCTTTTCTGGAATTGGACGACGTCCGTCACGGTCTAAGATGAAACCGAGAAAGCGGATTTCTGGTTTTGCAAAAGAGCCTTTTTCTAATCTTACTCGGAAACCGTATTCCTTTATTCGTTCGAATAAAGCATAAATGTTCTTTGTATGCTCTTCAGGTGTCTTTCCGACTACCAGAGTATCGTCCAGGTAGGCTGCTACTCCTTCCAGACCGGTAATCATTTTATTCATTATGCTTTGGAAAATTCCCGGCGCTGTCTTGGTACCAAAAGGCAACCTTTTGTATCGATATAGACCCTTATAGGTATTGATCACAACCAACTTTTGGGCCTCATCCGTCAGTTGCACTTGAGGGTAGGCATCCGAAAAATCTATCTGGGAGAAAATCGTCCCACCATTCAACGACCCGAAAATATCATACGGAATGGGGATAGGATACTTATATGCCTCCAAGGCGTTGTTCAAACCAGTTGAAAAATCGGCGCAAACTCGGATTTTGCCTTTCCGCTTTACGAATGCAAACTATGGGAGCGGCCCATTCACTATGGGTTATCGGTTCGATAACACCCATTTCTTCAAGGCGCTCAAGCTCTTTTCCAACTGTTTCCAACGATGCGTGCGCCACAGGTCTCTTCAATCTGAAAATCGGCTTAGCATCAGGTAACAGCTTCAGTGCTTCTTTCTCTTTTTTACATGTGCCTAAGCCGTCTTGAAACACACTTTCGAATTATCACAAGGTAGCTGAGTTGAACGCAAAACTCAGATGTCAGGCAGGACTCGAACCTGCATTGCACGCTTCAGGCAGGACTCGAACCTGCATTGCACGCTTTCCGGGCGAGAGTGTTACCATTACACCACCGACACCCCGTTCTACATCACTCAGCTATTCATACATAATCTGTGTGGGCACAACAGCAATCACCCGATGACGGGTATGATCTGGTAAGCACAAATCGGCATTAAACCCAGTTAAGCTGAGGCCCTTTGAAGACAGAATTTTGATGTTTTTGAAAATTTGATGCCTTATTATGGCATGGTATATGATCACATGTTATCACAAGGTAGCTGAGTTGAATGCAAAAATCAGATGTCAGGCAGGACTCGAACCTGCATTGCACGCTTTCCGAGCGAGAGTGTTACCATTACACCACCTACACCCCGTTCTGCATCACTCAGGTATTCACACATGAACTGTGTGGGCACAACAGCAATCACCCGATGACGGGTATGATCTGGTAAGCACAAATCGGCAGTAAACCCAGTTAAGCTGAGGCCTTCTGAAGACAGAATTTTGATGTTTTTGAATATTTGATGACTTATTAAGGCATGGTATATGATCACAAGTTATAACAAGGTAGCTGAGTTGAACGCAAAACTCAGATGCCAGGCAGGACTCGAACCTGCATTGCACGCTTTCAGGGCGAGAGTGTTACCATTACACCACCGACACCACGTTCTGCATCACTCAGCTATTCACACATGAACGGTGTGGGCGCAACAGCAATCACCCGATGACGGGTATGATCTGGTAAGCACAAATCGGCAGTAAACCCAGTTAAGCTGAGGCCTTCTGAAGACAGAATTTTGATGTTTTTGAATATTTGATGCCTTATTATGGCATGGTATATGATCACAAGTTATCACAAGGTAGCTGAGTTGAACGCAAAACTCAGATGTCAGGCAGGACTCGAACCTGCATTGCACGCTTTCCGGGCGAGAGTGTTACCATTACACCACCGACACCCCGTTCTACATCGCTCAGCTATTCACACATGAACTGTGTGGGCATTAACAGCAATCACCCGATGACGGGTATGATCTGGTAAGCACAAATCGGCATTAAACCCAGTTAAGCTGGAGGCCTTTTGAAGACAGAATTTTGATGTTTTTGAATATTTGATGCCTTATTATGGCATGGTATATGATCACAAATTATCACAAGGTAGCAGCTGAGTTGAACGCAAAACTCAGATGTCAGGCAGGACTCGAACCCATTGCACGCTTTCCGGGCGAGAGTGTTACCATTACACCACCGACACCCCGTTCTACATCACTCAGCTATTCACACATGAACTGTGGGCACAACAGCAATCACCCGTTAACGGGTATGATCTGGTAAGCACAAATCGGCATTAAACCCAGTTAAGCTGAGGCCTTTTGAAGAAAAATTTTGATGTTTTCTTTTTGAATATTTGATGCCTTATTATGGCATGGTATATGATCACAAATTATCACAAGGTAGCTGAGTTGAACGCAAAACTCAGATGTCAGGCAGGACTCGAACCTGCATTGCACGCTTTCCGGGCGAGAGTGTTACCATTACACCACCGACACCCCGTTCTACATCACTCAGCTATTCACACATGAACTGTGTGGGCACAACAGCAATCACCCGATGACGGGTATGATCTGGTAAGCACAAATCGGCATTAAACCCAGTTAAGCTGAGGCCTTTTGAAGACAGAATTTTGATGTTTTTGAATATTTGATGCCTTATTATGGCATGGTATATGATCACAAGTTATCACAAGGTAGCTGAGTTGAACGCAAAACTCAGATGTCAGGCAGGACTCGAACCTGCATTGCACGCTTTCCGGGCGAGAGTGTTACCATTACACCACCGACACCCCGTTCTACATCACTCAGCTATTCACACATGAACTGTGTGGGCACAACAGCAATCACCCGATGACGGGTATGATCTGGTAAGCACAAATCGGCATTAAACCCAGTTAAGCTGAGGCCTTTGAAGACAGAATTTTGATGTTTTTGAATATTTGATGCCTTATTATGGCATGGTATATGATCACAAGTTATCACAAGGTAGCTGAGTTGAACGCAAAACTCAGATGTCAGGCAGGACTCGAACCTGCATTGCACGCTTTCCGGGCGAGTTTAGGCACATTACACCACCGACACCCCGTTCTACATCACTCAGCTATTCACACATGAACTGTGTGGGCACAACAGCAATCACCCGATGACGGGTATGATCTGGTAAGCACAAATCGGCATTAAACCCAGTTAAGCTGAGGCCTTTTGAAGACAGAATTTTGATGTTTTTTGAATATTTGATGCCTTATTATGGCATGGTATATGATCACAAGTTATCACAAGGTAGCTGAGTTGAACGCAAAACTCAGATGTCAGGCAGGACTCGAACCTGCATTGCACGCTTTCCGGGCGAGAGTGTTACCATTACACCACCGACACCCCGTTCTACATCACTCAGCTATTCACACATGAACTGTGTGGGCACAACAGCAATCACCCGATGACGGGTATGATCTGGTAAGCACAAATCGGCATTAAACCCAGTTAAGCTGAGGCCTTTTGAAGACAGAATTTTGATGTTTTTGAATATTTGATGCCTTATTATGGCATGGTATATGATCACAAATTATCACAAGGTAGCTGAGTTGAACGCAAAACTCAGATGTCAGGCAGGACTCGAACCTGCATTGCACGCTTTCCGGGCGAGAGTGTTACCATTACACCACCGACACCCGTTCTACATCACTCAGCTATTCACACATGAACTGTGTGGGCACAACAGCAATCACCCGATGACGGGTATGATCTGGTAAGCACAAATCGGCATTAAACCCAGTTAAGCTGAGGCCTTTGAAGACAGAATTTTGATGTTTTTGAATATTTGATGCCTTATTATGGCATGGTATATGATCACAAGTTATCACAAGGTAGCTGAGTTGAACGCAAAACTCAGATGTCAGGCAGGACTCGAACCTGCATTGCACGCTTTCCGGGCGAGAGTGTTACCATTACACCACCGACACCCCGTTCTACATCACTCAGCTATTCACACATGAACTGTGTGGGCACAACAGCAATCACCCGATGACGGGTATGATCTGGTAAGCACAAATCGGCATTAAACCCAGTTAAGCTGAGGCCTTTGAAGACAGAATTTTGATGTTTTTGAATATATGATGCCTTATTATGGCGTGGTATATGATCACAAGTTATCACAAGGTAGCTGAGTTGAACGCAAAACTCAGATGTCAGGCAGGACTCGAACCTGCATTGCACGCTTTCCGGGCGAGAGTGTTACCATTACACCACCGACACCCCGTTCTACATCACTCAGCTATTCACACACGAACTGTGTGGGCACAACAGCAATCACCCGATGACGGGTATGATCTGGTAAGCACAAATCGGCATTAAACCCAGTTAAGCTGAGGCCTTTTGAAGACAGAATTTTGATGTTTTTGAATATTTGATGCCTTATTATGGCATGGTATATGATCACAAGTTATCACAAGGTAGCTGAGTTGAACGCAAAACTCAGATGTCAGGCAGGACTCGAACCTGCATTGCACGCTTTCCGGGCGAGAGTGTTACCATTACACCACCGACACCCCGTTCTACATCACTCAGCTATTCACACATGAACTGTGTGGGCACAACAGCAATCACCCGATGACGGGTATGATCTGGTAAGCACAATCAACTCAGCTACCTTGTGATAACTTGTGATCATATACCATGCCATAATAAGGCATCAAATATTCAAAAACATCAAAACTCTGTCTTCAAAAGGCCTCAGCTTAACTGGGTTTAATGCCGATTTGTGCTTACCAGATCATACCCGTCATCGGGTGATTGCTGTTGTGCCCACACAGTTCATGTGTGAATAGCTGAGTGATGTAGAACGGGGTGTCGGTGGTGTAATGGTAACACTCTCGCCCGGAAAGCGTGCAATGCAGGTTCGAGTCCTGCCTGACATCTGAGTTTTGCGTTCAACTCAGCTACCTTGTGATAACTTGTGATCATATACCATGCCATAATAAGGCATCAAATATTCAAAAACACTTTCGAATCTTTGTTCCAATTCTTCCACTAACTTGGCATCATCTACGGTACTCACACGAGCTACCATTCTTTCCATGTGATATGCCATTTCAGCGTTTTGTTTTATCCAGTCGAGGCCGACTAGACTTCTATGAGGGGTTACGTAACAACATCCCTCACCAATAGCACCTCTCAGTTTGAACTGACTCTTCAGCTCACCATGAACCTTCATCCGGTTCCCACTAGCATCTTTTACAATCAGGCTAGTGTTTCTGAGTTCAGGACTGCCCATGTTCATCCAATCATCCACACTCAACAGCGTGATGTCTGAGCCTGTGTCCAACTGAAACTCTATTTGGTGCCCACTGACTTCGGCGGTGACGTACTGCCGAACCGCGTTCACGTCAGCCTCAGCACTTCCTGCGAGAAGAACTCGCCCACAGCGTTTTTCATGAGGTTTTGCAGCAGTCCTCTACTTGGACCTGCTCCGGTATTGTGATGCTCTCTCACAATACTTTTCTTTGTGCCCTTTACCCTTGCATGAGTTACATACCCATGGCTTGCTTCGGCACTCTCGACTTGTGTGACCGGCTTTGCCACAGTTCCAACATTCCGTTGTTCTCTCTTTGCGACTGGGTTCTTTCTTAACCTCTCTCAGATTGACTGAATCTTCTTCAATCATCTTCGACGTAATCAATAACGTCGTGATCCGGTCACATTCTTTGTACACTTCATGAAGTGTAGGCTTCCTACTATCTTTTGCTTCCTTGTCCAAGAAGGCAAGCAACTTCGGTCGAATTTCTCGATCCCTGTGAGACTTGAGCCCATAAATCCATAGAAAGGCCTTCAAACCCTCGTTGTCCAGCTTGTCAAAACAAGCACGTTCGCACATTTCATTTACTCTGCCAGTGTACTGTACATAATCCTCAGTGTCTTCCTTCTCAACTTTCATGCACTGGTATCGCAATGGGAACAAGGACTTCTTGACATCAAACATGTCCTTCAGGGTCGATACTGTCTCATCGAATGATACATCTGACGGTGCTTTTGGGAGAATCTGTCCCTTGTATCTTTCAAATACCTCAATGCCCAGTTTCCCAAGTAACAATCTTCCTTGCGTCTTCTGCAAGGCATTGACCATCCTTTACCAGTGTGTCTACGTGCCTTTCATACCACCGAGAGAAGCAACAATCCATCTCGGGGTCAAATGTAAACACGGTTATTCGACCGTTCAAGTCCGACATCATTGTCGATCGATTTGCCACCACTTCCATTTGATTTGCCTCACTTTTCATCATCCTTTTGTCTTTGAGCACTTTCCTCCATCATCAACTTCAATTGATGAGCGTTCTAATCCAGAATCTTCTGAACAGTCTCGGCATCCATTACCAGTTGCGACTAGTAAGTCAAGCACGCAACTTTTACTCAAAACTCGCTCAAGCGACTCAAACGCGAGCTCTCCAACTGTTTCACTAGGATACAAACACCTCGAAGTGTGATCCACTAGTTCAACACAGGACTCGATCGTCGGTGAAATTTCTCAAGACCGGGATCAATACCGCGATCGATTTCACTCAGGTTTAAAAACGCTGAGTTCTCAGGTCACCGACGCTGAGTTCGATTATCTGATCGCCAATTGTTACGTCTGTGGGGGTACACAGATGTGAAACAATTGGTTTATTAGTACAGCAGAATAGTTGTTTGGTGCAGGTGTGGGCGTCGTCGTCTTCAACGTGGCGGTGGCTGGTCGATGACGGCGGCGGCCCGGTGGAGTGCAGGAGGCGGTGGTGGTGGCTGGTGCAGGAACGGCTGGCAGGTAGTAGTCGAGTCAAGTCGAATGTCTCTCAACAGTGCGGCGGCGGCAGGGTTTATATGTGCATCGGCGGCGCCTGTGATTGGCCGATAAAAACCCGCCCACTTGGTGATCGGTCGTTCGCGAAAACCGATACCTGATCTACATCACAACAAATCTAATAGTTTATGTTCAAGTGGAGCTTACAGTCTGAACAAAGTGTACGTATGATCTCTTCTCAGAATGTAGTGTAGTGAATGGACGGGGCTGCGGCGGTAGACGCGCGATCCAAACTATCTTAGCCTTTGGTGCCGCGAACTCCGCACGGCCCGCCGCAATGAGCGAGCCTCTTCCATCCGCTAGACCACATTTAGCAAGGGTCAATTACCTACTATAGTATTTTTGCCCTTCTGTACTTCGGTCTACTTGTTGCGATTCTAATGGTCTATATATTTCTTGCTATAGGAGGGTTACACTCACTATTCAAGTTACAGTACATAAAATGATCCCTTATTGGGCCACAGTCAATTAGGGAGTGTTGTCTCGAAGTCATGATATCTATATTGAACTACCTGAAAATACTTAAAGGCAGCGTTCACGATGATCATCCTCATTGACTTTCCACAGTGAAATGATAGGCGAGAAGGATCCTAGGCCCCAGTGTCAAAAGAACGGTAGAAAACGAGCCAGGAGCGGCAAAAGAACGGCTACAAACAAGCGTTTTGGTGCCCCAGACACGCCTCGTGCCCCAGATCCGCCCTCTCGGAATGAACAAATGAAGACTCAGATTACAGGAATGATCAAGTGAAGGAAGTGCTGATAAGTGAGCACTGATAGGTATCATCCTTCTAGCGGTCATTTCCTCCACGCTCAAAAATCAACGTAAACAAGAGAGGGCCTTTTTATGCTCAGAAACGCGTCTTTCGTGTCCTTTTTGAGCATGCCTTGCTGTATAGGGCACCAGGCCTTTCGTAAATCGTGGAGATATTGGAAGTGAAATTTATCGTGAACACTGCCTTTAACTGAAGCGAATTTTGAGCAGCATTAGTCTGGATCCTCGGTATTTGTCGTGTATCCGAATTTCGTGAAAAAAAAATGAGAAACAAGATTAAGCTTCATTGAGTCTTTTTTCTGGGAGAAGACCTCCTCCCAGCTAGAGATTTAAAACATTTTTGAAGGCTAAATATATTAGCAGTTGGGTAGCCACATACTGTGCTTATCTGGGCCAAATTCCGGTCCGCGATTGCGTCTCGACACTCTTTGCGGCCGCACGCGCTCGAGTCAGTCGTGTTTCCAGCGCCAAAGCCGACTCGATATAGTTTTTTTTATACAGTTTTCTCCAATTTGTATTACTCTCCAGTTTCTAAAACCCACCTAGAGTTAACAGATCGGCGGCTGCGGCGCTAGAAACTCTTCCGACTCGACTGCGCGCGGCCGCAAAGCGTGTCGAGACGCAACTGCGGACCGGAATTCGGCCCAGAGAAGCACAGTACAGCCACCATGGATGGTAAGAATCTATCCAGGTGAACGTATTTCCGATTACCCGATTTCCGAAGGTTTTTGGCTTCCGATTTCCGAACTCCGAAACATCGAAAAAGATTTCCGCTCATCCCTGATGGCAAGCGAGGCCAAAGAAGCAGCGCTCTCTCTGCGTCTCTGACCATTTTGGATTACGGTAGGACGACGCGTACGCAAATACGTAGCATGTCTTACCGTCTCGAAGCTACGTAACCATCACGGCGGCCGCGGGGGGTGTAATTCATGCTTTTCCTCATTTGCGCGCACCTAAATCCGTCCAAATGCGCAAATGTGTTTTGGGTTTAGCCTCACCTTCCTGAAAACATGGACCTAATTTGGGTCCTTTCTCAAGGTAATCGGTTAGGCCTCTTTCAGAGCTCGATCGCCGCGCGACGCGATGGCATGTTTTGAATACGTATCGACGTGCTACGCGATCTCGATCGATGCTCATGATTATCATCTCATCGCGTCGCGCTGCAATCGAACTCTGAAAGAAGCCTTAAGGTTGTGTTTTTAAGAGGTGACGAACAACCCGTCCACCGCGTCCATTTTACAGCACGGATATGCAACCCAAATTGGGATTCCCTTTTCTTTTGAAGTGATAAAGGCTCCCACGGGCACATGCAAATTTCACCCTCCCGAAGTTTCAATATTTCTCCCCGAAATCCATTAACACCCTGCACACATGGACAAGTTACACCCCGCAGCCACCGTGGCGCTCAGAAAAATGAAAACATATTACATGTAATATAAAAGGCCTGAATTGTTATAAATGTAATATAAATTGGCCAATGTATAATACTTGCAAATTATCTCGACCGATGTATGTTACATGTAATATAGCGGCCCCTCCTCAGAAAAATGAAAACATGTTACATGTAATATGAAAGGCCTGAATTAATATACATATAATATAAATTGGCCAATGTATATTACTTGCAAATTATCTCGACCGATGTACATATGTTACATGTAATATATCGGTTCCTCGCTCGCAGGCCAAATGTCACACGTAATATGTTTTCGATGGTGAAAACATAATACTTGTAACATAAGAGACGATTACAATATACTTGTAATACATCTCCGTCAATGTAAGTTACATGTGAATTATCTCTACTCAAGTAAATTACATGTAGTATAAGTGTAGCATAATTCAAATATCTACAGCAACTGGCGGCCCATGCTGAAAACCTGCAAACCTGCACAGAATACGGGCCGCCTCATAGCTTAGCGATGAGCTCAGGCCCGTGGAATTGACATTCGACAGGGTGGTCACTCGCCCTGGTCGAGTCGTTGATCTCTCGTTCCTCATGCTTCGCGCTAATCGTGAGGAGGATTAGAGGGATCGGCACACTATATTTTTGAAGCGAGCTTAAGTCCACTGCTTCATGTATGAAGCTGTGTGTTCCAAGCTTGTTGCTTCAGTCATGAAGCAGCGAGCTTTAAGCTCCTGGGATGTCCAAGAGAGTTTAAAGCTTGCTGATTCGTACCTGAAGCAGTAGCCTGGAACTAGCAGCCCCAACCCTCAAAGCATTGAGCTTCAACTTGCAGCTCTAATTTAGTTACATGAAATATAAGTGTATGTTACATGTAATATAAGTTTATGTTACATGTAATATAAGTGTATGTTACATGTAATATAAGTGTAGGTTACATGCGATATAAAGGTAATATACTTGAATGTTTCAAGTATCTTACACTTTATATTACATGTAGCATGTTTTCATTTTTCTGAGTCGCTCGCAGGCCAAATGTCGCACGTAATATGTTTTCGTTGGTGAAAACATAATACTTGTAACATAAGAGACGATTACAATACACTTGTAATACATCTCCGTCAATGTAAGTTACATGTGAATTATCTCTACTCAAGTAAATTACATGTAGTATACGTGTAGCATAATTCAAATATCTACAGCAACTGGCGGCCCATGCTGAACACCTGCAAACCTGCACAGAATACGGGCCGCCTCATAGCTTAGCGATGAGCGCAGGCCCATTGGCTTGACATTCGAACTGGTGGTCACTCGCCCTGGCCGAGTCGTTGATATCTCGCTCCTCATAATTCGTTTTAATCGTGAGGAGGATTAAAGGGATCGGCGCACTATATTTTTGAAGCGAGCTTAAGCCCACTGCTTCTTGTAGTGTGCTTATCTGGGCCGAATTCCGGTCCGCAATTGCGTCTCGACACGCTTTGCGGCCGCACGCGCTCGAGTCAGTCGAGTTTCCAGCGCCAAAGCCTACTCGATGTGGCTTTTTTATACAATTTTCTCTAATTTTTCTTAGTTTCCAGTTTCCAAAACCCACCTAGAGTCAGCAGATCGGCGGCTGCAGCGCTGGGGGCTCTTCTGACTCGGGAACGTGCGGCCGCAAAGCGTGTCGAGACGCAATTGCGGACCGGAATTTGGCCCAGATAAGCACAGTATGAAGCTGTGATATCCAAACTTGCTGCTTCAGTTATGAAGCAGCGAGCTTGAGCTCCTGAGATGACCAAGAGAGCTTGAAGCTTGCTGATTTGTACCTGAAGCACTCAGACATAGGGGCAGACCTATCGCGACGCACAATAGGAGCAATCGCGTGATCAATGGCGATCAAACCGGTCATTGAGGGCGATCAATCCGGAAATTAGAGCGATCAACCCGTCTTTGAAGCGCGATCAACACTCAAAGATCAGGCGATCAGTACACTCTCATCAAAATAGGACATACCGCGCGCAAACCATCACGGTCGTAGCCGTATACCTGCGCGCGGTCAACCACAGGTAAGGTCGAACACGTAGCTCTGCGCGCGGTCAACCCTACCGATCCAAGCAGGTTCGGGTAGCCCTCAAAAGTAAACAGCGCAAAGAGCTACCAAAACGAACGACCACATTTGCTAGGTATATGTGCGTTAAAAAATGAAATATTGATCGTATATCGATCCACTGCGGCTATCTACAGCTCAATAGAGCGAGGCATGTGTAGATAACCACAAGGGCTCAGGATACAATCAATAATTCATTTTCTACCGTACCTACCCTAGAGGTAGCTTGTGTTTCTTCAATATGAACCTAGAGGTCCTTACAGGTCACCCAAGAACACTTCTAAGGCCTATGGTATACTTTGTCGCTGTAATGAGCGACAGGCATGCAATCTAACACAAATCGTGGCGGGACCCGAATCGGAGCAACGGCAATGGTCGTCGTAGGAACAGATGTCGCGTGTGGGTCGCGGCGATGTGTCGCGGAGGGCTGACATACTGCAAACGTGCCATAGCCTGTCGCTACCACTGTCGCTGTCGCTGTGCAGTGCACTGCGACAGCGACAGATTTAAAGGACGGGAGGCGGTCGCTGTCGCTGTGCAGAGCGACGCGACCGTGTGTCGCAAAAGTATACCATACCCCTAAGGAAGCAATATAAAACAGCTCTGATGGTCCCACGATTCGTCAACGAGAAACTAATGGAAAACCAGAAAGAACAACAATGTTGTTGTTGTTCCTTCCGAGAGCAAACAACAAAAACAACATCCATGAATGAATACGAGATCAACATGAACCAATAAGAAAGAACCGTGATGAAGTACAGATACATACAAAACAATGGACTCCACCATGAAGATGCGCGCAAATTCGAATTCAAACTTTGGGCGTGAATTAAGACGTAAATTACCCCAGAACACACCACACACGCCATTTCACGGTTGTACGCGATCAGTCCGATTTTTGTGCGACATCAGTCCTATTACTGAGTTTGCGCGCGATCCGACCGAATGGCGGACCGGTTGTATCGCGACTCAGACATAGGAGCGTACTTATCGCGACGCATAATAGGAACAATCGCGTGATCGACGGCGATCAAACCGGTATTTGAGGGCGATCAAACCGGCAATTGGAGCGATCAACCCGTCTTTAGAGCGCGGTCAACACTAAAATAGCAGGCGATCAGTACACTTTCTCATAATAGCACATACCGCACACAAACCTTCAGGACGTAGCCGTAGGCCTGCGTGCTGTCAACCCTACAGGGCCAAAGAAGTTTTTTCCACGGGTGGCCCTCGAAAGTAAACAGTATGGGGTTCTATGGAGCCCCCCCCCCTAGCCACAAACACAAAAGATCACCGTCGCTAGGGAAGGTGCGGCTAAAAATTTATCATTGATTGTATCTTGAGCTACCGCGGCTATCTACAGCTCAACAGAGCGAGGCATGTATAGATAGCCACAATCGTCAAGGATACAATCATTATATCATTCTCAACCGTACCTCCCGTAACGACAGAGGTCGCTTGTTATTCTCAACCATGGGCGCTCACTTAGAGGTCACCCAAGAATGACTTGGATGGCCTACAATACCGGAAATCGGTCTACAAATCGAGACAAGACTCAATTTTCACTCGCTACGGGCCGGATTCATACTTATCGCAACAAATGAAGAGAAGCTGTGCTTACAATCCTTATCGACCAAAAATCTATATGCATCCATGGACGATTGAAATAAACTGTATCGCGTCGGCGGTGAATATGGTTCCAGGCCATTTTCACTAATTCTCAGTCTTAAAATCAAAAAATGGATACATAGAGTTAACGTAATAAATTTAATCTGAGGAATGGACGGGGCTGCGACGGTAGATCGCCGCGCGCGAATCGAAATCCCGTTGGCCAAAGAGGCCGCCAACACCGCACGACCAGCCGCCTGGTCCATGCGTCAGACTAAATCGAATACCGAAACCATACATGTACCGAACAGACACGCATTGTGTGCATCTTCAGAGAAAAATGCAAAGAATTCTTAGAGAAGTAGACTCGAGATGCGGAAGGATCATAAACGGAATGCAAACAAATTCCAGGGCCCGCAAATGAATGAGCATACAAGAGCATGATAGAAGAGACATTGCGCACCAAAACAACAGTACAACAGAAAACAAAAATTTAACACTAACAGAAATGGCAAAACATTTGATGACACGACAAAATTGCCATCATAAGCTATCGAATGAAAAAAAGAGCATTCCGAAATAGATTATCAAATATAAAGCACAGCTCGTGCGTGGTGTTGCTTATAGGATACATACAAAACTATAAGACAGATGCGAACATCTCATCTCCAAAGTTTATTAAACAAGCGGGACATGGATGAACTCTGAATTTTTCAATTTCGCAGCATTTTGCCAGGCAATTACAGACTGATCTCTATCCAAATGATTCACATACGGCATAAAATCGCTCTGAAATCATGAAAAAGAGTTTTTATCAAAAACTCAGAAAACTACTAGGTTAAACTAACCGTGAGCTTCACAGGAAATTAACTGGAGCCAGGCCGGAACGATAGAAAGCTGAGCATATTGTGGCTAATATAAATCAAGAGACCACGACCCAAAGCATTCTGAAGCGAAAAATCACAAACTCGGGATGAAAACGGCACAAATGACGCAATTGACAGGAAAAATTGTAATTGCTTATTACGGGATGAACCAGCGTAATGACATCGTAGTAGATCAACAAACTCGTAGGGACAGGGTGTAACGACATCGTGAAGCAGTAGCACGTATAGATTTTAGCACTCGGGATCTTGTGCTACCGTAACCTTCGGCTAGCCACGGAGCGCTTTATTGTATCAAAAACGTCAACACCGTGTTTCGCGTAGGATTTGAAGCTGGGCCGAATGAATCAACAGGCCGGGTTGGGGCAGGGGCAGGGCAGTCTGCGCATTTGAAGATCTCTGTTAATCAAAAAACCCAGCTAGGGGGCTGGGGGCAGCTAGCGCAGCAGGAAACACTGCTGGGGCACTATTGATTAGATGATCTACTGCCCTCGCACTGCGATCGTCAAAGATGCCGACTGCCCTGCCCCAACCCGGCGCGTTGATGCATCCGGCCCCTGAAGTCTAGCGCTGTTGATGTTACCTCACTCAATAGCACGCCTGGATAGCGAGAAACTTTATAGGACGCCATAGGCGAAGAATACTACGTGGCCTTGAGCTGTGGCTCACTACGCGCCGCGGTGGCGTCGCGGCGTTGCAATTAGAGCACGCTCATACGTCGCCAACGCCTTTAGATGGGGTTGTGGTGGGATGAAGAAGAACATGACAGACAACAATGTACAGGTTTTCAGGCGGCATGAAGACCGCTGTGTACAAAGCCATTATTGGCAATCAACAATGGTTCCTACTTCCAGTGATGGAGCATAGGTGTTAAATGTCAGGTAAAACTGACGGACGTCAAACTCCATCACTCGTCATCATGTTAATAGTGTCTGGTTTCTAAAAGTTATCACTCTCTTCTATAGTTGTACAATTTCGAAAAAAAAATTCGAACAAACGAAAAATGAAAAAAAATTCGTTCGACAAAATTTCGAACGAACGGAATTTGAAAAAACTTAGTTCGACGAATTTTCGAACGAAAGAAGACGAACGAAAAAAATTTCGAAAATTTTGTTCGTGTACAACTATACTCACTTCTTCTATACTTTAAATAATTTCTTATTGTGAGACATTCTTCTTCCGTATTTCCTAGGATTAACACCTGAGCTTATCAGTTATCTCTCACAAGACTAACACCTGAGCTTATCAGTTATCTCTCACAAGACTGCCAACAGAGGATCGGTCTCAGAAACCCTTACGGAAATCATTCAGGCACGGAAAACACATCAACTTTTTGCCCCTTGTGCAAGCTAAAGCCTTTTGCATTCAAGAACCTGTATAGGCACATAAGGGGGCTCACGAGTGCTCAGAGGCACAGGTGTAGCAGGTGAAAAATGATGTTAAAATGGCTAAATTCAAGGACTGCAATACATTTCCCTGTAATACTTGCGAAAAAACCTATCATTCAGCAAGCGGTCTAAAAAAGACGGAGGGGTATGTTTCAAAAATTGCAATGCTCCAGTTTCCACGTTAATGCCGAACTGAGGCCGAAACTACTCCACTACCGTCCTCGAGATGAAATATGGCAAAGAAGCACCACGTGTCAAAGAAGAATCGCAGCCGGTTGGCAGAATACACTCTCCACAAGATCACATATAGTGGAGTCCACCAAGAGTGTCTCATTTACTTATCAATGAGAAGCGGTCGATTGGAGATCAATGAACATGAAACTCGTTGTAGCACAACCGCTCTCGCTCAATCGGTATCGAGCGTGCTGGTATGGGATTCATGCACATTGATCCCCAGCCGACCGCTTCTTATTGATAAGTAAACGAGACACTCTTGGTGGACTCCACTATAAACATTTCGTATAAATATTTGGGTGGAAAAAATGATCGGGATGACCTTTGGGCAATGAAAGAGGATTAAATCTGACTAAAAATTAGGTATCTTCCGAATTATAAAGGTTCTGACGCTGATGTATCAAAGTGCGAAGAGGGTTTAGATTAGGTATATCAGGAAATGCGGTGATAATCGTTATATGAAACAAAGAGATAGTAACACTATAGTGAAGATAACACAACAAAATTGTAATATTATTATTATCCTGAAAATAGTACCTAGTTGATTTACTCTATACTCGAAATGCACGCTGCCCTGAATCATAATCAGTTGCCAATACTTGAGGTGAAATGATTTCTTGTGTTTGTTACACCACCTCAAATGATGGAAGGAAACCAGAGCATGTGAATGATTACGCATTCGGCTCCCATTCTGACATCCCACTGAAACAGAGGTAAGCATGCTCTAATTGCGACGCCGCGATGCGACCGCGGCGCGTAGTGAGCCACAGCTCAAGGCCACGTAGTATTCTTCGCCATAGGCAACAGCTGCGGTGGTCCCACCACGAGTGGCAACGAAGAAAATTTAGAAAGTTTAAATTACGCAATATGCAACGGCTACGGAGGTCTCACGACGATTGGTAACAGAGGAACTTTAAAGGACACAATATGCAACTACTACGATGGTCCCACTACGATTCGTAACCGAGAAACTTTAAAGGACGCAATTCGCAACTATTATGGTGTTCCAACCACGATTCGTGACGGAGAAGCTTAAAAGGGCCCAATACGCAACAAATGAGGTGGTCCCACCACGATCCGAAAAGAAGAAAGCTCAAAGACTTCAATATGCAACACCCACGGTGGCCCCCCCACGATTTATCACTGAGAAAGTTTGAATGATGCAATATGCAACGGCTGTGGTTGTCCCACCACGACTCGCAACGGGGAAACTTCAAAGGAAGCAATACAGAACAGCTATGGTGGTCCCACGATTCGTCAGCGAGAAATTTATGGAAAATCAGAAAGAACAACAATGTTGTTGTTGTTCCTTCCGAGAACAAACAACAAAAACAACATCCATGAATGAATACGAGATCAACATGAACCAATAAGAAAGAACCGTGATGAAGTACAGATACATACAAAACAATGGACTCCACCATGAAGAAGCGCGCAAATTCGAATTTCAGCTTTGCGCGTGAACTGAGACGCAAATCAGCCCAGAACACACCACACACACCACCTCACGGTTAAACGCGGTCAGTCCGATTTTTGTGCGACATCAGTCCTATTACTGCGTTTGCGCGTGATCCGACCGGATGGCGAAGCGGTTGTATCGCGAGCACCGGAATGCAATCGCTCTGACCGCGAGTTTATTCGCGGTAAGTCCTAATTGGGCTTTCGATCGCGGTCAAAATGGTTCCTGAGCGCGGTAAGTACCATTCGGCAAGTTCTGTGCGCGATAGGTCCGCCCTTATGTCTGAGGAGCACAAGAGTGCAATCGCTCTGACCGCGTTTTATGCGCGAGTTTCTCCGCGGTAAGTCCTAATTGGGATTTCGATCGCGGTGCAAACGGTTCCTGAGCGCGGTAAGTACTATTCGGCAAGTTCTGTGCGCGATAGGTCCGCCCTTATGTCTGAGGAGCACAAGAGTGCAATCGCTCTGACCGCGTTTTATGCGCGAGTTTCTCCGCGGTAAGTCCTAATTGGGATTTCGATCGCGGTCCAAACGGTTCCTGAGCGCGGTAAGTACTATTCAGCATTTTCAGTGCGCGATGAGTCCGCCCTTCTCAGAAAAATGAAAACATGTTACATGTAATATAAAGTGTAAGATACTTGAGACATTCAAGTATATTACCTTTATATCGCATGTAACCTACACTTATATTACATGTAACATACCTTTATATTACATGTAACATACACTACTTATATTTCATGTAACTTAATTAAAGTTGCAAGTTGAAGCTCGATGCTTCAAGGGTTAGAGCTGCAAGCTCCAGGCTACTGCTTCAGGTACGAATCAGCAAGCTTTAGCTCTTTTGGACATCCCAGGAGCTCAAAGCTCGCTGCTTCATGACTGAAGCAGCAAGCTTGGATCCCACAGCTTCATTCAAGAAGCAATGCGCCTAAGCTTGCTTCAAAATTATTGCTTGTCGCTCCCTCTAATCCTCCCTCACGATTAAAACGAATCATGAAGAGTGAGAGATCAAGGACTCGGCCAGGGCGAGTGACCACCCTGTCGAATGTCAATCCCATGGGCCTGCGCTCATCGGTAAGGTATGAGGCGGCCCGTATGCTGTGCAGGTTTGCAGAAGGTGTTCAGCATGGACCCTCAGTTGCTGGAGATATTTGAGTTATGTTACACTTATACTACATGTAATTTACTCAAGTAGAGATAATTCACATGTAACTTACATTGACGGAGATGTATTACAAGTATATTGTACTAGTCTCTTATGTTACATGTATTATATTTTCACCATCGAAAACATATTACTTGCAACATTTGGCCTGCAAGCGAGGGACCGATATATTACATGTAACATACTTCGGTCGAGATAATTTGCAAGTAATATACATTGGCCAATTTATATTACATGTATATTTATTCAGGCCGTTTATATTACATGTAACATGTTTTCATTTTTCTGAGTTATGTCTGAGCAGTAGCCTGGAACTTGCAGCTCCAACCCCTAAAGCATCGAGCTTCAACTTGCAGCTCTAATTAAGTTACATGAAATATAAGTTTATGTTACATGTAATATAAGTGTATGTCACATGTAATACAAGTGTAGGTTACATGCGATGTTTTTTTGCGTTCTTTTCCCTAGAAATGCTCGTGATACTCACTCTTGATGCGCATATTCTTCTTTACGTGGCAGGGAAAGTGTTTCAGGATATGGATAACAGCTCGGAGGGCACGAAGTCATCTGTTTTTGGATCACGGTAAGACACGCTACTTATATGCGTACGCGACGTCTTAACGTAACCCGAAAATGTTACAAACGCAGAGGAAGCGCTGCATCTGTGGACTCTTCGCTTGCCATCTCGTTTGGGACAGGGTATACCCAGTATCGGCCACAGGGCCAGGATTTTCGACTACCACTGCGCCTTTTCAGCTTTCATCCATTGTTCGCCTTCAGGGAAGACAAGGTTCACAGTATCATACTATCGTTCTAGGAGCCGAACTCCGGTCCGCAACCGCGGACTTCGGCTGTTGCATCATGCGACACGTGTTAATCGGGAGAAAGGTGAATTGTTTCTGGACCAAGTGGTCCCAGCACGATTATCATGTGTCGCATGATGCCATAACCGTAGTCCGCGAATGCAGACCGGAATTCGGCCCGGAGAACAACAGTAATGACCCTAAGAAGATACATAAGAACCTAATGGCCACCCGCCGTAACAGCCAGGGTTGCGGGGCAGCTCTCAGAAAAATGAAAGCATGTTACATGTAATATAAAGTGTAAGATACTTGAGACATTCAAGTATATTACCTTTATATCGCATCTAACATACACTTATATTTCATGTAACTTAAAGGTAGTGGTATCGATCAAATATGCTTGTTGTCTTTTTCTCTCTAAGCCCTTTTCTGGGTCTCGAGTAGTAAGTCTATAAGAAAAAATCGCGAAAAAACCACTGTTTTGTGCCAAATTTTAGGCCTAAACTTTCTTGTCTTTTGATGGTGGACGAGCCCACTCCACATCATCGGCATCGATGACCTCTTATATCAAGAACATCAGCTGGCTTGAAATTGAAATTCAATCAATGAACCTTCAAATTTATGTACACATCTAGTCAAAAACATTGACTGGAGTGTTTCTTTCATTGTTCAACTGTTTTTGTTAGGTAAATTTGCATTTATTTCTTCCTCTGAATGTCGATGATTTTTGACTGCTCGGCATGAGACTGCGATCTTTTTGGTCGCCGCTGAGCGCGCACGAACTGGCTCCTTTGGGCCCTAGGAACTAATTCTAGCCCGTTTTTCATCGCGCTACCTTCATAGTTTTTCAGCTGTTTTCGATCTAAGCTAGTTTTTGTAGTTTTTTTTTTCGATAACGTTTTTCATCGCGACCACTGCCTTTAAAGGCAGTGTTCACGATGATTTTCGTCCCCGAGTTTTTTACATAAAACAATGCGTTGGTCTCCAAGTGTTAACGAAATTACGAAGAAACGGCGAGAAACGCATAAAACGTCGTATTTCAGTGACATTATTTCATAACATGGGCTAGTTGTCCGTTTGGATGAACATGTTCATGGTGGTTGTCACCGGTGGAACATCGGGTCAATCGAAAATAGAAGAATATTTCATGGCAAGCAGGATTAGTTAGGGCCTTGAGGAAAGAACGGAGCAGTAGAGAGTTGAGAATTGCCAAGGACGGGTCCACAAAAGATTTCATTGTCACAACAAACATTTCCTGTGATACTCAAGAGGTGAGGTGATACTTAAGAATTTTGTGCACTTCTAGTGCGTTTTTCTGAATTTCTACGTCATTTTAGTTCTATCCGGGGGCCACTTCATCAATATAGCGAATAATCTCAAAATTGAAGATTATCGTGAACACTGAATTAAAACCTACACTTATATTACATCTAACATACACTTATATTACATGTAACATAAACTTATATTACATGTAACATACACTTATATTTCATGTAACTTAATTAGAGCTGCAAGTTGAAGCTCGATGCTTTAGGGGTTGGAGCTGCAAGTTCCAGGGTACTGCTTTAGGTACGAATCAGCAAGCTTTATGCTTTCTTGGACATCCCAGTAGCTCAAACTCAGAAAAATGAAAACAAGTTACTTGTAACATAAAAGGCCGAAAACATGTTACTTGTAACATATCTGAGCCGATGTAAGTTACTTGCGACTTATCTCAGGTCATTTGAGTTACATGTAATATATCGGCGGGATACTGCGTGCGGTGCGTCACCGATATGTTAGAGTTCGCGCACTCATTCTAGTCTGATGAATGGACGGGGCTGCGACGGTAGATCACCCCGCGCGAATCGAAATCCCATTCTCCATTGAGGCCGCCAACCCTGCACGGCCAGCCGCCTGGTCCATGCGTCAGACTAAAATGAAAACGGATACCATACATGTATCTTGAATGACCTGAGATAAGTCGCAAGTAACTTACATCGGCTCGGTTATGTTACAAGTAACTTGTTTTTGATTTCTGAAAGGAAACTTCGTGCACTGCGCCTCCTTTATGTTACAAGTAACTTAAATGGCACAATATAAGTCGCAAGTAACTTAAATCGGCCGAGAAGATATTTCCAAGGGGGATGTACGATGCACTTGCGGGCTCAGGATTAAGACTGTCGTTCCTGTTGGTTCAATTACCCAAGTTTGAGGTACTTGACCCCCCACCAGCAGGGAACGCCGTGCACAGCATTTTGTTGCGTAGTGTGTGGTCTGGGACGCACCCTCTGTGTCGCATGTCGTCTGCGTCACGTGATGGCCACCCATAGTGAAAATTCGAATGTAAGTTGCATGTAACATAAGTGTAACTTACATGTAATATAATTTTAAGTTACATGTAATATAAATGTATGTTACATGTAATATAAATGTAAGTTACTTGAGACATTCAAGTAAGTTACATTTATATTACAAGTAACTTGTTTTGATTTTTCTGAGAAGCTCGCTGCTTCATAACTGAAGCAGCAAGCTTGGACCCCACAGCTCCACACAAGAAGCAGTGGGCTTCAGCCTGCTTCAGAAATATTGCTTGTCTCTCCCAATAATCCTCCCCACGATTAAAACGAATTATGAGGAGCGAGAGATCAACGACTCGGCCAGGGCGAGTGACCACCACTCAAAAAAATGAAAACATATTACATGTAAAATAAAAGGCCTGAATTTATATACATGTAATACAAATTGGCCAATGTATATTACTTGCAAATTATCTCGACCGCTGTATGTAACATGTAATATATCGGTCCCTCGCTCGCAGGCCAAATGTCACACGTAATATGTTTTTGATGGTGAAAACATAATACGTGTAACATAAGAGACAATTACAATATACTTGTAATACATCTCCGTCAATGTAAGTTACATGTGAATTATCTCTACTCAAGTAAATTACATGTAGTATAAGGGGTATGGTATACTTTTGCGACACACGGTCGCGTCGCTCTGCACAGCGACAGCGACCGCCTCCCGTCCTTTAAATCTGTCGCTGTCGCAGTGCACTGCACAGCGACAGCGACAGTGGTAGGGACAGGCTATGGCACAGTTGCAGTATGTCAGCCCTCCGCGACACGTCGCTGCGACCCACACGCGACATCTGTTCCTACGACGACCGTTGTCGTTGCTCCCATGCGGGTCCCTCCACGATTTGTGTTAGATTGCATGCCTGTCGCTCATTACAGCGACAAAGTATACCATAGGCCTAAGTGTAACATAATCCAAATATCTCCAGCAACTGAGGGCCCATGCTGAACACCTTCTGCAAACCTGCACAGCATACGGGCCGCCTCATACCTTACCGATGAGCGCAGGCCCGTGGAATTGACATTCGACAGGGTGGTCACTCGCCCTGGCCGAGTCGTTGATCTCTCGTTCTTCACGGTACGTGCTAATCGTGAGGAGGATTAGAGGGATCGACACACGAGATTTTTGAAGCGAGCTTAAGTCCACTGCTTCATGTATGAAGCTGTGTGTTCCAAGCTTGCTGCTTCAGTCATGAAGCAGCGAGCTTTAAGGTCCTGGGATGTCCAAGAGAGCTTAAAGCTTGCTGATTTGTACCTGAAGCGGTGGCCTGGAACCTGCAGCTCCAACCCTTAAAGTATCGAGCTTCAACTTGCAGCTCTAATTAAGCTACATGAAATATAAATGTATGTTACATGTAATATAAGTGTGTGTTACATGTAGTATAAGTGTAGGTTACATGCGATATAAAGGTAATATACTTGAATGTCTCAAGTATCTTACACTTTATATTACATGTAACATGTTTTCATTTTTCTGAGCAGGTCGAATGTCAAGCCAGTGGGCCTGCGCTCATCGCTAAGCTATGAGGCGGCCCGTATTCTGTGCAGGTTTGCAGGTGTTCAGCATGGGCCGCCAGTTGCTGTAGATATTTGAATTATGCTTCACTTATACTACATGTAATTTACTTGAGTAGAGATAATTCACATGTAACTTACATTGACGGAGATGTATTACAAGTATATTGTAATCGTCTCTTATGTTACAAGTATTATGTTTTCACCAACGAAAACATATTACGTGCGACATTTGGCCTGCGAGCGAGGGGCCGATATATTACATGTAACATCATCGGTCGAGATAATTTGCAAGTAATATACATTGGCCAATTTATATTACATGAATAACAATTCAGGCCTTTTATATTACATGCAATATGTTTTCATTTTTCTGAGCTCGCCCCCGACCCTACGTCTCTATCCTTGCGGGGTGAGAGCAAACGAGCAGGGCACAAACGCTGGCAAGCGAACGAGAGGAGTGAGGCCAAGTTCACACGAGCCGCGACGCGCGACAGCGACAGTGCATTTGAACCATATCGATTTTCTGTCGATATCTATCCAAAACACGATGTCGTGTCGCCCGTCGCGGGAAGTATGCACTAAGCCCAAAGGATAGTTGCCGTGACCCAACACAAAGCGCTGCGTTAGCTCGATTGGGGCGCGACTACACATATCACCCATCACTAGCCAGTAGTTGGCCGTCAGATTCATCGAGAGCCACTAACTACAAGGTATACATTGGTTGCGAAATACATGGAGATAGCAATGAAGTTGTTCTGAAGAGACAGAATGGGGGCAGATAGAGTCCCACCTTCTCCTCAGAATGTTTTCAAAAGCTTTCTGATACGACGTGTCTTTTGAATACTATTGAAACCACGAGAACGTAATGTGCTTATCTGGGTCAAATTCCGGTCCGCAATTGCGTCTCGGCACGCTTTGCGGCCGCGCGCTTTCGAGTCGGAAGAGTTTGCAGCGCTGCAGCTGCCGATCTGTTGACTCTAGGTGAGTTTAAGAAGCTGGAAACTAAACAAAATTGAAGAAAACTGTACAAAAAAAGTCATATCGAGTCGGCTTTGGAGCTGGAAACTCGATTGACTCGAGCGCGTGCGGCCGCAAAGCGTGTCGAGACGCAATTGCGGACCGGAATTTGACCCAGATAAGCACAGTACTGAAGGATCAGAAGTTTGGTGTGCTAGGGCCTGCGCGTCACAAGACTACCTGGGAAGATAGTTTCTGAATCCATTTAAGTGTAATACACTTAGAGGCAGTGTTCACGATGATTTTCGTTCCCGAGTTTTTCACATAAAACAATGAGTTGGCCTACAAGTGTTACCCAAATTACGAAGAAACGGCGAGAGACGCATTAAAACGTCGTATTTCAGTGACATTATTCTATCACATGGACTAGTTGTCCGATTGTATGAACATGTTCATGGTGGTTGTCACCCGTATAAAATGGGGCTCATCAGAAATGGAGGAATATTTTAGGCAAAACAGTATTAGTGAGGGTTCGAAGGAAAGCACGGAGCAATAGAGAGTAGAATTGCAAAGGACGGGTCCACAAAAGATTTCATTGTCACAACAAACACTCCCTGTGATACTTAAAAGGCGGGCTGATACTTCGGGTACTTCCGGTGCGTTTTTCTCGATTTCTTCGTCATTTTGGTTCTACCGGGGGGCCACTTAGTCGATATAGCGAATAATCTCAAAATTGAAGATTATCGTGAACACTGCCTTTAAGCAATCCGATATTCAAGAAACTTGATTTCGCAGGCCTGTTCTTCTATTGGTCCGCCTCCTAGAGTGTTGCCCGAATATTCGTTTATTCGAATAATATTCGAATAATTCGAATATTCGAAAACTCAAAGAAGTGGATTATCCGGGTTATTCGAATAATCGAATTTTCAAAGAAGTGGAATATTCGTTTATTTGAATATTCCTTGTATCTGTATCTGCGTCCTCCTCCAAAACAGGGGTGCTGGGCCATTCCCACCATCGGCGACACTTGTCGGTGGTACAATAGGTAAACCACAAACGTCTCCGACGGTGGAAATGGCCCAGCACACCTTTTTAGGACGCAAATACAGGGGGCGGGCAGATACAGGTGCGGGTCAACTCCTCAGTCGTGCAGCGTCATTGTGGGTCGTTTTTGACGCTTCAGAATGCGTAGGCGTTGTGTTCTGAGCCATACCATTCAATTTCCGTAGTTAGTATCTCAACCACGTTCACCAGCGTGTGTGCTGAATTTAAGTGACAAGAGTGCAGCCGGTTCAATTACTCAAGTATGCGGTACATTGGCCTCGCCCAGCATCTGGAAGCATTGCCCATGCGGTGGCGGCCGGGTAGGGTCTGATTGTACGCCGAGCGTCGCGCGCGATGAAAGGGCGCAGCGATACGAAATCTACAGTACCCCTGGCGTATCGGCTAGAGCACGTTAACCCACGCTAGTGCATTACGACAACAACAGCAGAGAAATGACGCGTCTGATTTCCTAAAGTTTGATCTTCACAGCTTGTTCCTGAATGTGAAAAAAAAACTAAAATACACAGTTAAATTCAGGTGATCCAAATATTCGATCTCAAAAGAAATACTTAGCTCAATCGTTTTCGGGCATTTTTCGGCAATATTTGGAACTACGAGTAGTTTTTTAAATCAGATATTAAAATGAAATAATTACCCGAGCGTTTTATTGAGTCGGATATCGATCAATTTCTTGATTGCATTCATACAGAGGAAAATTTCGTAGCTATGAGTTCGAACAAATATGACTTTATTCGAAAATTTCGAAAGCCATTGTTCGAATTGATGGAGTAGAGGTTCCATAATCGAATTATCTAACTGTTTTGCTTTGCTACGGATTAGTATAATTTGGAAATTGTGGAAATTGTGGTTCAGATTTGGTTTTGAATTGGCCACGCGCGCAACCCCTTTTTCGAAATCTCAGTTCAGAGGGAACGTAGAAATTAGAGCTAAATTGCATTAAAAAGATCGCAGAAAGTTGGTACATATGCCCAAAAATGGTTTAGAACGGTTGACTGGTTTTCGAGTAAAAATTGAAAGACCGCTCGTTTTTGTTGTTAATCTCCTTTTTCTTCAGACGGCGTTCACGATCTTGCGGGTACACTTAAAATTGAGCTAGGGAGCTCATTTTTGGACAGGAGGCTGGAAATGGATGCAGGTCGTTCCTATTCAAATTTGAACTTGATACCTTAACTTTGAAGGGTATCTCAAAATCGTGGGTTTATATACTAAATTAGCCGTTGAGCACGAAAACTGCTTTTTTCTGCTGCTGCTGTGGAGACCGGAGTGTGTGGGTGAATCTGCAGCCAATCAGCACAGGTCTTCGGAGATAAGTTCTGAACTTGCCCGAATCCGTACTCATGACACGTCATCGATCGACGTCCCGCACGCTTTCCTCGGCGCATGGCATACCCTAGGTTGGGTACCGCACACGTTCTGTGGCGCTTGGCGTGGTCCCAGTTAGATCCGGCCCACTTTCTCCGGCGCATGGAGCACTTCCAGTTGGGTCCCGCACGCTTTCCTCGGCGCATTTCGTACCCGAAGTTGGGTCCCGCACACGTTCTCTGGCGCTTGGCGTGCTCCCAGTTAGATCCCGCCCACTTTCTCCGGCGCTTGGCGCGCTCCCAGTTGGGTCCCGCACACTTTTCGCGGCGCTTGGCGCCCTCCCAGTTAGGTCACGAATACGTTCCCCGGCGCATGGAGCAATTCCAGTTGGGTACCGCATGCTTTCCTCGGCGCATGGCGTACCCGAAGTTGGGTCCCGCACACGTTCTCTAGCGCTTGGCGTGCTTTCAGTTAGATCCCGCCCACTTTCCCCGGCGCATGGAGCACTTCCAGTTGGGTCCCGCACGCTTTACTCGGCGCATTTCGTACCCGAAGTTGGGTCCCGCACACGTTCTCTGGCGCTTGGCGTGCTCCCAGTTAGATTCCGCCTATTTTCCCCGGCGCTTGGCGCTCTCGAAGTTGGGTTCCGCACACGTTTCCCGGCGCTTGGCGCACTCCCAGTTGGGTCCCGCACGCTTTCCTCGGCGCATGGCGCACTCCAAGTTCGGTCCCTCACGCTTTGCTCGGCGCTTGGCGCACCCGAAGTTGCTTCCCGCTCACGTTTCCCGGCGCTTGGCGCGCTCTCAGTTGGGTCCCTCACGCTTTGCTCGGCGCTTGGCGCACCCGAAGTTAGGTCCGGCTCACGTTTCCCGGCGCTTGGCGCGCTCTCAGTTGGGTCCCGCACACATTTCCCGGCGCTCGGCGCACTCCCAGTTGGGTCACGAATACGTTCCCCGGCGCATGGAGCACTACCAGTTGGGTCCCGCACGCTTTCCTCGGCGCATGGCGTAGCCTAAGTTGGGTCCCGCACACGTTCTGTGGCGCTTGGCGTGCTCCCAGTTAGATCCCGCCCACTTTCCTCGGCGCTTGGCGCGCTCCCATTTGGGTCCCGCACACTTTTCGCGGCGCTTGGCGCACTCCCAGTTGAGTCCCGCCCACTTTTTCCGGCGCTCTGTGCACTCGCACTTGGATCCCGGCCAATTTTCCCGGCGCGCTGTGCGCTCCCACTTGGGTTCCGCCCACTTTTCCCGGCACGCTGTGCACTCCCACTTGGGTCCCGTCAACATTTCCCGGCGCTCTCTGCACTCTCGCCTGGATCCCACCACTTTTTCCGGCGCTCTGTGCACTCCCACTTGGGTCCCGACTACTTTTTCAGGCGCTCTGTGCACTCCCACTTGGGTCCCGGCCACTCTTCCCGGCGCGCTGTGTACTCCCGCTTGGGTCCCGATCACTCTTTCTAGCGCGCTGTGCACTTCCACTTGGGTCCCGGCCACTTTTCTCAGGCGCCCTACGCTCTCCCAGTTAGGTCCCGTCCACTTTTTACAGCGCTCTACGCACTCCCAGTTGGGAACCGCCCACTTTATACAGCGCTTGGCGCAAATCAATTTGTGTTCAGCACATGCTCAGATAGAGATATCACACTTCCCGCGGTACCACTAGCCGACGTCTCGTAACCCCTCCCGCGGAAGGCCAATAGATCGGTCGCGGGAAATCGGCATCGCCGTTTCGTTTACTGCCCGTACACGTTGAACAAGCACTCTGCCGCCCTTCTGCCATCGCGGTACGGCTAATTTGATGACTGACAGAAGACAATCCAAAAGCAGCTTGCGGCACACTTTAAAATCACCCTTTAGATAAAGATCTGTTGGAACAAAATTTCAAAAATCCCCTTCTGGGCTCTTCATCTTGAACTGCCTCTGACAAGTAAGGAGTAAGCTTACACACGTACCACACTACTACACTCACTTGCGCTTGCAGTCTTTTCATCCGCAGATGCCATCAACAGACAATGGCTCACCTGGCCAGAGCCAGCGTCGCATACAGCGAGGGTTTTGGGAAGAGTCTCAACACAGCGTTCTCTGCTCCTCAGATATAGACATCACACTTCCCACGGTACCACTAGGCGACGTCCCGTTACCCCTCCCGCGGAAGGCCAATAGATCGGTCGCAGGCAGTCGGCAGCGCTGTTTCGCGGGCAGTCGGCAACGCTGTTACGTTGACTGCCCGAACACGGTGAACACGCACTCTGCGGCCCTTCTGCCACCGCCTTACGGCTAATCTGATGACTGACAGAAGACAAACAGTTCGAAAAAAAAGCACTTCGCCGCACATTTAAAAATCACCCTTTAAGAAAAGGTCTGTTTAAACAAAATTTGAAAAATCCGCTCCTGGGGATTTTATCTTGAACTACTTTTGACAAGTAAGGAGTGAGCTTCTACGGGTAAGCTTCCTACACTCACTGCTTCTGGCAGATTTCCCATTCGCAGATGCCATTAACAAACAGTGGTCCACCTGCCCAAGGCCAGCGTCGCACACAGCGCGGGTTTTGGAAAGAGTCTCAACACCTCAGAAATTTGTGGGGAAGTTCCTGAGGACAATAGACCTGATTTGGTCGTTATCACTCGGTCGAGGGGAGAGGAGCGAGACGTCCCCCCGGAGGGGGACGTCTCGCCCCTCTCCCCTCGAATTATACACAACGATAAGGCGTTCGAAATAGTCAACTCGGGGGGAGAACAAGGGAAGTTCGCTTAGCGGTTGTTCCCATGGCCTCCCCCCGAACATGATGAACGCGAAAACAAAGCCGCAGCGTATACGGTGATGCAGACGGGCTAGTCGCGAGGTAGTCTTGCACTTCGCAAGTAGATCTGCCACTCAAGGACTACGTAAGGCATATCTGCCTGGTTTTCAGAGGAGCTAATAAGCTTCTCTATATCCTTTAGTCAGAGGTGAATATTTTTGGAATGATCGCAGTTTTTTCAGGAACAGGAGACTGTCGAAAACAGCTAGTTCTAACAAGCTGAATTTTGATCATTCATTGAACAATGGGAAGATCAGCAGTCGGAAGGTTGCGGGAAGACCTGCAGTCGGGAGAACAAGATAACTCCTGCTGTGGGAACTTCCCTTATTACTCTGCTGTCGAGACGTCCCCTTCGCCTCCCCCCAATTCGGGGGAAGTTCCCCAGTTGTTTCGAGGGAAGTTCTGCTGTCGTTCTCGGGAACTTCCCCACGAATATCTGAGTGCAGCGTTCTCTGCTCAGCAATCGTTCATTGGCTCCACTCTAGTGGGTGGTGCAATGGCGATATCAAGGTGGGAATCGATGAGTGAGTGTTCGGTGACCCCCAGGAATAGCAAACTGCCCGCGGACACCCCGCGGGAAGACTGGAAAGCCTCTCTCTCCGCGGGGAGTGGGGCGCTATGCCACGCCCACAAAATTGGGGCCGCGCGAAGTCGACTACCCCACCCCGACTTGGCCGGCGGGAAGTGGGCTGTTTTTATCTGAGTGCAGTGTGTGGTCACTGATGGACTTGAGGCACAACGTCTCTCGAGCTCTATTAAGTCTTATCACGTTATCACTCCACTTTTCTAAAAGGCCGACTGGACTGCTTATCACTAAATTCCTTCAGACACACATACACATACGCATACACATACACATACACATACACATACTCATACACACACACACACACACACACACACACACACACACACACACGCACACACACACACACACACACACACACACACACACACACACACACACACACACACACACACACACACACACACACACACACACACGCCACACACACACACACACACACACACACACACACACACACACACACACACACACACACACACACACACACACACACACACACACACACACACACTCACACACACACACACACACATTTTAAAATTCGCAATTTTTTTATATCTCGGGACCCACTTTGCGGATTTTTCTCAAATTCGGGCAATGCTTAGAACTCTTACTGCTCTACCTTTTGACAAACTTCCTTGTTTCGAGATGTCTCCCGAACCAAGATTTAGGAATGAGGGGTGTGCGCAGAGGCAATCCCTTTCCAAATCAGGTGTGCGCTTCGCGCGCACCACATTAGCACCAACTCTGCCTTATACTAACTCGTTGATGTCGACCGTGAGCCACCTGACGGTCGACCGCTAGTGCGAGTTACTTGTAACATGAAAGGCCGAAAACAAATTACTTGTAACATATCTTAGCCGATGTACCCTCTGGTTCCGGGCCTGATTTAGTGTGTGCGATTACGGACTTGCGTCGTGGGGGCGCGACGCATCGCTTTCGTACGAGCTTCCACCCCCGCCCCTCATCTGCTGATCATGTTAGATTTTCCTTGACTTTTTCTGCTTTTTTCTTGATGCTCACTTTTTCCTCAGCTCGTACGAAAGCGATGCGTCGCGGCTCACGACGCAAGTCCGCAATTGCACACACTAAATCAGGCCCGGAATCAGAGGAGAAGTTACTTGCGACTTATCTCAGGTCATTTAAGTTACATGTAACATATCGGAGGGATACTGTGTGCGGTGGGCCTCCGTTATGTTACATGTATCTTAAATGACCAGAGATAAATCGCAAGTAACTTACATCGGCTCAGATATCTTACTAGTAACTTGTTTCCGATTTCTGAGAGGACACTGTGTGCAGCGCGCCTCCGATATGTTACATGTAACTTAAAGGCAGTGTTCACGAAAAAAAAGTTGCACGTTTTTTTTAGCTAAAACGTAAGCTTTGGGTCCCTCTACGAAGATTAAGAACGGAAGTGCGACGAAAAACGGCCTGTAAGTGGGTGAAAATCTCGTGGGCCAGCAAACCCATTGGGCCACTCCGCTCACGTCCTATAAGAGTTTCCCTTAATTCGTGGTTAGATGAGCGATGATTTCCTAGCAAAATTCCCTTCATTCTCAACGTCTCTTTTACTCAGGTCAGCTCGCACACATCGGCTGCAAAAAACGGGAGTTACAAGCCTCGGACAACTCGTCCACAATGCTTCCCTAGCTGAATTTTGAGGGGCCATAACTCCGTTTCCAGGGGGTCTTGTACGATTCCAGGGACAACGTTGAAATCAGCATGGGACCGTTTTCAAGATAGGTGGAAAAACAGAAAAACGACTTTTATCGTGAACACTGCCTTTAAATGGCTCAATATAAGTGGCGAGTAACTTAAATCGGCCGAGAAGATATTCACAAGGGGAATGTACGACGCACACGGGGGGTCAGGCTCACGACTGGCGTTGCTGTTGGTTCAATGACCCAAGTTTCAGGTACTTGACCCACACCAGCAGGGAAGGCCCCGCACAACATTTTTGTGCGTACTGTGTGGTCTGGGACGTCGCGTGTCGCCTGCATCACGTGATGGCCACCAGGGATGAGCGGAGTTCCGCGTTTCGCGTTCCGAAACCCGCAGTTTCGCGCATTTTTGGCATTCCGCGTTCCGCATTCCGAAAACCGCAAAAAACGCTGCAGAATGCGAAAATATCGGGTCCTGTCGGAGGAAGAAAACAGCAGATAATTTTTGAAATTTTTCCGCGTTTCGCGTTCCGAAAACCGCATTTCCGCGCATTTTCAGGCGTTTCGCGCCCGATTTCCGAAACCCGAAAAAAATTTCTGTTCCGAAACCCGAAAACCGATTTCCGAAATTTAATATTTTTGTTTCGCTCATCCCTGATGGCCACCCATAGTAAAAATATAAATGTAAGTTACATGTGACATAAGTGTAACTTACATGCAGTATAAATCTAAGGTACATATAATATAAATGTATGTTACATGTAATATAAATGTACTTGGTTTAATTACCCAAGTTTGAGGTTTTCTTCTCTGGGTGCTGGCTGATTGTGATGGTGGTATATATCTATATATAATGGATATCTTACTCGTGTACGGCTACTGTACGGAACTACTATATCTACGTTATCCTGGCTCGTGGTTATACTATCGATCTGCTCATACCCTTGCGGCAAGGGACAACATTCAACTCGTTTATATAAGCCGCCGCTCGAGGTCTATCTTTCCTAACATCGTACGTTACACCTGGTCTTTCGGTGCTGTGCTGTTCTTCTTAGGTGCTATTATCTACAATGGTGGGAACTCGTGCTACGTCGAAAGCCGCCGCCGCTGCTATGACTAATGGAGCAGCCTCTAATGGAGCAGCTTCTGTTGATACTGTGGTGTATATGGTTCGTGGTGATGAGTCGCTGCCCAGTCACTTGAGACATATGTTACTTCACTTGTACATATGACTCAAAGCTGCAGATGGATTATCTCGTTGTTAGGAATAGGGAGTTGGAGGCCAAGGTGGATTCACTTACGGCCGAGAATGGGAGATTGAGAGATCTGTTAGATAAACGTCAGTCTGTACCAATTGTTGTGCCGTCTCAGAGTCCTGTTAATGCTGTTGCCACTGCTCCTGTTACTGCTGTGTCTGAATCCTCGTTTGAAGAACACGAACGTAGTAGGTCTGTTGTCGTGTCTGGTATCACTGAGTCCGTAGATCAAGTGCCTTCCAATAGGATTAGCTATGATGCAGTTTGCATTCGTAATATTCTTGACCATTTGGGAGTCGAATGTCAACCCACTTCTATTTTTAGGATGGGCCGACCTAATCCTTCGAGGCCCCGGTTATTGAAAATTGTCATGCCTGCATCATTCTATAGCGGTCTGATCCTCCGTAGAGCTCACTGGCTGAAATCATTCACGAGGATGAAAGGTGTCTATATTAGACCCTCTCTTCCTAAAAGTGAAAGAGATCAGCTGCGAGCTCAGCGGCGTGCATCTAATCCTACTCCGCACATTGTAGCAGGTTCTCCGATAACTTCCCAGTCGCCTACCACATCTTCTCAGTTGCCTGTGTCTCAGGATATAGCCATTTCTATGCCTGTAAACCCAGCCACTCAGGGTTCGGGAAACTTGTAAGCCCTCTCAGGAATCCTCAATGCCATCTCTCATCTATCATAACCAATATCCGGTCAGTGGTAAAAAATTCTGAGGCCTTGCTCTATCTCCTCCAAAAACTCGATACCGATATAATAGCTATCACAGAAACTTGGCTTAACGGTGGAATCGATTTGGCTCCCCTCCTTGGTGATTGGTCTGCTTATTATGAGGTTTTAAGGTGCGATCGAAGTGGTAAAAAGGGTGGTGGTGTTCTCCTACTGGCACGTAAGCTTTTCTGTCCTGTACCGGTGTTTCAAGAGTCTGCGCCGGATTCTTATGAAATTGTGTGCTCTGACTTAGAAATTGACCTCAAATCGATCCGGATCATTGTTGCTTATCGAACTCCTAACTGCAGTGCATTTTTCACAGAACGAATAAGACAATCAGTGATCTGGTAGCGTGTAATTGGCCATCTATCGTTACTGGTGATTTCAACTTGCCTGATGTCCAGTGGGATAACTGTTCGGCTGTGAGTTCAATCTCCAGTGGCTTTGTTACTATGTGTACTACCCACAAATTGGTGCAATATGTCGAGGCTGCCACTCGTGGTGATCACATCCTTGATCTGGTTTTGAGCAATGACCGAGACCTTGTTAGCTCCGTCACAATTTTGCCCCCCTTGGGCTCTAGCGATCACTCCGCAGTTCAGTTCACACTCAACCTTCAAAAACAATCGGCCCCATTTATATACAAAAGGAGTTTCAAAAAAGTCAATTTCGATGCTGTACGTGACTATTTACTAAATGTAGACTGGTTCAGCTCCTTGAACGCTGCGGGTAGTGTTAATGAAAAGTATGAACTTCTCATTGCAGTTATGCAACACTGCATTGAAATGTTTGTCCCTTCTGAACAATTTACGGGAAAAAAACCAAAACTTCCTGCTCACTTAGCTAGACTTGAGCGTCTGAGATCGAGTGCGTGGTCTGAAGCTAAACTCCACAATAGTAGTGAAAAGTGGGGCCACTTTAAGGCAGTTAACGAGCAATTCGTGCGGAAAATGAAAAAATTAAACAATCAAATCGAGAAAAAGGCTGTGGAATCTGAAGATCGACACTCTTTCTACAGGTTCCTCAACTCGAAACTTCAAGAAAAGCCACGTGTTGGAGTTTTTTATAGCCCCGATGGCGTGATTCTGAGGAAGGATGATGAAAAGGCCGAGTTACTGGCAAGCGTTTTTGAAGAGGCCTTCTCTGAAGCTGCCGATACGTCGATACATTCTGTTCCCGGTGCATTTGCCGTTATGAATGACTCATGCTGGTTCCACAGGGATGAAACTCTGAATGAACTTCTACGATGGCCTAACTCTGGATCTCAAACCCCTGACGACATCCCGCTTAGTTTCATCAAAAGTGTCGCCAATGAGATTTCTGGTCCCTTAGAACACATTTTTAATCTAAGTTTTATGACGGCTGAAGTTCCTCTGAAATGGAGGCACCCATTAGTTACTCCAATATCAAAAAAGCCCCCGTTCACGGACCCGTCCAACTTCAGACCCATCAGTATTACATCTATTTTCTCACGTCTTTTTGAAGAAAATTCTCAAAAAACGGATAGTTGCACATCTCGACGATAACCATATTATCTCCCCTCTTCAGCATGGGTTTCAGAAGGGCAAGTCCACGGTGATGGCAATGATAGAAGCGTTGAACAACTGGACAGCTCTCATCGATCAAGGAAAAAATGTGGACGTTGTTTATTTTGACTTCACCAAGGCTTTCGATAAGGTTCCCCATGATGAATTGTTGCAAAAACTTTCACTTGTTGGATTCCATCCGCGAATTGTCTCATGGATTTCGTCATTTTTGACTGATAGGACGTTTTCTGTCCGCGTCAACTCGTCCTTTTTGAGTCCGCGACCCGTTCATAGCGGAGTCCCACAAGGAGGGGTACTTTCCCCCATCCTTTTCAACATCTACACGTATGAAATCGCGAATTTGATCACTCACTTCGGCACCGGGTTAAGTGCTTTTGCTGATGATGTCAAAATTTATCATGAGGTTACTTCCCCTGGGGGCTGTGAATCCTTACAACAATCAGTTAATGCTACCAACATGTGGTCTCATGATTGGGATCTGCCCCTGTCCAAGGAAAAAACCAAAATTCTCCACCTCGGTGCAAACAATCATAACTTCAATTATAACATTGAAGGGACTCCCATTGAGATCACTGATCAGATAACTGATCTTGGTTTCGTCATCACCGGGAGTCTTAGCTTCGATGCGCATTGTGAGGTCACGTCGAGGAAGGCTTCTGTTGCAGTGAATAAGATATTCAGGGCTTTGGCAACACGTAATCCATTTGTGCTTATAAGAGCCTACACCACCTACGTGAGGCCAATTCTCGAATATGGCACGCCGGTGTTTAATCCTTACAAAGTGAAGGACCAACTGTTTGGAGAAAGTCCAAAGCAACTTCACAAGGAAATTGTTTATTAGGATGCATGGTTTCGTTTATGGCCGCATACCCGATTCCATGCAGAGAAATGAGCTATTTCATTTGAAACCGTTATTATCCCTCAGAAGAGTAGAGAATGACTTACTTCATCTCCACAAGATCCTGTTTGGCGTAGATTTCGGTCTTAAACCTGAGGACCTTGTGACAACGAGAGAGTCATCCACTAGGGGTGGTCCCATCAAACTCCACCGTTACACATCTAACCTCAACTGCAGGCGTTACTTTTTCATCAACAGAACAATACCCATTTTTGAGAACCTTGGTAGAAATCATTCCATTCCTTCCAACTTCACGTCATTCAAGAATTTCATTCGAGAAAATGTTGAGCTGGCTGATCGTACAAGTAGCCCTTCCTGACTGGCTGGATAGCTTTTGATTCCTTTCTTTAGGTTGATTATTACAGCAATGCGCTTTTCTTTTCTGTTCCGCTATGTTGTTTTTTTCTAGTTTCCATGCTTTCAACTTCCTATGGTTCATTCGTATTTCGCGGTCATTTTGAACATTGTTTTTGACTACATAGGCTTGCCTATGTAATAAATAAATAAATAAATATAAATATAAATAAATATATATATAACGTCTGCATGGATCGTGGAGAGACTTCGCGTTCACTGCTGAAATCTGGCGCAAACTCGGTGTCATATGCTGTAACATAGATGCACCGAGTTTGCGCATGAACGCGAAGTCTCTACACGATCCATGCCGATGTTATATATATATATATATATATATATATATATATATATATATATATATATATATATATATATATATATATATATATATATATATATGTATATATATATATATATGTAAGTTACTTGAGACATTCAAGTAAGTTACATTTATATTACAAGTAACTTGTTTTGATTTTTCTGAGTTCTGAGTGGAGATCACTGAAAAATTGTTCCCTTACCAACCCCATCCAGGAAGGTAAGGCAGCCAAGACCCCGCTGAGACACCACTGATTGACAATACCCGGCCCTTTCACTGCCATCATCAAACGCGCCGACTCCTCGAACCTGCCCCAACCTCTTCGTAACACTCGTGTACTTGCATGCCCGCCCCTGATCAGATGTCGACCGCGGGCTATGTGGTTGTGACGCCCGACTAGCATTCTGCTCGCGGTCGACCCGTATCAAGGGTTCCCACAAAATGGGTGATCTCACCGCTACGTTCCAAGGTGGGGTGCACACCGTTGTTGGGCCATGGGGCGATGGGGCACACGCAGAGATCAGGAGCCTTTTATACCAACAATATTGTTATGCTCGTCTAAACATGTTGACGTCCTTCAAGAAGAAAACAACCTTTTTGGCCGGTGCTCAGCAAAAAGCAGTGTTTTTGCACCGGGGTCAACATCTACGAGTGTCTGCGTTTTCGAGATCCTAGGCGGTCGACATCCATATTTTCGAAATCTTCAGCGGTCGACATCCATGTCTTCGAGATTCTCGCCGGTCGACATCCACACTTCCGGAACCCTCAGCTGTCGACACCCACAGCGGATTCAGTGGGCAAAAAAATGTTGCTCGGCGGTTCACTAAATAGTTATGAAAAATAGCCTGCGCTCCACCTAAATAGGTGTTTTTCATCCTCGCTCCACAAAAAGTTGTGATTTTCACTGGGGTCGACATCCACGAGTGCCTGAGAATGCTTTAACATTACACTCAATTTGAAGATACTGTGAAGAATGAAAACATTTCTGAAAATAGGATTGGTTTGCAAATATTTCGATATAAAGATGATGATCAATGCAATGTTCTATTTTTTCTTGATGTTTTCGCCAGTATGCATTATACCAACTTGGATGTCCAACTCGGATATTCGGATTCCGACTCACCGAAAAAAAGTCAAAATCCGAGTGACCCAATTTCTGAATCACCGAAAAACGTAATTTTCGGATTGATCCGAGATCCCACTATCCGCTTAGTCTATCCGAATGACTCGAATTATCCGATGTTGTTATTTTGAATCTATCCGTTTTAGTCCGATATCCGAGACCTTTGATTTTTGAGTTATCCGAAATCCGAGTATCCAAATTGTTTTGATTCGGATCCAATGTATAGTAGATACATATTTCATTTACTTGGAACAAAGGCATGGTGTTGGTCAACTATTGAATTAGCTCCTAAAATGCGAGGGTGTTCTTCCTTATCATGACAGAAATGGTGAAGCAAGAAAAATGGCTTGGGAACTTTACAAATTGGAAAGAATTGCAGTGGGTTGCGACAAAAGGGAAGGAGGGACGGAAGGGGTCGTAATTTTGATGCCGGTAGCAACCGACGATCTACCGCTGGCTTCTTACTCGGACAGTCGGGGCTTAGTACGTCAGCACAATACCGTAAGTACGCGTGCACAAAAGGATCGGCAGCGCCCGTGCTGCAGCTGCTGGTAACAGCAGGATATGCTGCCAAACGACCAGGAGCTCCTGTCGCATGTGCTGGCGTACTAACGCTTTGTTTATCGTGGCACGCGTGATATTGCCAGCCCCTCTCTCTTAGTGTCTGCTGACACTCTCCTCCATTGATTTGTCTGATACGGATGAACATTGCAGCATCCTCTTGTACGACGGCGGCGGGTATATAAGGCGGCCAGTCTCGCTGAAGGGGCAAATGGCCGTTTCAGGCCAGTCCGAGGAGGTGACCTTGTGTCATCCTTCGGACGTCAATTTTGAACGCTGAGCGGATCTTCCCATGGCCCATCGCGAGGGAAGCCTCTTCGTTGTGGACCGTGGCGAAGATGATGCCCTTGTTGCGGACAGCGGCGAGGATGGCCTCCTTGCTGCTGGCCGTGACAAGAAATATACCCAACACCGGTAAGGAGGGTGGCAGTCCGAATTCTGTCGATAATGAGCGTTAGTACGCCAGCATACGTTGGCAGGATATTCTGCTGCAACCAGCAGCTCCTGCACACAACGAGCGTTAATACGCCAGCATACGTTGGCTGGATATGCTGCTGCAACCAGCAGCTCCTGCACACAACGAGCGTTAGTACGCCAGCATACGTTGGCAGGATATTCTGCTGCAACCAGCAGCTCCTGCACACAACGAGCGTTAGTACGCCAGCATACGTTGGCAGGATATTCTGCTGCAACCAGCAGCTCCTGCACACAACGAGCGTTAGTACGCCAGCATACGTTGGCAGGATATTCTGCTGCAACCAGCAGCTCCTGCACACAACGAGCGTTAGTACGCCAGCATACGTTGGCAGGATATGCTGCTGCAAGCGGCAGCTCCTGCACACAACGAGCGTTAATACGGCAGGTTTGCCCTGGCGTACTAACGGTATTGTGCCGACGTACTAAGCCCCGACTGTCCGAGTATGTTTAGCGGTTTCATCCCACTTTCATGCCCCACGCCCTGCTGTAAATGCCCGGCGGGCTGCTCCGCTCGGGAGAGTTCATACGGACACCAACTCGGTTAGATGGAAGTCAGGGCTGGTAGTAAACCCCCTCGTGTTGTCACAACAATACGAGAAACTTATCGTAACAAGACATGACAACGAATGCTAATGTCATATGTTTTGTTATGAGTTTGTCACGAGGGAACACACACTCCAACGCAAAAACCACAGCGCTAAATGGGAAATGAACCTGTAACGTTCATCTCATCACGGCGCGCACGCCAACTGCTCTATTTTGTAAGTGTCAACAACAGCACTAAACCCTACGAAGTGATGAAACACGCGCAGATGAATGCAAAAATCACAGACATACGCGAGAACTGAACCCGGGACGCACGCCCAGTAGCGGCGCGCACACCAACTGCCCCAATCGTTCGTTGTGTCCCTCACATAATCGAGTGATATGATGGTTCGCCATACTGATCACTGGGTTGTACCCACCACTAATCGCAATGATTGGAGACCACTGATCGGTTCATAAAGAGGTGGAATCAACATTTGGGGCACTTCCCAGTATTACCTTTTCGGTGCACCGTTTTAAGAATTTTCCTGTTACTCTACCACTCAAGATTTCGTTGGTTTTGTACTTTACTCTGAGAGATTTGGCCGAAAAGCTGCCGCGAAATAGCCCGCCAGACCCCGCAGCGGCTCCAGGTGGACTACTTTTCGGCTATTTCGAGGCTATTTCTCGGCTTTTGACGAAAAGGACAAAAAATAGCCGGGAAATAACAAGAAGTGACCAAAAGTAACCAAGACCCAGCCGTCAACGGCTCGCCGAGCCGCCCTCCGGAGCCGCCAGTAGTTGGGTCGTGTCTCCAGAGGCTAAGCGAGGTCAAAGTACCTCAACCTTGGGTAATTGAACCGACGGAGTTGTTGACATCTGAATCATTCCTCTGTACATAGTGCGTCGTATACTTACCTGAAAAGCATTATCTCTTGGCTATTCCCGTATATTTCTATGCTAAAACTCTCAGAGTAGCATAAACGCATTTCTGTAGCCTTTTTATCTCTATCGAATCGCTCTTCTACTTCTCCGAGTGGCTTGTTTATTTTGGTCGTCTTTTCTATATTCACATTGGTGAATATTCTAATGCCATCACTTATTTTGATTTCAATCATTTCAGTAAACTCATGTGGATTAGTAACATTCTGATGTCGTGTGAGAGTTTGACTTCTAATTTCGAAATTGTGTCTTCAATATGCATTTTTTAATTCATTCCCTTTTTTCAGTTTGATTATGAGTTCAATTTCTGGGACTGATTTTTTCACAGAGCTTTGAAAGCGCTTTACAATTTGATAGTTTCGGTAAACGGAAACCGCTGACTAGCTGTATTTATTCGCTACATTCATCTATATTATACCCTTTTTGCTTGGGAAAATAATTCTCTTTTTTCTCTTTTCAAGAGAAAAATGTTTTTAATAATCGCTTATGAGAGTTGGTAGCTATGGATAGGGTTAAACCCGTTTTGGAAAAGCTTTTTTCTCTTTCATTATCGTTTCGAAGTTTCTTGGTTTGTTAACTGCCGGATTTCACGAGAAGTTAAAACCAGAAGAGCAAAATTATGCAAACAAAAAAATGAATCAACAAAACGTCCCACTTTCAAAATTGACAGAACCTCATACATGTTTACCTAATTTACAAATGAGTATTCAAAACATTTTTTTCATTGAAAAAATACCCTCATTAGTTAAAAACAAAAAATAACGATAGATGGATACAGCGTAGGAATATAGCAGCAGTCAGCTGTTTTCCGCCATTCTAAACTGTGAAACTGGAAAAACGTCCCCAAAATATTACAAAAAATCAATTAAATTCAAAACAAACTAAAAAACAAAAGTTTTCCAATGAAAAGTAATATGGTAGAACGGAATTCGAAATCAACACCAAAAAAAGTTCAATCGACATCAAAATGTCCTAAACACACGTAAAAAACTGCAATGATTAAAACATTTATGAATATAGACGTTCGAACATTTACCTATACAAATATAGAAAAGAAAATTGAAATAAAGAGGCCTCTTACCTTTAAGTTGTCAGCGGAAGGCTGAGGGATGCCATGTGTTTTCTGTTGATTTTGATCGATAACGAGCGAGGCATTGTTATCATTGCCACACACAGTGCAAAAACTCCGACATTCGTATCGTTCAACTACCGTGGAAAATCCGTTGAACTAATGTCCACACTGGAAATCAGCAGAATTTCCCCGTTAGTTCAACGGAAATTGTTCGGGAGTTGATACGGATTTCCACTAAAGTTGAACAGAAGTGCTGATTGGAGGAAATTTCAAATAATTTCTGCATGCATAATCAATCCTACACGTTTTACCTAGTTGCTATCCTACGGTAGAATATTATTTCAATATACTGACCCAACCCCTAAATAGATGTAGCACTATCTGTGCTCACTAATAGTCATTCAAAGTGCAAATGCTCTGCCTCTTGCCTGCTCCCACGATAGGGCACCCGTGTAGGTGTAGGAGCAGTCAAGTGCAGGCACTCGCACCCCCACTCAACTCGAAAGCAGAGCCTGAGGAGTGAGCAATTGATATTGAAATGATTCGGTCTAACCCCACCACGAGGCGGCTCGTATGTACCGCTGGTTTGATTTCGGCGTTCAACGTTGCGTCGGAGCCGTCGTCTGTCGGCACTGCGCACGCGACGCAACACGCAGCGCGGCGATAAGCCCAGCAGTTCAACACGTCGTTCTCATCAGTTCAACTCCTCGACAAAATAGCCTCAGTTGTTCAACTCGAACGTCGTTTTCCCCCAAAGTTCAACGCTGCGAATGTCTGAGAAACATAGCAAAAGGTGCGTAATTTGCAATGTCTTGGCAGGCGCCGCACACCCTGCTCTCAATTACACGCCTAAATGTCATCACGACTCCGACACTGGCAGCGGTCTCCTACGGGAGTCGGCTGGGAGTCCTAGCCTCATCAGCTATAGGACTCCTGTTTGCCACATGTAGGAGTCCCTTCTGTCTCCTGTAGGAGACCGAACCGTGTACTACAGCAGTTGAACGAAATGTCATTTTGGAGGGAATTTCAAATACGGCTTTAAGGAAGAATCCGAGCCAAATCCTTCGGCTTTCCGTGATTACTTTTCTTGAAGCGTAAAAATAGCTCACGCATGGCTACTTGTCTGCCACATTCAAAAATTGCTTTCGGGATTGAGCTCAATCATAGCTCTTTGCACCCTCGTCGCGTCAAAGACGGAAACCCCATGATCTCCTCACTCGATTTTGGTCCTCTCTCGGACTCTGATGCACGGCCATTGTCTGTCCACCCGATCCTTGTGCGCCTCGTATGCGGGGCGAGTTTGCATCGATCGTTCAACGTGTACGTCTGATTGGCCGTTCTTTCGTTTAAGACGTCATATAAAATGTTTGCCTGCGTCGGTTGCGGCTGCCACAGCATAACTGACGCCCGATGTACCGCGCGCGACGCGCAATGCGGCTCTATGACCTGTACGAGACCGCTTCTCTCTAGTCCGGTCATCCACACAACAAAACACCTCCTGTGGTTGACCACGGTGGTGGTTTTCTCCCGTAGGAGACCGCCGCCAGTGTCGGAGGACATTGTTGTACACGAGCGTACGACACTCGCAGTAATCTGCGCACTCCCTCAACCGCGCACTATTTTGTGTCAAGCTATCTGTCTCGTTGTCGTGTTGTTATGACCACGCGACACTTGTGACAGCTCGTGACAACTATTGTCGTGACAACAAGCTCGTGACCGTCACGAGCCATGTGTTGTAGGATACGATACAAACCCATAGCTCGCGTCTTTTGGTCGCGACATGTCGTGACATGTCATGACAATTGTCGTCACGACAATGGGGGCTTTACTACCAGCCCAGTTAACATCATTTGGACAAACTAATCTGTCTCGGGAAGTTGGCATGTGAAAGTTTTCTCGAGCGAAAACTTCGCTAGGTCTCACTAGTAGTAGTTAAAGCAACTGCTCCTTACAAGTACCTTACGAGTAAAATTCCTCTGTAGCTCTCTCAAGCACCTCTATTGACTTACTTGTACGGATTGAACACCACAGCGTGTGATTTACAGCGCGCTCGGAGCGCTTATGGCAAATAACCCCGATGTTCTGCCGATTGCGGTCAAAAATTCGAAAATCAATCATGAGGGGTGTATCGCAGTTACTTAAAGGCACAGTCCCACCTCAGAAACGTTTTTCTGCCCCTTCGAACATCTTGAGAACTGTCTCACGCCGATTCTAGGGATGCTTCTGAAATCGTACAAGACAACCTGGGAACGGAGTTATGGCCCCTCAAAAATTGAGATGCGAAGTCAAGTTGTCCGAGGCTTGTATTAGGTGATTACCTATGAAAGCGCGTTTTTTCACGATTAAAAAAATTAAAATTTCAGAAAAATGTTTATTTAACTTCAATTAACTATAACAACCATTATTAACAATAACATTATTCCAGTTTATGGGCAATTTATGAATACCATCGAAAAAAATTTAGGCTGTTTTAAGGCGATCCATTCATCAAGCCATTTTTGGACATCTTCATGTTTAGTGAAGCGCAGTTCGGCCAATCCATGAGCCATCGATCGAAACAGATGATAGTCCGAAGGAGCAATATCTGGACTATATGGCTGTTGGGGCAAGACTTCCCAATTCGTTTCTTGCAACTCCTTTTTAACTTGTTTTCCAACATGTGGTCGGGCGTTGTCGTGAAGAAGTATGGGACGTTCGTGTCTTGTAGCCCATTCAGGTCGTTTGATGGCTACTTCTTGGTTCAAGTTGGCTAATTGCTCTTTGTAACGAGCTGCTGTAACTGTTTCATCGGGTTTGAGTAGTTCATAATACAGAACACCCTTCTGATCCCACCAGATACAGAGCAGAACCTTCCTTCCATGAATATTGGGCTTCGGGATCAATTTGGGAGCTTTTCCTGGATCTGTCCATGATCTTTTACGCCTGGGATTATCGAAATAAATCCACTTTTCATTTCCAGTGATGATTCTATGCATGAATGACTTGTGCCGTTGTCGTTCAAGAAGTGCTCCCGCAAATGCTCTTTTGTTGGCGCTTCAGAAGTCATCTATAAATAATTTTAAAAAATTAATGAATACACTAATTACAAGTAAGTTAACAGTATTAGATAGCGCTTGAAACGCTCTGCAAGATAAACACAGACAAAAAAAAATTTAAAAAATCTATTCATGCAAAAAAAAAACGGCGAAAGAAAAACGCGCTTTCATAGGTAACCACCTAATAACATCCGTCATTTGCAATCGATGTATGCGAGCCAACCGGACCAAAGAGATAGGCTGAGTATGAAGGGGAGAACGGGGTTATTTATCGGGAACCATCTCTCATCTCGCCACTGTTGAGCTCGAAAGAGAGAAAAAGGCGTGCCAAAGTGGCTTCCTGATGTGGGCGCCCCAGGGCGGCTTCCTCCTATATCTCGCTTATTCGGAGGAATCGAGAGCTCGCACTTGGCAGGAGTTAGTTGGGGTGGGTCCAACTCAGAAATATGTGGAAATCTCAGATTTCGTACCTGAGCTTGGACTGTGCCTTTGCAGGCAGGGTACGCGATAAAAACGACTTTTGAGCTTTCTTCATGGCATTGTAGAATTGGTCACACACAAAAGTAAAAATAAGAGGAAAAACCGGGAAATTCGCGGGGAAAACGTTCAAAAACAAGGTATAACGGCTAATTACCGGTGTCGGCCGCCCCCCTAACTAACGAGATTTCCAATAATGCTTGCTTATCCGCCTTTCATTTTGCTGTTAAAGTAGTCAGTGGTTCCACGGGTGTGCGGAAATTTCTGGTTTCTGTTTTCTGGACGCTTTGGCCATTCTGTTTGTTTTCTGAAACATTAGCGAAACCCAGAAAAAAAATCAGAAAAAATTAACAAAAACCAGCTCTGTGGAACAGTGCAGCTTATTTAGTTGTTCACGAGGCTATGCTCTTAATTGTGTTCAATTTTGTGATTGCTGCTAATGGCAGGGTTCGCCATAAAAACGGTGGCCGTGGTATCCTTGCGAGAAGGTAGATCTGGTCATCAGAAAAATGAATATAGGTAAAAAATTGAAGGAAAAATGCTCAGGAAAAAGATATTGCTGGTTGTCAGCCTGTCCAGAATTGACCATATTTCTAAAAATGCTTGTTTTGCCGCCTTTCGTCTTGCTCTTGCACCCTATTCATACTTTTGCGAACCGGAAAATGTCGCAGATTATCAGTAGAAAATGAGAAATCAGATGTTTGATAACGGTATCAGACATCTAATTTCTCATTTTTCTACTGATATTCCGCTGCCTTTCCCGCTTCCGTAAAAGCATGAATAGGGTGTTAGACGTGAAAACCAGCATTAATGAGTTTCTTGCTAGTTGGTGGGCGGGCGCACACCCACCAATTAGCCGCTTTAACTTGTTTTTGTGCGTTTTTCCTGCCACTTTTCTCTTTTCTCGTTTTTGTGATCGCCAGATCGGCATTCTCATGAAGAGAACTCAGCAACCGATTTTATCGCGAAGCCTGCTCACCTACTAGTACAGAATACTTGGGCAAATTGAATTTTTTTCGAATGATCGACTTTTCGAATATGTCGAAAATTAGACTTTTTCGAATGATCGACTTTCCGATTTAGCCGAAGTTTCAACTTTTCGAATGATCGACTTTTTCGAATAAGTCGAAAATCCCACTTTTTGAATGATCGACTTTTCGATTAAAAAGTCGACTTTTTTCAATCGGCTTAAAAAATTATCTACCCTTCCATTCAGCCATTCGGACGGTACATGAAGACGTGACAGCCAAACTGACTTTTTCGTTCCCGCAACAGCTCCATTACATATTTGTGCGCATATTTATAAATTGGATTGCGAAAAAAGTATAGCTTAAAGGCTTAGGACACCCAAAAAATTATTTTTTAGGTTTTATGCTGATCTTGGAGAGGGTCACACTCTGATCACAATGGTATCTCTGAAATCGCTCAAGGCCCCTTACAAACGGAGTTATGGCTCCTCAAAAATGCCTATACTTTGAGGGCGAAAATTTGGTGGACGAGTTGTCTCAGGCCTGTAGTTCTCTTCGTTCGCAGTCGCGGCACGAGAGCAGAACAGGATGAGGAGATAGATCGGAAAGGGAGTGAAGAACGACGAGTCGGTTGAAAATCATCCATACGTCTAGCCGCTATTCAGATCGAAACTCAGGAAGGGGGCCGGGCCTGTGGTGGTGGTTGGAGGGGGTCGAGCCCGTGGTGGTCACTTATATCTCGCTTATTTGGAGGAATTTAGATCTCGCATTTGACACGTATTATACTAGAGGGGTCTTCTACACAAATACGAAAATCTAAAAATTCATATCTGAGGGTGTACTGTGCCTTAAAGCCGGCTAACGTCCGGGGAACAACGGCGGGGAAACATCATTCGAAAACTGAAGCGAGTCTCTCAATTTTACCGAGGTATGGGGTAACGAGTGTACAGTTTGCTCGGATCCTGCTAATATGTACTTGGCGGTCCCTATCGACAGTTAGTGCAAATTAGGTGCCACAAGTTATAACATGCGGGCACCGAGCTTGCGCTACCGCACAACAGGGAACGCAAAATATTTGTGCGATCTGCGCTGACTGTCTCAGGCGATTATCGGCCCCGAGCCGCCTGACAGTTCGGCTCGTTTTTCCAATCTGCGAGACGGCTCCTGTTGCTGTCCGGGCCACTGCTGTTGCTTTCCGGGCCACTGCTGTTGCTGTCCGGGCTATTCCGGTTGGCCCTAACAGCAACAGCAGTAGCCCGGAAATTGGGAGAATGAGCCGAACTGTCAGGCGGCTCCGATTCCTATTCGTTGCGGCTCGGGGCCGAGAATCGCCTGAGGTATGAACAGAGCTTTGATAAGTATGGCATCTTTTGCTCGTGCGCGCGCGGATGCGTCGCGACGTTCTCAATGTAGCGCACAAGCTGACACCCCATACCTAGCTCAGATATCAGCCGAGGCCTATTTCAGCTCCTAAAAGCAGTGTTCACGATTAATCTCGCTTTTAAGTTTCTAGTGCGACATACTACGCTAGCAGATGCTAGAGGGGATAGGGTAAAAAAAAAGCAGCGAAAACGAGTTAGCAAAAAAGATTTAGCGTTAGCCCAGTACGCCTGCTCTTAGCTCGCCGCCCGCCCCGTTCTGACGAGCTTGTGGCGCGGCGTACGTTTTCGATGGCGAGTTGCCAAGGAACTCCGCCACGTCCAGCCCGATCGATTCGCGCACATTTCGCCATTAGCGCGCACCTGCGGAAACTAGCAGGGCCCGTAAGCTCGTCCACGCCCAGAACGTTACAAACAGCTATTTTAGCTTAATCTGAGCGCTTTTCTCCGCTGTTTATTCACTATTAGATAGCTCACGACCGAACAAACCCATTTTTGAGTCGAAGTCGAATATGAGATTTATCGTGAACACTGCCTTTGAAAGCTGCGGCAAGCTGAAAGTTGCTATGGGGTCGATCATCTAGCACTTCTGGTCGACCATCTACCGCTTCTCATAGACCCAAACTTGACATGCAGGAAAACTTCAAAAACGATTTTGGCCCGAGCTTCAAGACATTTTCACAGTGTATTCAAACTGGTTTTTCTTTACAAATAAAGATTGTTTAGGGACTCGCCCGACATTTTCTTTCACTAAAGAGGCCAAGCTATACAGAATATGAAAAAACCTATGGTTTTCTGCGACCCCTCTAATATGACAACTTTCCTCCTCGATGATCAGCATAATTCGCCCGCAGTTTCCCCATTTCTATTCTCATTCAGACACCTACATTTGAAATCTTATGAGCTCTTAATTCATTCTAAGATTCATTGAGCGTTGCGCACATGTTGAAATGAGAAAAAAAACTAATTAGATTGTACAAAAGAAGGAATCGATCCAATATCCGAAAATTTGGAAAAAAAAGCATTATCTGAATTGAACCAATTTCCGGAAAATTGAAAATCGACAATATCTGAATATATCCATTATTCGAAGGATTATCTTCGGATAACAAATACACCAGGTACTCTTAGGAGCGGCAAAACTTTCGAATAGGTCGGATATTACTCTTTTCGAATGATCGACTTCTCGACTTATCCGAAAATCGCCCCTTTTCGAATGATCGACTTCTCGACTTATCCGAAAATCGCCCTTTTTCGAATGAGCGACTTCTCGACTTATCCGAAAGTCGGCCTTTTTCGAATGATCGACTTCTCGACTTATCCGAAAGTCGGCCTTTTTCGGATGATCGACTTTTCGATTTAGCCGGATTTTTCACTCTTCGAATAGTCGACTTAGTCGATTTAATCGAAGTCGACTTTTTTCAATCGGATGATGATTCGATTATTCGATTCGGCCCAAGTATATCGTACAGTAGTACTTCGGTTTAGTAAGAGTTTCATCGTTGACCAGATAATTTGAATATTTGATTAATATAAGCACCATAGTTTTTCTTGAGGTTTAGAAAACTGAGATCTCGTTAATAGGAAGTATTGCGTTTGGTTGTATGATTTAATCATTAGAAACGCTTTAAGCTCTGAGAATTTGTTAATAAATTAGAAACTGACTGTAATAAACGATTTTTGACAGCTCTGGACCCTCCGAGTTTAAAAATTGTACTATTACTGTGAAAGAGTAAGCGGTGCCATCGCAGCAGGGGGGGGGGGGAGGGGGGGAGGGAGCACTATGATATCGCACGTGACCACACCCATTTTTTAAGCCGCAACGACTCCGACTTTTGGAATCGGAGGTAAACCCTGAATTGGTGTTTGATTTGCGCCGCGGCACGGAAAAATGGGCGTGGCCAAATGTTCCCCCCTCTCTGCAGGCGATAACACCGGATTATGGGAACGAAAGTTCAGGTATGGCATTAATTTATAGCGGGAGCCACATTCAAGAGCTCGTCACCCGCCATCCTTTCGTCGGCGACCAGCGCTACGCCAGCGCGAGGGCGTGGATTTGCGAGCGCGCCGCCGTAATGTGGTCAGCGGATGGTGAGCGCCAGCATGCCAGTGCTCGCCACCCGCTACCATTCCGCTGGTCTCTTCGCGGAGGGGTTGAGGTCGGTTTGCACAGAGGTGATGTTAATTCCTCCATGCTACCACGGCACGAACGTACGGCATTCCTGGGAGCTTGACACATAATGGGGACTCCAACGTTCGTTTGCAACCGTTTTCTGCCATTTACGGCTCGTCTTCGGTCGTTGTTTTGACTATTGCTCCTAGACCCTCGAGTATCGTTTTTACACCATCCACTTCCACCCGATATGATTAAAGGCTCAGGACGACCAGGTTTTTTTTCTCAGATTCCATGCTTACCTATCTTGGAGAGAAGCACACGCTGATCACAATGGCGTCTCTAGAATCACGAAAAGCCCTCTACAAACGGAGTTATGGCTTCGTGAAACTGAGGAAACAAAAGGAAATATATTATACAGGATGCCCTGCTCGGACTCACCACTTCAACTGATCCACTATGTTCTTGACTCGACGAACACCCCAGTTTGAACTATTGTATGAGTTCTCTGGAAGAGAAATTTACAACATTTGTAAAATAATTGTGAATAAACTCAGAAATCGGAGACGAAAAGTTGAAGACCATATTGGAAAATTTTGAACGAAAACGTAGATTAGCACAGATTGGGTTGGAAAATAAGATTGTAGAGCCATTTTGTTTGTTGATAGAGGTTAGCACACTACCTTCTGCGCTGATCTTTCTAGGACTTTCGATCAGCACTTTTGATAAAGATCGGAGCCTTCAACAAAGGGTTTTGTTAGATTATGAGCACAGGGGTGCTGCACTATCTGCCGTAGGATTGGTCAAAAACAGGATCACCATGATGCCCTCAGGCCGAAGGATGAGGAAAGTTATGCAAGATCTGTAATAACCGAGGAAGTGGGCTAGAAAACGCTTACAAGCATCGTTCGCGCTTAAAACCATTTTACATTCTCCAGGCTCAATTTCATGAATGAGCCAGGTGGACCACGTCGGTGAAGTTTTACGCGTCAAAAACATATGGTTCTGAAGTTGGAGCGGTTCAAAATGACGACCCGCCACCAGTGATTTCGGACGAGGGGCTGAACCAAGGATACAAATTCGGGGACGGAGTCGCGCTTTGAGCGAGCCGAGGGCGAAAGGGGGGGGTGGTGGCCATGGTGTATCAACGCCCCCGAGGAGGTGGGAGAAACGGGTGAGGAGCGAGGTTCCTGATTGGACGCAACATGGCTAGCCCCGTATTACGTCCAATCAGGAACCTCGCTCCTCCCCCGTTTCTCCCGCCTCCTCAGGGGTGTTGATACACGATGGCCACCACCCCGAAAGGGGCTCAGCCGAAGCGGGTGGCGAAGTTTTCCTAGTAGGACCTCTCAAAACAGCGGCAGCGTCCTCCTTCAATCATGTCATTCATGCTTTCATCTTTTGATGTATTTTCCAAAATGTAATTTCCTTCCTTTAACTTGTTCATGATCACTTAAAACAATCTCATTAATGACTAATTGTGCTTTTCCTCAGCCTCATTTTCGCACAATACTCATAAAGAGGCTGCAACATATTCATTAAGTTTCGAATTTCTCATAAACTTCAGATTGAGTCTCCAAAAGTTCGAAACATCCTTTCCGGACCTTGCCGAATATTTTCCTGCCAAGGAATAGGTTAGCAACTATAATTGTTCAACTGGACGAAAAATACCGTGCGGAACCGATTGCCACAGGGCCTTAAAATACTCTGCAGATTTCATTTGAGAGTTTGAGTGGTCGGTGTGATATAGCTATGCAACTGATATCATTATTTCATGCCCTTGTGGCAATCGGTACCGCACGGTATGTGGAGTTTACTAATTGTTCATGACATCTAGACTTTTGAAACTTTATAGATTAATTTGCAGTCTTTTTATGTCCATTATACTCATTGTGAATCTCCTTAATCCTACCCAGTATGATTTCCTTAAATTAACCTGAATCTATGATTCAGACTTAGTGGAAGACACGACGAGCTAAGGCGTTATTCATACTACTCAACGCCAGCGCGGCACGCGCGTGCCGCTCTGGCGTGGCGTCAGAGTACGAATACTTTTCAAGTGCGTGACGCGCGTGCCGCGCTTGCGGAGACTATGAATACTCCAGCGGCGACGCCTAGGCGGAGCGGAAAAAAGCGGGCCTAACTTTTCCAAACAACCAAATTCTGTAAATGCTTGCACCACCACGATAGCAGAGGAGAGCAATGGAATTAATTATAAGAAAACGAAATGAAATTGATGATGATTTAGTGGTGAAAATGGTTGAAAAGCCATTACGGCCTTCGCCGCCATGGCGGAGCGGGCGTCACGCGCGTGCCGCGCGGGCGAGGCGTTAGGCCATTCATACTCAAACGCCACGCCAGGGCGGCACGCGCGTACCGCGCTGGCGTTGAGTATTATGAATAGCGCCTAAAGATGGCTACGGTTGTCAACGAATCGCAATCGAGGTGAGTGAACGCTTCGAAATTCTAGTGCACCTCCGCTTCTTAGCCTTAGTACTTCAGTTGCTCTATCGTTTCCGAATAACATTTAGATGCTACATTTTCTAGTTTTAATGCGACATTTGGATCATACGAAGCAGAGTGGCCAAAGAACTTCAAGAAGATGATCGAGCGCCGCACACACAGGCGCAAGAAGTACTCTACAGCTTTGCAGAAAGCGTTGTAAGGCTATACATTTAACCTTTTATTTTATTTATTTTAGAATACCGTTGTGTTCCGTTTGACTCCTATGTTTTCAGACGTGACGTCAGGTCCTATAAATGTGAGGCTGGCGTAAATGGAGACTACCGGTGGATACCCACATTTGATATAATTCCTATGTCTAGCTCCTTATATTTTGCTTATGTTTAGCGTCAAGGGGAGACCCGAGTGATAGCAAGAAGAACCGGTTCACAACCGTGAAAACTAGATTATCAGTGTTGCATGCATAACCAATATTATGAAGTAGAATTTTTTTGTGGAGTATTTTCTCTAGAAAATTATACGGTTTAATCATACAACGAAGTAGAGACATAGTTCATGTCTCTACTTGGTTGAATGAACAGACCGTATAATTTTCTCAGTTTAACAACAATTAAATTGTGAGCAAACTTTTTAGTACTGGAAATTTCTGTCTTGTCTGTATTCAATGTTTAGAAAAATGTAAAGAAAAAAGGCATTTCGCCACATTGAGTCTAAGTATATTTAGTGTAATTGCTGTAGTTGTTTACCGACAATTCAATAAATTCGTTGTCGTCAACTATTAACACATAAAATGATTAAAAAAACATAAATTCAAGTTGAGCAGTAATAGTCAAAGTAGTGTAGTAGTAGTAATGAAGTATTAGTATTGACATAATAATGGTGAAACAATAGTGGAATACGATGAAAACCGTTTTTACGGTTTCAAGTTCCCCCGCTTCACTCGAAAAAGGTCCGCGGATCAGCCGCAAAGAGAAGCGTGGGGTTGGTCTGAGGGCGCTGGGAGGCTGCTGCCGAGTTTGGGCCGCTCGGATGAGTCCCCGGTTGTATACTTGAGAAAATTGAAATTATTGTCGAATGATCGACTTTTCGAATAAATCGAAAATCAGACTTTTTCGAATGATCGACTTTTCGACTTATCCGAAAATCGCCCTTTTTCGAATGATCGACTTCTCGACTTATCCGAAAATCGCCCTTTTTCGAATAATCGACTTCTCGACTTATCCGAAACTCACCCTTTTCAAATGGTCGACTTTTCGACTTATCCGAAAATCGCCTTTTTTCGAATGATCGACTTTTCGAATAAAAGGTCGCCCTTTTCAATCGACTTAAAAGTAGTCTACCCTTCCATTTAGCGATTCGAACGGTACACGAAGACGTGACAGCCCTATAGAGATTTTCGTTTTCGAAAAAGCTCAATAAGGCCCCGGTCAGACTTGGTCGAAAAACCGACTGACAAGGGAAGTGTTTAGAGTGGTAAACGCATCTGCGAAAACGACCAGTATCGTTAGTATCTCTTCTGGCTCAATAGTGGAAATGAGCAGCATCACGCCCCGAGCTGCAGGTTCGAACAAGTTATGAGCATATTTTAAGCATCGCGAAAAGGCGTTAAATTCAATTCTGACCAAACTACCGTATACCCACCGTAATCTACCGTAAATTGTAAAAAATCGATAAACGGACTCCAGATTCGTGTTCAGCTCTCCAATTAACTCCCAGAGAAACAATTTGAGCAATATCTACCGTAGCACTCCGAAAATCTCGAAAGTGGCGTTTTTCCCTCGAAATTTTCCCCGGTTGGGAACCTTTGAACGAAATTAGCCGAAAACTTTGGAAAATCGACTAATAAACTACAGATTCGTAGCCAGCGCCCCCCCCCCCAAAAAAAAACACCCTGGGAGAATTTAAAGTCAAATCTGGAACATTTTTCTAGAGCGCTTTCGGAGCCCTCTAATTGGTATCCATAGACGCCCAACCCAAAATCCGTATAAGTCCCAAACGCAATTAGTCTGGACAAAGTACGGAAAATGCCCCTTCACCCAAATTCTGCTCAGGGGGGGTAGCTTTGGGCGCTGACCACATTTTTGGGCTCCGTTTCCGAATTTTCGAAAGATTAAAGCCCTTTCTGGAGGGTACAAAAAGCTTAAAAAAACTACCTTTTCAAGTTAGTAGCTTCTTGGAAGCTCGGGGCTGGATACTGCGCAGTTTTACTATTGAGCCACTAGAGATACTAACGATACTAGTCGTTTTGGCAGATGCGTTTAGCTTTCTAAACACTTCCCTTGTGAGTCCTAAGGCCGGATTCATCATTGCGTTAGGCGAGGGTTTGTCGATTTGGGTTGGGTTTGGCTCGTGTACACGCGCGCCAATGCTGGCGCATAACCAAACCCAAATTCACAAACCCACGGTTGATGCAATGATGAATTTGGCTTCTACTGAGTCCGCGGCGGAAAAACCGACTTGGTGTGCATTGGTCTTGCCCGTGTGCGCGCGTAGAACTCCAGTATTGACTGGGTAGATTGCGGACGCAAGCCTTACTTAGGGGAAATCTTTGGATAAAAATGAAACAATCGATAATTTTGGAAGCTGGCTTCAGAGTCTAGCGGCTACTGTTCAACGGGACAACGGATGGGACGTGAAACTTCAAAACCAAAGCGAGTCTCTTGAATTCACCGAGGTATGGGGCAATGAAGGTTTACTCGTCCTCTGGGCCAAATTACGGTCCGCATTTGCGGACTACAACTATTGCATTATGCGACACTTGATAACCGTGCTAGGGCCGCTTGGTCCCGGCAAGATTATCACGTGTCGCATGATGCAACAACCGTAGTCCGCGATTGTGGACCGGAATCAGGCCCAGAGAACGACAGTACAGTCCGCACGGATCGTGCTGATATTTGGCGTTCCTTATCGAAGGCCGGTGCAAACTAGGTGCCATATGTTGTATAGAAGGTGCACACCCCCGCCGCTTCGCGGCGTACTGGTAGGCGTGCCTCGCGATATGTTCGTTATTTGACCGGATTTTGGATAAAAGATAATGACGTGGAAAAATTATGCTACAAAACCTGTGCGAACAGTCTCGGGAGAACACTTGAACAACAGCGGTCATCTCGAATCACCTCTTTTCCATATCATACGATTTCACCGGCGTTTGGCGCAGTGCTAGTTTCGTCCCACACACTTTCATCGGCGCTGGGCGCGCTCCCAGCTGGGTCCCGCACCCTTTCCCTGCGCCTGACGCTCTCCCAGTTGGGTGCCGCACACTTCCATCGACGCACGGCGCACCCCAGTCGGGTCCTGCGCACGTTCTGCACACCTTCCCGGCGCTCGGCGCACTCCTAGTTGGGACCCAACACACTTTACCCGGCGCTTGGCGCACTCCCAGTTGGGTCTCGCACACTTTCCCCAGCGCTCTGCGCTCTCCCAGCTGGATCATTCACGCTTTCTCCAGCACTTGGCGCGCTCCCATTTGGGTCCCACACACTCTCTTTGGCGCGGGACGCACCCCGATTATGACCCGCACACTTACCTTGGCGCTTGGCGCAGTCACACTTATGTCCCACACACCTTATCCGGCGCTTGGCGCACTCCCAGCATATGTTGCAGTATATTATACCCCACGCTGGAGCTGGGGTATGCGGTTTACACCGGCTCGTATGCTCCGCCAACACGTGACCCATGGCATATTCGCCCTCGCCATTCAACCAAATCAGCTGAAAGACAACTCTCTCGAGGCCTTACGAAGGAGTTTTTCGCCTATTTCTTTCTGGTTCCCATTCCTTTACAGCACGTGCTGCCTCTATGTTCACAAATTTTATGACAATGTCTTTTTATATTGCCCCTTTACTACTTTTTCTCTTTTTCTCCCTTGAAATTCGAAAATCCACGCTACGTAATGTGACGATTTTGCTCTTCGATGATCAGCATAATGCACTCACAGTTTACCCATTTTACTTCCATTTCCACATTTATATTTAGAACTTTATGAGCTCTTGAAGGCAGTGTCCACTGTCAAAACAGTCTTCGGATTTTCAACATCAAATGGGGTAAGCTTCGATGAGCGGAGTAGAATATAACCTTTTAAAGGCACTGTTCGCGATAAACTTCATCCTCGAATTATTCATGACAAACGCTTCTCGTGGCTCTCACAAGGAAACCACAATAAGTCATAGTAACCATTCCAAATGAAATGTACTTTCCTAGAACCATTTTTGGACGAAAAGTCCGAATATGCCCATCGCAGCTGCCTAGACCCACTCTGAAAAAAGTTATGAGCGTTTTTCTGTGATTTTCGTACCTATTGTACCCTCCAAAAAGCGCTTTATTTTTACGCGATTCCGGAAACGGACCTGATAATCGTGTTCAGCACCCAAAACTACCCCACTAAGCGAAGTTTGGGTGAAGGAACATTTTCGAAACTTTGCGCAGACTAAAAGCGTTTTGGACTTGTGCGGATTTTCGGTTGTGCGTTTATTTTTACCAATTAGAGGGCTCTCGAAGCGTTTTAGAAAAATTTTCCAGATTCGACTAAAAATTGGTTCTGGGGGGTTATTTGGGGTGCTGATCACGAATCTGAAGTTCATTTGTCGTTTTTCCGAAGTTTTCGACTATAATTGTTCAAAGCTTGCCACTGGCAGAGAAAATTGACGACAAAATCAACTTTTGACGATTTCCGGAATGTGACGACAGATTTAGCTCAAATCGTTCCTGTGGGGTTATCTGGAGTGCTGAACACGATTCTGATGACAGTTTATCGATTTCTGACAGCTTACGGTAGATTACGGTGGGTATACGGTAGTTTGGTCGAAGTCTCAGATTTGTCTCAAAGTTTCTATGTGGGGGTTATTTGGGGTGCTAAATACGAATTCGATGTCCATTTGTCGATTATCGGAATATTGAGGTAGGGTTTGCCCTCTAAATAGCATGTTACCTACCGTAACCTACAGTAAACCTCAAAATTTTTAGAAGCGAACCCCAGATTCAGTTTCAGCACCCCAGATTACCTATATGCACATGTTTTTAGCAAAATCCGGAGAAAAATTTCAACACACTCTAAAAATTGCATGGGGGCACCCTTACCTTGCCGCGATGCTTTAAAAACGCTCATAACTTTTTTCAGAGTGGGTCTAGGCAGCTGCGATGGGCATATTTAGACTTTTTGTCCGAAAATGGTTCTAGAAAAGTACATTTCATTTGGAATGGTCACTATGACTCATTGTGGTTCCCTTGTCAGAAGCAGAACAGCGTCGAAAAACAGGGGAGAAAAGCTACCCAGGAGCCGCAAAACGGCTTAGAAAAGTGGGCAAACCCCGCCGCTGTGGGAAAGTCCGGCCCCTTTCCGCCCCTCCACGTGAACAAAGGAACACTCGAAATCGTGAGTTTAGCGATGGTTTCCGATCAAAAGCCCCGTTCTTCCCTTCATTCTCAACTTCTCTTTTTACTCAGGTTAGCTCGCATACATTGGCTGCAAAAGACGGAAGTTACAAGCCTCGGACAACTCGTTCACCATTTTCACTAGCTCAATTTTCTAGGGACCATAACTCCATTCCCAGAAGGTCTTGTACGGTTCCAGAAGCATCATTGGAATTAGAATGGCACCGGTTTCAAGATAGGCAAAAAAAAACAGAAAAGCGATTTCTATCGCGAACACTGCCTTTGAAGGCAGCATACACTCTCGCAAAAGTTGTTGAGATAACTACATTAGGGGGGTCTTACGGGCCCTAGAAGAGCCCTCACGAAGTTGGAAGAGTTGAAAACGATCATTTCAGACCGTATTTGAGCCGTATTGAGTCACAAAATCATCCTTTCTCCAGCCATCGATACGGGCTCCGCCCCTCAATACAATACGCCCCTCAATAGTTCAGTGCTCGATTACGGTCATTTTGGCTCATTTTTTTATGCTTCTAACGTCGTAAGCGTTCCAGAAAGGGCCGTACGAGTACATTAGCGCCGTTATCCCTACAAATTTGTCGCTAGCTCCGCTATTTCAGCCAATGCGGTATAACTCGTCCACATCTGGGCCAATATAGTGAAACGAACCGTTATATCTTCATTTCAGTCGATTTTTTCCTGTTTTTTCGTTATCTCTGAATATTAACAGCTTCAGACCTTCGATTAATTCCATGAAATTGATATCATTTTTGAGCGTGTATGCTGCCTTTAAAGGCAGTGGTCGCGCTCAAATATGCTCGTCTTCTTTTCCACTCTAGACCCTTTTCTGGGTACAAAGTAGTAGAACCTATATGAAAAATCGCGAAAAAAAAAACTGTTCTGGGCCAAATTCGAAGCCTGAACTTTCTTGTCTTTTGATGTTGGACGAGTCCACCCCACATCATCGGCATCCATGATCTCTAATATCAAGAACATCAGCTGGCTTGAAATTGAATTTCAATTAATGAACCTCCGGATTTATGTACACATCTAATCAAAAATATTGACTGGAGTGCTTTCTTTCATTGCTCGACTGATTTTATTGGGTAAAGTTGCATTTATTTCTTCCTCTGAGTGTCGATGATTTTCGACTGCTTGGCATGAGACTGTGTTCTTTCTGTGCACGTGTGCACGAACTGGAAATTTAGGGTCTTAGTAACTCTAATTCTAGCCCGTTTTTCACCGCGCTACCTTCATAGTTTTTGAGCTGTTTTTGATCTAAGCTGATTTTTTTTGGTTTTTTCGATAACGTTTTTCATCGCGATCACTGCCTTTGAACGTATGTTACTTCCTTAAAGGCAGTGTCCACGATAAAAACCATGTCTGTTTTTTTTCGGTGGAGATCGGCAGATGCAGGGCCTAGTGCAGCCCTAACGTTGAAAAAACTAAGAAAAATAAGCTCGGAACGGTCCCCTACGGGCCCAAAGTTGAACACCCGTCAGCTCGTCACCCCCAGATGCACTTTCCACGCCCACCGACGTGAACAAATGAAAGCTCGAGATCGTGAGATGAGCGATGATTTCCAGTCATTAGCCCCGTTCTTCCCTTCATTCTCAACGTCTCCCTTCACTCAGGTCAGCTCGCACACATCGGCTGCAAAAGACGGAAGTTACAAGCCTCGGACAACTCGTCCACCATGCTTTCCTAGCTCAATTTTTGAGGGACCATAACTCCGTTCCTAGAAGGTTTTGTACGATTCCAAAAACATCATTCGAATCAGCATGACCGTCTTCAAGATAGGCAAAAAAGCAGAAAAACGATTGTTATCGTGAACACTGCCTTTAAGGCCCCCGTCATAGTCGGTAGATCTACTGAGTCCCACCGGGTCGATACGCACCGAATTCGTGGGAGACGGGTGCAAAAAAAATCAACCCATCGAGTCCGACTCAGTCGGACTCAGCAGGTTTTTCGACGAAGTCTGACGGGGGCCTACAGTCGGTTATTCAGTTGTCGACGAATCGGTAGCGGTTGAAAAGAGTGGGCGTAGCGTGAGCGGAACACTCAAGTATGTGACGTGTAGGGATATTTTGTGCTCGCTCTTAACAATTTTTCAACATTGTTGGTGAAATTAGTCTCCAACCTCTCGATTTCAGGTGAAGCCTGATTTCATCGTAGACATTGCCTTTAAGTCAATATCAATTTCGTGTGCGTTGCGCACATTTAAAAATAAGAAAAAACTTATTAGATAGTAGAAAAAGGACAACAAAGAAGTTTGACTGCGGCTACACAAATTTTGCATAGATTACGCGCAAAGTCGATAAGTGTGTACAGATGGAGTAGCTGAGATTTCCAACATCTTTCTCGGTAACTAGGAACTCTTGAGACAGCGGTGAAATTTTCGAATAAGTCGGATATTTCTCTTTTCGAATGATCGACTTCTCGACTTATCCGAAAATCACCCTTTTCGAATGGTCGACTTTCCGACTTATCCGAAAATCGCCTTTTTTTCGAATGATCGACTTTTCGATTTAGCCGGAATTTCCTTTTTTCGAATAGTCGACTAAGTCTATTTAATCGAAGTCGACTTTTTTCAATCGGATGATGATTCGATCATTGTGATTTTTTCTTCGAAAATTAATAGTTTTGTGGAGCTGCTCCACTCTTACTTTGTAGAGAATCGCCTGCGCAAAAAAATGTCTTGGAACACAACGATGCAAAGCCTCGAACTTTGACAGAGCAGTGAAAACCATCACAGTCGAAATATGCTATCTATGCTATCATATGCACAGCTTTAATGGTAATCGGGAGATTCTTTGTCAATTTTTCAACGCAGCTGTCATGAAGCTTACTTAAAGGCAGTGTTCACGATGATTTTCATCCCCGAGTTTTTCACATAAAACAACGCCTTGTCCTCCAAGTGTTACCAAAATTACGAATAAACGGCGAAAAACGCACTAAAACGTCGTATTTCAGTGACATTATTCCACAACATGGACTAGTTGTCCGGTTGGATGAACATGTTCATGGTGGTTGTCACCGGTGAAAAAATGGATCAATCGAAAATAGAAGAATATTTTTTGCAAAGCAGGATTACTTAGGACCCTCAGGAGAGAATGGATCAATAGAGAGTAGAGAATTGCAAGGGATGGATCCACAAAAGATTTCATTGTCACAACAAATGGATTTCGTTTACTTCTGGGGCGTTTTCCTCAATTTCTACTTCATTTTAGTTCTTTCCCGGGGGCCACTTAATCAATATAGCGAATAATCTCAAAATTGAAGATTATCGTGAACACTGCCTTTAAATTAATTTATTGTCCGATTAACCTGGGTAAGGATTTCATCGAGATCTCTACATTCAAGTCTCAATGCTAGATGTATGCAATTTGTGTTTAATTAGCATGGCAATTTATTTGGATAACGTTTTGACGACTTCCGCATCCGTATGGGTACGGAAAGCTAAAATACATAAAGAAACAAATTGTTCGAGTAGCATTTCAAAGCAAAGGATTCCGAAGAAAACGTGTAAAATGGAAGACTGGCGAAAACGGGAAAGCTGTATCATGAGCTGTACCGGTGTGTTCAACACAACAAGCAACTATTCGATATCCCTTATGGTGAGGGCAGTTATATTCGACTCACCTCGGAGGCTTCGCAAGGAGGTCGCGTAGGTGTCTTGGAAAACACATACGCGGCGTCAACGCTCAGCCGACGCGGCAATCGACTCTTCAGCGAGGTGCGATTGCAGAGCCTACTTCGATATCGGCGTGCAGGCAGGGCAATTTGTGGTGAAGGCACCGCGATGAGGCCGTGTAGGTCCTACAGGGCGTCATTGCAGTGCCGTCACCACAGATTTTCTCAGAGATGATGCCTTTAATGCTTTGAACACTCCGGAGGATATCTCTTTGAGAAAATTTGCCCCGGCGGCAGACGAACCCTGCCTTGAAGGCTCCTAATCGATGCCTGCAGGGTAGTGTCTATCCGGAGTCCCTCCACCAGCTATGCCATTGCATCAACCCCGCGTCGGTGTCTCAACCCCGGTCTGGAATTACCTCAACCCAATCTCGACGGTGCCTGATTCGAGCCGCGACGGTGCCTGAATATGGCTGCCCCCCCCACAGAGAAAGCCCCGCCTAGGTCCGGACAAGGGCTTAACCTTTGCCGAGGTCTGCGGTGAGGAGCCACCCTTACTGCGGACCGCGACGAAAACCGCCCACCCCTAGCCGCGGGATCCCCTATCCCCCAGCGGTCAAAAATATGCTGGTCTCCGGAGAGGGACTCGAAGTCACCTTCCAGGCCCGGCATCAGAATGCCGAATGAGGACTCGAGTGAGATGAGGCACCTTTTATACCGGCTGTGCATGTGATAAACACATCAGGACGTGATCACTCGCTTTGTCATTTTTCCATGTCTGCCACTGTAGCGGTGGCGTTGCGGCGATATCGCGGAGCCGGCCCGAAACTGTTGCGAGGCCCACGCATCGCTATCGCGGTACTGTTCATGATTGCGGTGCCGTTGCTGTTCTGTTACGAACAAAAATGAATCTTCCAAGATTCCGGAGCCGTTGCTACAGTGTCGCGGCACGGGCCCGGATCGCTGTGCCGCTGCTACATCGGCCCGGCACAGTCCCGGCTTGCGGTGCTGTCCGCCACTGTCAATGCAGATTTCCTCAGAGCTAGAGCTCCTCCGTGCAATGTGTGACGAGAAGTGTAGCTGCGAGGGGCGTATCTCATTTTGGGAGGGGCGTTGAGAATGAATGAAGGCCGTTTTCTGAACTGATCTTAGGTCAGTTCAAGTTAGCTGGATGATTCCGGTTGAGGGCATCTGGAACGGGCGAGAGAGCCCTCTGATCATGGCTCGAAGCAAAGGTCACTAGGGAGACCTTAGCATCTAATGCTTTTGGGGGGAAAAAAGTGCGGATTTCACCTACAAAGGAGGACGGAACTCGGTAATTAGAAGTTATCTCAGCGTTCAATTAGGCCTAGCAATTAGGCATTTCCCATTCGGTGACTTATAACTTACTGCCCATGGAGATGCCCATGGAGAGAAGACGGGACGGATTTTCATGAGTTCCGCGTCGATACGCACTTTAGTGGGTGGAGAATATTTTTTCATAGAATGAAGCCGAAATTTTTCGTCCTTGGCGTCTCAGAAGTTCTCCCTCTTGCTACTCGACACAAATTTTCCGTAAAATGACACCATTGATCAGCGCACTTTTGTACCCACATTTTCCCTTTGCGCTTCTCATTTCTCATTTCGTCCCTTTTCTGTGTGTGCTGACGGAAGTCGACCTGAGCAAATTTAACTACATTGTGAAGATGTCCATATGATCCATCACTGATCGAGAGATCGCCGCGTCGAACACAAGTGGCACGCACGCAAGCGAGGAGATAATGATCCCATCACTACCTCCTCGCTTGCGTGCGTGCCACATGTGTGCGACGCGGCGCTCTCTCGACCAGTGATCGACGATACAATTTGTGTTGAGACGTTCACGTAGATCGGTCTGAAACCTTGATCTCTCAGTGAGTTATCAGCTCGAAACGATAGTTACGGCACGTCACGTAACGCCAGAGTGAAGATTACAAAGGTCCTCTACCTTGTTGCTTCGGAGTGAGAGCGGTAAGAATGCAAAAAGACTAGCTGTTTCGAGAAAATTGAGCGTAGATTGTTCATGCTTGGTAATATCCTTACAACTCCATGAGATGACTGTTCAAAACTGATGGGAAGCTCTCAGTCTATCCAGCCTTGAATGCTGACCTCTCTCCGGCCAGGAACGGTCCCCGAGAAGCCTCAGACGGGGAACATACCTGGTTGAGCTTTCTCGTCTACCCACCGCTGCGGACCTCCTTAGGGACGGCACAGAATAAAGAAATGGCAAGGAAGCACAGAATTTCAACTACGGGCTAGACCATGTGCAAACTGAGACTAGAAAATATGACAATCACCTCTCGTAGGGGCTCGGGAACGGGCAAAAAAGGTTTTAAAATGTGGGCTGTCATTGAAGCTAACCAGTTTCTGGGTCACTCCCTTGCTTGATGCACATATTTCATTTGCTTTATCTAGTGGTAGGGCGAGAGACAGCTTCAATTTGCCAAGTTCACGCAACTCTAGATAGCTCAGACAGGTGGAATGTGAATTCCTTCTTCACATTAGACTTTTTGTGAATACTCGCCTGAAACTGTATAAGATACTTTTATAAGTAGCTTTTTTATGGGCATGTCGATGGGCATGCGTCCACGGCAGTCCATGGGCATGCGTCACCCCTTTGTTTGCACATTAGTTGACCATGAAATAACCCACCGCAAACAATTAATGTTTGACTTATAGTTCAGTTCCGCAATCGCGTTCAGTCCTCATTATCACAATCGTAGAAGCAATCTCGCACAAATAATGCGGTTCTCGCGCTCGGAATTTGAGTACATTCGGTGCATTTGGATGCGAGCGGGAGATGGAAAACGATAGGCAGCGTGCGTGGCATGATATCGAACACCCGCTCGGATTCGCAACTGCGTTCGATACAGTTTTCGCGCTGCAATCAGAACGATTTGCTGGAAGCGATTTGCGGCCGAAATCCTATGTTTCATTTTCACTTTTCCCTTTTCTAAGCCTTTCGTGTCCGCGTGTATGTAGCTCACGAAACTGATGTTTTTCACCGATTTTTCTCTTAAATAAGCCAATTCCTATCTGAAAATTGAATATATCGCCCACATTCGTCTGTTTCCATCCAAATTCATTGACCTGAACTTCATATTCGCCATTCCGAAACCAATTCGTAACATAGTTGTCGATTAATCACTTCAGTTAGCCGCTTTGTAACCTGGCTTCGCAAACTTTATTCCAATTTGTCTATCTAATTCCACATTCGTCATGCATGTGATCTATAACTGTTAATTTTCAACAAAAAATTCATTTTGAAGCTGGTATGTAGTTGATTTTCGGCCAAATTTCCTGATTTCCAAATTCTGAATCCGTCAACTTCAAAACGAAATTAGTGAATTTCAACCCAGATTCGGTCATTCTCAAAATTGGAACACAAATTTGTTAATTTTCAACCAAAACCCGTTGAATTTTGAGGTCACAAAGTCTTCCAACCTAATTTTCCGATTTCATATCAAATCAGACAGGTACCTTGGTGATTCCTGATATCTCAGCCGAAATTTTTCTGTTTTCACTACACGAAACCTCAATTCGGGGTTTTCAGGCAAAATTCCTCTATTTATGACCAGTTTCGACCAATGCAAAGCCCGAGTTTCTCCGTTTTTTCACCCGAACCTTTGGGTTCTTCGCTTTGTTTCCGGTCATATCAGTAGCTCGAGATTCCAGGTGACCGACGCTTTGTGCATTGAAACGAAATATCATGTTGCTAACCGTATGGAAAACAGGGTTACGCTCAAACTATTCTTTTCAGCTTTATGTCCCTTGGAAAGCTCGAGGAGCAGCGCTTGGCGACCCTGAGGCAGTTACCGGACCGTATGGGGTGGAGAACACACTTCTTCAAAGCTTTGCACAAGACGCTGTGAGTTTCTTCAACCTGGGGCCGTATGCATCAACGACTTACCCCGCGAGGGTGGGGTAAATGTTAATCGGAATCTCTGCATTCCCTGTACTCTATACGTCCGTCGCTTCTCGCCGGAAAGCCCGACGGACGCATAGAGCACTGAGAATGCAGAGAATTCGAGTAACATTTACCCTTACCTCGCGAGTAAGTCGTTCATGCATGCGGCCCCTGGTTTCATCTCAACTGCTGTTCGGACTGTACCATGTCGTGAAATTTTCCAGACAAGGTATTCGCTCGTTCAAGCACAGAATTGTCGACGGCGAACATCAGCATCTTCCAGGTGATGTGGGCTTTTCTTTTATATTTACTCGCATATGACACCATCAACTCCTTTTACTTTTTACACCTTTAACATCTATTTCAGCATCGTTCGAAGAAGCCTCGTCTACAGTCTGAAAAGTGATGGATTCCAAGGCCGTGACGGATGTTAGTAGTTGCGTAGCAAAAAAAAAGAAACCTTTGAAAAAAACTCTTGAAAAACTTCGGGAAAACCCCTTTCTGGGAAACTTCCTTCAGTACTCTGCATCTTCCTTGGACCTGCTCGCTCAGCCACTGGAGCTTAGCCAAGTGCGGTGGTGGTAGAAAAATTCGATAAAGGGAAGAAGAAGGGAGTTTCCGAGCTCTTTTGAAGAACGTTTGGAATTTTTCTCAATTTCGCAGCCTCACAAAACAATTAATTTCTCATTTGTTGCGAAATTAGATCTTCTAGATATCTCTGAGGCGCTTAGATGCATAAATGAATGTCAGTCGTGAGTAGACGGACACATTTCGTTTTTTTTTCATTTTTTTCTCACACCGTTTCCTTATTTCACTGTTCAAGCCTTTGTTCTTGACTTTGTGTTCAGCTTGTGGTACGTGTAGCCGTGTACAAAAAAAAAGGATCAGAAAATCTCTAGCGAAAATGCTGGGTTAATTGTCATCTCAGTCCAAAAACAACGAAGTGCGATAAAAGGATAGTACTTGAGTGACTGTGTGGCTCCGAGCTCCATAAGCTAGGAAAACATTTATAACAAAAATATGAGCCCTAAAATGAGCGAATCCAACAAAAAAATGTAAAAGCGGGGTATCTTGCGAGTCTCATGTCTACCAAAGGATAGAAAACACGCCGTTTAGTCAAGTTGCTTCAAGCATTGTGATTTTGTGCACCTTACGTATCTATCATTGTCATTCTGGTTCGAAACCCGTTTGTGGAAACCTTGTTAAAATATTTGTTACTAGTTTTTAAACGTTTCTGTTGTTGTTGTTTTATTTTTAATAATTTAGTTCCCATTTCTGTTCAAAATCCAAAGTCCCATGTATGAATGACTTACTTGACTTAATAGGTTGGCTTTCGCCTGACGCGGTCATTCCGCATCTTCACCGAGGTGTGCCGTCCTAGTAGTCAGCCGTGTCCATTTTTCACGGTCTTCAGCCACAATTTGAACACATTCCATCCAGCTGTCACTATTCCATGTCCTGCGAAACGAAACATCGCGCCTGAACTGTCTTTCGATGCCGAGTGACTTTAAATCCTCTTTAACCACATCCGTCCAGAACTTTCGCCTACGCCCAGGTGGCCGTTTCCAGACAGGATTTGGAAGCATTCTTAGAGCGTGTTGTATGAGACGATCCGGCGTTCTTCTTAGTATATGCCCGAGCAGTCCAAGTCGACTTTCCATTGCTGCTTGAGATGGCTTTAGGAGATGCTGGCACCTCCCTCGTGTCAAGCGTTGATGTATTGCGTCGATTTCCTTGTAAGGTTCTTCGTTATGGCACACACGCGGCCAGAAATATCCAAGCAAACGCCTAAAAAGCTTCCTCTCCATGCAATCCAACCTTTCCATCTGCGTCTTCGGTGCTGCCCACGTCTCCGATCCGTACATCATGATAGGGCGAATAGCGGATAGGTAGACGCGCAACTTGACTTCCTTCGCGATGGTGGTAGGCCACAAACACTTGGTTAGAGAGTTAAATGCAGACGTAGCTTTCGCACATCGTTGTCGGATATCCGCTGCATAACTACCATCGTTCTCCAGAAAACAGCCCAAATAACAGAAATCGTCCACCAGTTCGATACGTTGTCCGTCCACACAAACTCCCGTTGAAGGCCTCTGAGAGACCCACATCTGCTTGCATTTGTCGGGACGAAGACGAAGTCCATAGGCTGCGGCATACTTCGAAAGGAGGTTCACAATCCTTTGCAGTTTTGCGTTGTTTTCAGCGAATAACACAATGTCGTCGGCGTACTCCAGGTCGACAAGGGAGCGTCCTGATGGTGTTAGGATCACATCCGCAGGAAACTGTTCTGCAACTCTACGCATGATCTCATCAACGGCGAAGTTGAAAAGAAAAGGTCCTGCAACGGCTCCTTGCCTTACTCCTGTTTTCACCTCGAAAGCTGACGTAAATCCGACAGGTGTACAAACTGCTGCTGTTGTTCCTTTGTTCATGTCCTCGATTAACCGAACATACTTTTCCGGGACTCCATCTGCTCGCAGAGCATTGAGCAATCAATCACGATGAGGAGAGTCGAACGCGGCTTCAAAGTCCGAAAAAGCAAGCTGTAATGGCTTCGAGAACTGCTGCCACGATTCAATTACTCTTCTCACGACGAACACTTGGTCGATGGTCGATCTTCTAGGTCGAAAACCGGCTTGCTCATCTCTGGTCGTTCCTTCACGATGTTTGATAAGTCGCTCGAGAATGATACGTTCTAAAGCCTTGTACATGACACGAAGTAGAGAGATTCCTCTGTAGTTCTTAGGATCCGTGACGGATAGCTTCTTGTGAAGAGGTACGATGATCGCATGTCTCCACGAATTAAGTATCCTTTCGCTCATCCATATGGCACGGATGGTGTTGGTCATTTCACGGATCCCAGGCGGAGGAAGAGCTTTCAGCATTTCAGCAGTGAAGTTGTCATCTCCACCTGCCTTTCCATTCTTCATTTTCCGGACACAATCCAAAACTTCAGACTCAGTCGGCGGTTCCTCACTGACATCGTAATGTGCTCTCTGAACATGCGGGAGCTCAGGTACTGATGGCGCTGGACGATTCAGTAGTGACCTGGAGTAATCCTTCCATATTGGCAGCGTCGCATCACCAACTGCAACTCCATTGGTAGTGTTCAAGACAGGAGAACATCTCTTCATCTTCCCGCTATACTGTCGCAGCAACGTGTAGGCTTTCTTCGGATTCTTCTCCTCCCAAGCCTTCTCGAACTCCTTAGCTCTACACGTCCACTCTCGTTCGCGGTCACTTTGAAGCTGACGACGCAACTTCCTCCTCAGACGCTTCTCCTCCACGAAGTTTCCTGCAGTTCGGAGAGCACGTACCTTGTTGTAAATCCTTCTTTTTAGGCTGTACAACCGGGAGTGCCTCTTTCGAAGTGTACTGGATGTACTTGACAAAAGAATCCGCGTCGCAAAGTTTCTTCTTCGTCCGTACCCCGATATGAATAGAAACGCGTTGTCGGAAATTCCTTCTGCATTCTTCATTTCTAAGACTTGTCATGTCAATCCTCTAGAGAGGCTGAGCCCCTCGCTTCCTCTTATGAATCCTCGCAGTGAAGTTCAACAGAACAGGACGGTGATCCGAATCGAATGCGACATCCCACACAACTCTAGATCTTCGAATGTTCGATACTGGAATATTCCTCGTCAGAACATAGTCGAGCTGTAGTTTCAAAGTTGTCATCTTCCTCTTCCGCTGCTCTTCTGGAAATAGCTGGGTTGATTCCTGCCACGTAAGCTGATGGCGGCGATGATTCCTCTTGAATGTCGATGCAATAATCAGACCACTGCGTTCACAAAAGTCGACAAGGCGGTAGCCATTGTCCGATGTTTGCTCCACTGGATAGAACCATTTACCGAGTACTTCCGGATTCCTGATCAAGTCCCATTCCTTCGCATTTCAGCGTCAATCCCCCGACAACACAGCATGTTGGACAAGGTATCCTGGCTGCCAGCAACGTATTGAGTTCCTCTATAAAACGCATCGTTCGAATTTGTCTTCGGCGGTTTCCAGTGGACGCAGTGAGCACTCGCTAATCCACAGATTGAATCCTCTGTGATCCCGCAGTCGTACGAATGCATTCCGGCACGACGTTGATCGCCTAAACTCGCTTGACCATTACTCCATTGAAATCCTTCCTTACAGCTATTGCAGCAGCCTCCCACTCCTTCCTATCGTCAGCGTTACCGCAGTAGATGGTGCACTCTGCAACGCTGATGACGGGTCTATCCTTGAGGCGGGTTTTCCTGCAAAGCAGCAAACGGTGGATGGAAATAGCTCAGAAGTCTGGATAGCGCAGTTTTTTGGATATCACTCGACAGCGATCGAGCCAGTTCAGGGTTGGCGAAATTGTGGCTTGTATTGCCACAAGACTCAGCATGACTCCTTAGGTACGGATCCTAAGGTTGTTACGGACCAGAAGGCCTTAGTGTGCCGGATTTGGCATGACACCTTTATCCAATGTATGGGATACTTTCGCGATATAGTTGTGCACGCTATATCGCTCGAGCGTTCCCTGTGTACACTCAAACGTCTGCTGGGTTCAGTAGAAGCAGGGGCACCAACGAGCAGGTACCAACAGACTTGTATACACACCCCCATGTATGAATAATGGTTTAATTACCCAAGTTTGAGGTCTGGTATCGTATCGAGCCGATGGTCGACTTGTGTGTGCCGCTACTACTATTCACGTGAGCGTAGCTGGAAGCTGCCGAGTGTCTTCGATTGGGCTTCACAGGCGAGGAACCGTGTGGCGGGTTCTGCAATTTCATCATCAACCTTAAAAAGCCACCGTGACAGGTGAATTTCGGCCTATCTCCTCTCTGTGTTCCTGATACGATGCCCGCCGCTCCCGCTGTCCCTTTCCAGATGGTGACCAGGAGGAAATCGGGCCAAAGAAGGCAAAGATGGAGTGATGTTCGCAAAATCGCCGGATGGAATCGAGACGGCGTTGGAGATTAAACTTCAGGCGGACAAGAAGGCCCCGGAATATTTGAAGGCTTTGTTTGTCCATTTATTTCGCGTGCAGAGCGAGTTCTCAGCGGTTCTGGCGAAGAACCAAGAGCTACAGGAGAAGATCACAGCACTCAGCGCAGAAAACTCCGTACTCAAGAGTGCGCTAGCGGACGCTGAGGCTAAGCTTTCTCCATCACCCGCCCAGTTGACGCTGAGGAGAAAGAGCGGTTGCGCTCCGTGGTAGTATCAGGAGTTCCTGAATCTTCTAAGAAGCTGTTTATTGAGAGAACAAAAACTGATTATTCTGTCGTAGAAGATGTGCTGAATCATTTGAGTGTAGAATGTATCCCTTGTATGGTTTATAGGCTAGGGAAGCCACAGGCTGATCGACCCCGTTTGTTGAAAGTTGTTCTGCCTTCTAGCTATTACCAGAGCCTGACGCTGCGTAGGGCTCCTCGACTGCGATCCTTCTCCCGTGACGGGGTCTTCATAAGGCCTTCGCTCACAAAGGAAGAACTGGCACGCCGGCGAGAAGCTGCTATTGCACGTCGCTCAACTGCAAATGTTGCTCGCTCTAGCTCGCAGCCTTCTCAATTCAGGGTACACCTGTTACCCATCTTGGCATCGCTTCCTCACGTGGATCCCAACAGGCTTGTTGATGATCTGAGCACGCTTTGTTGCCGATTCACAGAAAGTTCACTAGTTGTTGATACTGCTACATTTTCTTAACTTGTTCCAAATGCTACTGCTCCGGTGGCGGAAAAACGCGTAGGCTATCCCCTTCGGGACGGATCTCGTAGTATTTCATGCTTTACAACAAATATACGTTCTATCGCACTTAAAACAATGATTCTTTAGTAATTCTTTTTATGGCAGGATAAAAACTAACTGATATTATCGTGCTCACAGAAACGTGGCTCAAGGCTGGAATTGAATTAGAAAGCGCCTCTGCTGGGGGGACTATTGGAGTTCTCACTACGACATTCCTCAGGTTTGACCGTAGTCGCAAGAGATAGAGGTGGGGTTGCTTTGTTCGTTAGGTAGCGCTACTTCCACCAGTTCTCTGTTTTCAGTTGAGTCTGTTACGGACTCATAAGTGAAATTTTATGTGCAGACGTGGAAGTAGGGCTGGGCCTAATTATTTTCGTACAGTTCATTGTGGTTTATAGACCTCCTAGTTGTACCCTGCAGGTGATGACTGGAACAGTTGAACGCAAGTATTAGTGATATGGTGTCCGTTAGAATTACCCCTGCATAACCACCGGCGACTTCCAATTTCCCTGACGTGCTATGGGAGGGCACCTATACCGCCAATAGTTCTGTTTAGGAGTTTTTGAATGTGTGCTGCACTCATTCTCTGTCGCAGTATGTTAAATCGGAGACTTGTGGGGGTAATTATCCTAGATTTGGTGCTCTGCTCTGAAACTGATTTCCGTGTCCCGAATACAGAGTGTCTGGCCTTACCCTCCCCTGGGTTCGAGTGGACCACTCCTTGGTTCAGTATTGCAGGCTCAAGCTTCGTAAACAAAATACCATGAAAGAGATGAAAAAGAAATTTCAAGGCAGCTCTGTTTTTGACTCCTGATAAAGGAGTACCTGATAAATGTTGACTTTGGTATAGTTCTTTTTCCAAAGTCAGAGGCTACGGTTAATTGGAAAAATACGAAATTTTAATTGCCATAATCCACCACTGCATTGAACTTTTTGTACCGATGCACATGGTTCCCTTTGTAGCAGTCACCGCAGGCTTCCCCATACCTCAAGGCTATGTTTCAAGGGTTGCGCACAGATGCGTGGTTTTGGCTGCAAAAGAATATAATACCACCACGCTAGCTGGGCAAGAGTTCAAGGACATAAATGGTAAGTTCTGGAACGCAAGCTTAAAAAGTACAACGATAGCATAGAGAAGAAAGTCATCGAGTCGGAGAAGATAGGAATGCGTTTTACAAGATTTTGAACTCCAGAATGCATGATAAAAAGACCATTGGGGCGCTTAAGAAGACGTCTGACGGAAATATCCTCCAGGGCTGATAGGGACAAGGCAGAACTTTTTGGCAAATACTCTTTCTGAAATTTCATTTTCGAGAGCTTCTTCACTGGACCAAGCAGGGCTGGTATCTCCGAGCTTTTGGGGTAATGCAAGATTCCTGTTGGTTCTTATAAAGGAAGAAATTATAATCTGAACTTCTGAAATGTGGCCAAACTCGTCTTCGAGAACGCCGGATGATATCCCTCTGATGTTCGTGAAGAAAGTCGCCCATGAAATAGCGGGGCCTCTAGAGTTCCTTTTCAACTTGAGCTTTGGCGGACAAGTGAAGTTCCGAATCGATGGAAATTATCTTATGTGCACTCCTCTTCCCAAAAGGCGCCATTCACAGAGCCTTCCAACTACAGACCAGCATAGTATAACTTTCATTTTCGAGAGCTTTTCACTGATCTCAAGCAGGCTGGTATCTCCTGAGCTTTGGGTAATGCAAGATTCTGTTGGTTCTATAAGGAAGAAATTATAACTGAACTTGAAATGGCCAAGTTAGTATAACTTTCATTTTGAGCTTCTTCACTGGACCGAAAGCAGGAGGGCTGGTATCTCCGAGCTTTGGGGTGAAATGCAGATTCCTGTTGGTTCTATAAGGAAGAAATTATAACTGAACTTCTGAAATGGCCAAGTCAGTATAACGTCATTGTTCGCTAGGTTGTTCGAAAAAATTCTAAAGAAGAGAATAGGAGCACATCTCGAAAATTGTTCGGTTATTTCCCCCCATCAGCATGGCTTTCAAAAAGTGGGTAAGTCAACTGTGATAAAGCGATGATTGAAGTCTCTAAACAACTGGACGTCTCTTTTAGACCATGATATTAATGTAAATGATGTTGTTTTTTTTTCGATTTCTCCTAAGTCATTTTGACAAAGTCCCACATCATAAGCCAATACAAAACTAACAATAGGCGTACACCCGCGCATAGTTTCTTGGATTGCCTCATTTTTGGAGACAAAGGATGCCTTTCGGTTCGGAGTGTAGACACTTCGTATTCGCAGAATCACCCAGTGTGTAGTGGAGTTCCGCAGGGTGGAGTTCTCTTCACCGATTCTGTTCCTATATGTACACGCACGAGGCTGGGGGACTTATTAAGTGGATTTGGAGTAGATTTCTTGTGCATTCGCAGACGATATAAAGCTTTTTCTGCCGGGCGGGCTCCAGGGAGGACATTGATGCAACCAAAATGCAATAGACGCAATGGCGATCTGCGGTCTCATGAAATCGGGACTTACCAGAGTGTCGGAGGAAAAAACGAAAACTCTGCACCTGGGTTCTCTTCTGAATAACTGTCATACTTTACAGTGTCGAAGGGACTGAGATCGAGAATGTGCCTGAGCAGATCACTGACCTGGGATTTATCCTCACACGGAAACCCTCAGTTTTGACAAACACTGGCGAATCGGTATTCCGGCTAGAGCCACCGTGGGCCGTAAATAACATATTCAGGGGACTCAGGACAAGAGAGCAGCGTGGTGCTACTTAGAAAGCCTGCAAACCCTATGTTAGACCTATTCTTGAGTATGGGACACCGGTGTATTTTCCACACAAAAGAAGAAGAGCATAGTTAGACTTGAAGAAAGGTACAAAACGGGTTCACAAGGAAGTTGTGATCAGGAAGCTTTGGATTTTCCATTATCAAATAAAATTTTCATCTCCAGAAACCAGGAATAGTGAGCTCAACCACAATCTCTTTTGAGTACGAAGAAAGTTTGTGACTTACTACTGCTGCAGGCACAAAAATCCAGCACAAGTCCTGGACCTTGGTCTGGCAAAAATTAGTGTATTGTCGAGGTGAGTAAACAATCAGAGGTACCAGGGGGAGGAGCCTCAAAAATTCTACTTTCAAAACTCCCTAGAGCCTATGTAACTGCAGGCGCTTTTTCTTCTCCAACAATAGGGCGACTCCTGCATTTGAGAGGCTCGGGAGGTCAAAATCCATCCCCTGTGAGTCATAAGGCGTTCAGGAAACTTGGCAACTGAAGGACTTCGAGAACGAACCCGGTGATAAGCTAATCTCTGACTTACCAGTCTGCTTACCTACTCTCGCCATTACGGGCCATGCGTGCAGTCTTGCTTTGGTATCCATTGCTTTATCTGGACTGAAATACTGGTAGTTTTTCCCTCGCTGTTACTAGATGTTTTTGTTGGTGATTTCTGTATATGAGTTGCACACTGTACATAAGTCTGGTCCACCAGGCTTATGTGAATAAATATAAATATAATATATTGTTCTAATTCCATCGCTTTTCCTGTTGTAATGCCATTGTTATGAGTATTTTAAAGAGAATTTCGATCATAAAGACTATACTTGTATGTGTTCGTTGGGCATTAAAAACAAATATTTGGGGCTTATGCTTCATTCTTCTTATGGCGAGCAGGGGGTAAGGTACGACGTCAGTATGTAGGAGGTTTGCTAAAGCGTCCGCAGAGTTGCGTATAGCGGCGCTGCCGCTCGCAGCGACAAACAGCACTGGGTGATGCAATATCTACTGGGCACCCGACGAACGACGGTAGCGTGACTTTGCCGCGGCGTGAAGGGGGCGACGAGGGGGCACTGCAGAGTGTATTGACGGCGCGACGATGGCCCTACATCACCGCTAGCGAGAGGCAACCCTGACGCCGCGTCGATAATGTTTCGAAACATTTATCGGCGTCGCCGCCTCAAGGCCTGACGCTCGGCGACCACTCGCCGGTCTCCCTGCAAATCCTCTGCAGACCCCTTAGATAATCTCAGAACGTCGGAGGGCCGCGTCCCCGGTACCCACCACTCAAGCGAGAGGCGGGGCCCCACTCCGCGTCATGCGCTCAACGAGCCCCCGCCCCAAGCGGCCTGCATGACCTCATGTAATGCGCGCGAAGCCCGAATATTCAAGCTGAAAAAGCGCTGGGCCCGGCAAGAACATTTCCGCGGTGTCGTCGCCCGAAGTGATTGGATTCGCTTGTGTGGCAACGATCTTGGGAACCATCCCTCCCACACCTGGTGGGTGCCCAATTTTCTCCAAAATTTTCGAAGAACTATGGGTGGCATCCCATTCCAAGTCTATTCGATAGATCAGTGAACTTATCTTACTGCCACCGCGCGGAAAGTGCGCGCGATGCAAGTACTTGCTCTAGGCTGCCCAGTGAACTTATCACAAAATTGTGCTCCGTATGCGGCTTTTTTTTGGGTTTGATTCTTAGCGTTCAACTTTTGTAATCACGATTTGCCTGGAGCGAATAGCGCTTTTCTCTCTGCTCGAATTTTCCCCTGCAGGACTCCTGAGCTAACAGAAATTTGGTGGCGCCCCCCGCCTCGCGCCTGATGATTCTCCGCTCGGTAAAATACGTGGCCCCCAGCCGCTCGCCCTTGGTCGGAAATTCCCCGGCAAGCACAGGGCCCCCGACGTTCTGAGAATAATGTATGTGAAGTCTTTACTATGCTGTGCATTACAACAAGTGAAAACTCTTAGGGATTGGGGGAGGATCGTGGAGGGCTAGCCCTGTAACCGAACGCTGACGGTGATCTGGTAGGGACAAGAAGGGCTCACCAGCAAAAGTGCGTTTCCGCGCCGCGACTGCTCGCGCAATGCGGGACTCCCTCTCTCCACCTCCTACTCCTGGTTGGCCGCTGCACAGTGAGCTCTCGCGAGATTGGAGCTCCGCCCTGAGCGCGAGAAGCGCATTCTTTGTATGAGAAAGCGATTGCCTTATAAATTGAACTCAGAAGTATTCTCAAAACAACCGCTTGGCTTCTACCAGTGTGATAATGCGACTTTGCGGACTGAACGCGATTGTGGGAACTAGATCATAAGTTGCTTCCAAACTTTTTGAAGGCATTTCAATTAGTTTTCAACTTGAGGCAAAAGTTCTGACCCCTATGCAGCCACAGGCTCATTTTGTCGTGTTTTGTTTCTCAAACATGAATGAGTATACAGCAACATATAAAATTTAATGCGTGTTGTTATATATAAAAGTCTACGAAAATCCAATAAATGCTGGGTGGGATCGTCTAATTCGAAAGAGCACTTAATTTTCTCTCGAGAAATGATAAAAGGAGGAACTCGTGGAGCCCTTCCTGCATGAAGCAAGACTTCAGGCAGTGTGTAAAATAGAGCCAACAGAGTTGGTATCACTGGTTCCAGTGAAACCGAAAACGTAGAAAAAATATGATTATTAGCCACTAAATATGACTTGCCAGGCAATCCGGAAAACGACTGTTCACCCAAGGCCAGCACGCTGCTGTTTGCCGAGTGTTTTAATATGGATCAACCCACCGCTTGCCGTGACCAGCGGTTGAAGAATGGAGGCCTGCTGCACAAGCGGCCCCCGCCCGTCAGACTTCTGTTTAAAACCCTGCTGGAGTCCGAATGAGTCTGACGCGGAAAAAAACGGTCCTCGACCGTCTGCAGCCGACTGAGTCCGGTTGCCCCCAGCGCCACCACCAGTTCCTCTGCGAAACGACGGCACCGATAGTCAACCCAAGCCAGGTAGGTGGGGCAGACGGCGAGAGTCGGACAGTGGCGAGACCTCAACGAGTCGCGGCCGGCCGAAGAAAATGCACCCAAAACCACGTGAGAAGAGGCTCCTATATCGATCTGGGCGGGTGAGGATGATTTCTGCTGGGACGCAGCAAAGGACTCGCACTGGGTTTCAGTCAGTAGCATTGGCCCCGCCCTTGTACGCATGGAGAACCCACTGGTATCGACCGGGGGGATTGCGGTGGGCGCAGACGGCTTGCAGTCTGACTCAGTGGGTTGACTTTTTGCGCCTGCGTCTCCCATGAATTCGGTGTGTAAAATGTCCGCGGTGGGACCCAGGGACCCACCTCCGACCATGACGGAGGCTCAGAGTATTCGATGGAATTGTTTCGGTTTAATTGCCTGACTCTGGTGAAAATTTTTGCATTAGCCGTAAGTGAGACGGCACCGCGATCCAGACTATGCGCCAGACACCAAAGCAACGGCTCCAGAATATTGGAAGATTCCTTCTTGTCCGCAACTCGCAACCGCTGCAATCATGAAACGGAAGCGTTGATGAAGCGAAGCGTGGGCCTGCAACGCGTTTCTGCGCAGGCTACATGCGATATCACAGCCACGCCACCGCTACACTACCGCCAGTCAAACAGGCCTCGGGCGAGCAAGAGGTAAAGGCTGCGGAACCACGCTGACCGCAGGCACGGCTGCAGTGGCAGACACATGAAAAGACATGGCAAAGTGAATGATTGCATTGTTGTGTGTTTATCCACGAATTTCACGGCCGGTATAAAGGAACCTCATCTCACTCAGAAGTCCTTTCATTCGGCATTCCTGGATGCCATCCCTGAAAAGCAGACTTCGAGTCCCTCTACGAGGGCCAGCTTTAATTTTTGACCGCTGCGTGATACAGGGGGGATCCTCACGGCTGGGGGGTGGTTCGGTTTTCGCAGCAGTCAGCCCAGGGTAGCGGTTCACAACCGCTGACTTCGGCGGCGGAATTACGCACTCACGGACTGAGTCGGGGCAGCCGGTTTCGGGCACACCGTCCCGGCCGGAATCGAACATCATCGCAGCAAAGATCTGCCAGGCACCGTCATTGGTAAATGAGGTACCTCCGGACCGGCGTGGGGGCCGTGTCGCGTCCTGGTTAGCATGGCACCGCAGCGGAAGATTGATGCAGATGACATAGCTGGTGGAGGGACACTGGCGAGACACAATTCTGCAGGCACTGAATAGGAGCCTTCATGGCAGGAGTTGGTCTGCCAAAGCCGGGCAAATTTTCTCAGAGCAGAAGTTTACCGCCCGACATCAGAAGCAATAGTTATCTCAACAACTTTTTCCGAACGTGCCTGCTGCCTTTCAAGGCAGTGTTCACAATATGAGAAAATTTCTAGTTTTTTCACAAGAAACGTGGCTTTTCAACCTACTCATGATCAATAGTGGAGAGAATCTGAAAAACCATCAGGAAATGGGTAAAATTTCTTGGAGCCAGTCAACCCATTGGGGGCCACCCAGCCTCCCAAATCCAGAATGCTTTCTGAAGAAGCTTGAATACGTAAACAGCGGGCGACAGATGTTATTAATGGTTTCACACAGTCATTCATTCATTCCATTCATCCTGTTAATAAGCGTCTGGCTGATGCCCTCTCAACCCAATAACTGACTATTGAAATAGGTGCATAGGAGTTTCATTTGGCCTGAACGATACGCTGTCATTCAGTACGGCACATTTGCAGCGGCAATGGTTTATAGCGTTAAGAACACCTGCACTGTTGGGTTGCAGATCTTCTTCTATATGCTTAGCCACGTCTATCTTCGGGGCCATTTTCTGGATCTTTCACGATGGCGGAAGCCCATTACGCCAAAGTATTATTACCGTACGGGAACTTGGTCAAGCATCCATTCGACATACATGTCTAAACCAGCAGAATCTTCCTGGTCTTCAGTTGCTCTTCGGAATCGGCGGTCTGATCCCATACAGCTCCTTCCAACATTATCGTTTCCCACACAGTCACTGCACCTGTGATCCCAAGAATCTAAGTTCTAAAAATGAACCGCAGCTGGAAGACTTCCCCAGCAAATGACAAGGAATCTGGCCTCTGCAGGGTCCATGTTTCCAGAAACCATACAGGTGGTGGAATCAGGTTAGCACAGCGCATCGAAACTAATTTTATTTTAGTCATTCTGATGAGATACGGTTTTTTCTTCCACAGACAACTGAACCTGCTTGCACGCAATGCGTCTGGATGCCCTGCCCGATCCTGCTGGTACACCGGCTGTAATAGCCAACTTTCCTTTCTTGACTTATTTGACCCAAGGTGGTTGAACTCATGACCCAGCTGAAAATTCACTCCCCCTTTGTAGCGTAGTTTAGCCTGTTTGCAGTCAGACCATCCGATGTCGTGGAGCGCAGCACTGCGCCACTCTTTGTCTTCTCCTTCTGATCACTCTAGCCGTAAAGAGCCGCAAACATGCGCCACTCTGGCCATTTATCCCAGGTACGTTGTATCCTCATCAGTATCCACAAACACTGCACTGTCATCCGCAAACATCCGATCCGAGACGGCTATCCATTACTGCTATACTGAACACCTTCTTCTGTTCTCAAAGACCTCCCTCATAATGGAAGCGTCGACGACAGTATTGAATACAACGGCGATATAACATCACCTTGGCGAATTCCAGCTTTAACCTTTAAGCAAGGCAGTGTTCACGATAGTCACTCTTCGTGCTGACTTTGCACAGTAAAATGATGGGGTAAAAAGGACCCCAGGCTCCCAGTGCGTGCCAAAGGAACGGTAGAAAACGAACCAGGAGTGGCGAAATAACGGCTGCAAACAAGCGTTTTGGTGCCCCAGACACGCCCCCGTGCCCCAGATCCGCCCCTCGAAAGCGAACAAATTAAGACTCCAGATTATGAAGGAATGATCACTTGAAGTTGAAGTGCTGATAAATGAGCTGTTTGCTTCATTGCACTCGATAGGTATCATCCTCCTGGCAGTCAATTGTTCCTCCACGCCTCAAAAATCAACGTGAATAAGGGAGGGCCTATTTTTGGCTCGAAAACGCGGTCTTTTTCGTGTCTTTTCAAGCATGCCTTGCTATATAGGGCACCTTCAGACCTTTTTATAAACCTGTAGAGATATCTGGGAGCTTCAAATCTTATCCGAATGAACAATGCCTTCAAACTCTTCCTGAAAGCTTATCTCCAAGCACGAACCGAGCTGGAAGAACCTTCCATACGTTTTCTGAAGCAGGTTAACCTGATCTTGATTCAAAGGTATATGTTCGCTATAAAGCTCTCCCCATAAAGCGCAGGCCAATGCTCAACACAGTCGAGTCGCATAGATCACTTGAAATCCACAATGAAAGTGACGACAGTTCGCTTCCCAGTGCGGATCCTCTTCCAAAGGTTGTCGAAGAGCGGGAATTTGATCACTGGAAGCTTTCTCCCTGGCCGGGGAAACCCCTGCTTGTTCCTCACGACCGGTCTGTTCTCGATTTAGACGTTGAAGCCTGTTCTGGATAATCTTCATGAAGACTTTTGCCTAAGATTGACAGGCAGACTGATCCCTGGGTACTTTTTGCAGTCCATGGCGTCGCCCTTCTTGTGGATGCTGAGTATAATGTGGCACGTTTCCAAGATGGCAGGTATGTTCTCCGGACTGCCATGATGAGAGTTATTAGACAGCAGTTTTGAAGCTGAAGTAGCAACACGCTTCCACCCTGGGCTTTGATGGGCCTCAGCAGCAACATTGTGAACGCCTGATGGTCCCTGCCGTTCTTCAGCGATTTGATAGCAGTCTTCACTTCCCTCCACAGTGGGCAATCCGAGCCGAGACTTCCAGAATCTTCTGGCGCATCGATTGACTGGTGAAACTCTGGCAAGAAGCGGTCCTGTGTAGCGCTTCGTGACTGCAGAGTTCACTGAAGGAACCTGTTCGCTAGCGACTTAAGAACGCTCTGAACACTGCAGAGGCATGCAACAAATGAAGATCCCCATCTGCATTCTCTGACACTATCGCTAACGGGTTCGTTTCGTCTCTCTTTCCGAGGCCGCTTGAGTGTCCGATAGAGCGTGCGATAGTCATGCCTGTTAGCGGACTCTCTCCAAATCATCAGCCACTTTATTCCAGTATCAGACTCCTTTCCGCTTTCAAAGGCCTGGCAACGAAGCCTTCTCTGCTGGAAGTTGCCGGTATCGATCAAAATCAGTCAGTTTTGGCTCGCTTCCTTTAACGCTTCGATGGGTATAGCAAGAACTCGTCTGTTATCCACGGCTGGATCCGCCTGCGAGTAAATAATGGGGCAAAGCGGCTTTGCACATCTCCAAGATGGCGTCTGCTATTTGCCGCCCCTGCTCGTCCACCGATTCATTGTCCGACAATGATGCGAAGCGGTTTGACAGTGCCACTTGGAACAACTTTTTGGTTCCGTTCGCGCAGTCCGTTGTAGGCGGAGCTGCACAACTGCACGAAGAAGGTAGTGGTCTGTACCACAATCTGTACCTCTCATAGCACGGACGTCTTTGAGCGATGATCTAAAACGTGAACTCATCAGCACATAGTCCAACGTGGCTACGTCTCGTCCAGAGGGACTTCTCCAATTCAGTTGGTGCTTCCTGCGGTGCTGGGAGTGACTGTTCCCGACAATGAGTCCATTAAAGGCAGCATACACGCCTTCAAACATGGTCGAGATATCAGCATAAATAGGCCCGCACGGCCCCTACCATGTCGTCAACGACGTCTCAAGCGCTAAAAATCCTCCAGGATGACAATATTTGAGCAATCATGTCTCGCACGCCCGTATTTTCACACCCCTCCGAGTAACAGAATGAAAAGTTAAACTTGAGAAAACACGTGATAATTGAGAGCGATAGCACTATCAAATGGGAGTGCACGAGAGAAACAGCTCGATTTACCTGAATATTACATGTTTGTGCACTGATGGAATCCTCCATTTTCAAAAGCCAGCCGGAGTAGAGCGGCATTCTCGAAAGTGGATGAGAGTTTTGGGGTGTTTAGGCAGGTAGTATTCGAGTAAATCGGGCTGTTTTTCTCGTGCACTCCCCTTTGAAAGTGCTATCACTCTAAGTTGCCACATGTTTTCTCAAGTTCAACTTTTCATTCTGTTACTCAAAGGGGTGTGAAAATACGGGCGTACGTGACAGGGATGGTCAAATACTGTCATCCTAGATGGTTTTCAGCGCTTCAAACGTCGTTCACGACATGGTAGGGGCCGTGCAGGCCTATTTATGCTGATATCTCGACCATGTTTGCGAGCGTGTATGCTGCCTTTAAACACTGCGAATGAGAGCAGACGCAGACCATTTTCATTCATCTCGCCAACGCCGAATCTGCCCAATACTCCTTCCCAGCCAATTCTGTCATTTCCGACAAGCGCATTGAAGTCACCTGCGACAAGGATTAGGCCAGTCTTTGGAATCGCACTCAGCACGTCTTGCAGTTGAGCGTAGAACGCGTCCCTATCGGGATCAGAGCTAGGCTCCGTCGGAGCGTAGATAGCCACGGCATGCGTCTTAATAGTTCCTTTTAACGTCAGAACGGCAATCCTGCTCGAAATCGGCTCGAACGAGATGACGCTTCCAGACGCTTGCCAGTTCAACATAAATCCAACACCTTCGTGATGTCCTTCGCCACCTGAGTAGTACAATACCATCTTTTCTTTCTGGCACCTGGACAATCATTGTTCCACAACCGCTGATCCTCAATTCAGACAGCGCTGCTACCGATATCTTCGACGTCGACAGTTCCCTGGCGATGACTTCTTTTTGTCCAACGTAATGCCCTGATCGTACATTCCAAACGGCAAACCGCACCTCCTTCTTTGGCGTCACTAGTCTTCCACCATTCTTCAATAAGAAGCAGTAGATAAGGTGAATCACGTTATCACATGGAAAGACTTCATTCCTTCACATCGGTCAATCCTTACATTCACAAAAAGACGACGTCACCCAAGAGGTCCTGCTTAGACGAAAAAAGCGCTTTCTCGTCACTTTCAGCAGTTTTTCCTGGCGCTGCTGTCACAGAAAGCTCTTGACCTATCATAATCAGTAAAAAGCTGAACATCAACGATTTATCGTGAACACTGCCTTTAAAGCCCCAAAAATGAGCCGAAATGGCCGTATTCGAAGAATTTTGTACAGCGAAGTAAGGAACTCCGCCCACCTTGCCCGCGTAACCTCCCCCTCAAACAAGTTTTTTTGCTTGAAAACGGTCGCTTTGGCACGTTTTTGATGCTTCCAACGGCGTATGCGTTTTCGTTTAGTTCGTATAGGTTAATTAATGTCTCAGCCACTTTTGTGTGCGTAAACGCTGCCTGCTTTGTTCCGTCACGAAACACAATTTGAAATGCAGGAGCAGCTTACTTTTTGCTTTCACTACTTAGCCTATGTTAGTTTGAATCATTCTAAAGACTGACCCTTTGTACAAGTGAACTACAGACTCGACACCGAAGAACAGCTCGGACATTCGAGGGGCACCAGCCGAGGCAAGCCTCTCAAAACAGCTGCAGCGCCGTCCTTCAATCATGTCATCATTCTCTCATCATTTGCAGACGAAATGTCTATTTCTTCTTTTAGCTTTCATTTTCATTTCAATTTCATTCATTGCACGGTAGAAACTGTGTGAAAGACAAACAAAAAAAACGAAAAACAGCAGATAACTCTTTAGTGCCTTCTTGAATTCAGTGAATTCCCCAACTACCAACCCTGACCGAAGTAATTTATTAAACTCAGACCCCGCCGTGTTGACAAAGAAGTGCCGCCTTACATTCCACCTGGCCCCAACAAGGCCCAATTCCACCGGCGCTCCCCTAGTAGTTGATGGTCTCAGGTTGAACAGCCGGCTAGCCTTGATACCAACACTCCCACGAATGATCTTATACATCGCTATCATATCAAACTTTCTTCTCCTGTGCTCTAGAGTGGTGAGGCCCAAATTAGCGTTTCTGGTGACATGACACACGTTGCGATTTTTTGTCTGAAACCATTATTTCCGGAATTAAACTCTACGTGTAAAAGTATAGGTGATGTATAGCAATAAATATCCCTGGATAAAGTTCCGCAATCCGATTTTCAGTGCGAATCCTCTGTATGTTTATACTAACGAGGAAACCACAATAAATCATAGTGACCATTCCAAATGAAAAGTTTTGACCCCACTCCATTTTTGCAATCTGTGCACACTGCCCTCCCATCGTCTTCTGTTGTCATGGCTGGCCATTTTAATGCTCACTCTACATCCTGGTTCTCCTCTCTAGATCCTGATGACAGGGGTGAACTACTAGAGCTCTTTGCTGAGGATTGTGATCTTGTCGCCATCAACGAGGACGCCCCCACTCGCCTTCCTTCCACGGGCAGGCCGTCCTCTCCGGATGTAACTTTTGTATCATCCTCTCTTGCTGTTTCCCTGCAACTGGTCCACTGCGATAGCTATGGCCAGCGATCATGTACCTATATGTGCCTCATTGGATTTGTCTCTCAATAGTCAACTGGCACCTTTCATAGGATTCTGCGTAACCAAATTGTACACCAACTATCGTAAGGCTAACTGGGTCATGTTTAAGGAGGTGTTACTCAGTCGGGTAGCCCACTATCCGCTTACCGGCTCCGTTCATGAGAAGGACAAGTTCATCGTTGATGCCATATGCAATGCCTCCAGAATTGCAATTCCTACAGGGCGCGTTAGAACGTTTCATTCTAACGTTCCCAAAGATGTTCTGGAACTGATCGAATTACGGGACGAGAAACGCCGAGCTGATCCTGGAGATCCCAGCATTCAACTACTGTCTGATGAGATCACCAAAAGGCTGAATGATTACAAGCGGACGCGATGGATGGAGTTCACTGAATCCCTGAATTTCTCTACTGACGCAAAGAAGACCTAGAGCATTCTTAAGCGGTTATCTGGGAAGAAATCGGCAGCGAATCGAGACATGCTTGATTTCCCTTCGGGGAAATTTGAGTCCGGATTTAAGGCTGCATGTCGACTTGGAAAACACTTCGCTTCAGCGCCGTCCCGCCGTAATCGTTCCAAGAGGCTCACTCTCCGGTCTATAAGGAAGCTCAGCCGACAAGATGTACCTGCCATAGCTGCCACTGAGATGTCTTCCCTCATCCACTCCATGAAGAACTCGAGAGCCGAGGGACCCGACGGCGTGTCAGCCGTCCATCTCAAACACTTGCCGGAACAGTTCCTTGAATTACTATGTGATCTGGTCTACTCGTCATTCAGCACTGGTGTCATTCCCGGTAGATGGAAGCAAGCAATTGTTCTTCCGATCCTCAAGCCTGGCAAACCAGAAGATCAAGCAACTCCGCATCGGCCCATCTACCTTTTGTCCCCTATTGCTGAGTTAGCGGAGAAATTCATCAACCCGCACCTCCAAGAAGCATTACGACATAACGCGCATCAACATGGCTTCAAGAAGGCCCACTCTACCATCACGACCCTCACGTCCATCACAGAACACATAATTGCTGGCTTCAACATGAAACCTCCAGCTGGTAGAAGTATAGTCGTGGCAGTTGACTTAACCGCTGCCTTCGATAATGTCAGTATCCCGCTACTGTCCAAATCGATTCTGGACTCTACTATTCCTGACTGGTGCAAAAGATGGACTGATAACTTTGTGAAAAATCGTTCCATTCGTGTGAAATTTGATGGACACTTATCAAGGTCTGTGCCCCTGAAGGCAGGCGTTCCAAAAGGAGGAGTTTTATCTCCCAGCCTGTTTCCTCTGTATCTGTCTGATGTGCCGAAGCCGTCGTCAAACATCCACTTATGCCTATATGCGGATGACATCACTATTATTTGTACTGACCCTGTCATCGATCGAGCCACTGCTGAGATGATTAAATACCTTGTCAGTCTGGCCAAGTTCCTGGAATCGAAGCAGCTAAAGGTCTCTCCAACCAATTCCAGCGTTACTTTGTGCACTACAGCGACTGCTGAACACAAGCTGCATCCCAAGGTTCTTTGGGAAGGAAACATGCTGCCCTTATCAAAACACCCTCGTCTACTCGGTGTATTCCTGGACCCGTCACTACGTTTTCACGAAAGCACACGTATTCGAGCTGCTGCCGCCAACACACGTAACAACATTCTACGCTCGCTAGCAGGCACTACATGGGGAAGCTCTAAGGAAATCCTGCGAACCACCTACAGGGCTATGGTGCAACCGGTGCTGGAATATGGAGCCCCAATATGGTTAAGACACCTGTCGGAAGCCTCTTGGAGCAAGCTTCAGCGTGCACAGAACACTGCTCTACGCGTGATCACTGGATGCCCTAGATCCACACCGGTATCTCATCTACATCAAGAGTGTTCGCGGCTTCCTGTAAAGCAGCATGGTCAACTCCAGTTGCAACAGTTCCATGTTGGCATTGTAAGGAACTCCACACACCCTAATTTCCCCCTACTGCCATCTGGTCCCCATTTCCGACATATTCGCTCGCAACTTCATGCTGCAGTCTCTGTCTTGGATCGTCAACGTTGGGCGACGTCGGAGCTCAATCGCGTCAGATTATTGCAAATGGAGCACACCCGATTCGTCAGAGAATATCTTTCCAGTGCTCCCATGAATCCAATACTTGGTGACGTGCCCCTCCGATCGATGGCAGCGAATCGGACCTACCCAGACGTACACGCGTCATCCTGGCAGGTCTACGTTATGGACACTCCTCTTACCTCAAGGCCTTCGTTCATAAGATCGACTCGTCGATCCCTGACGAATGTCCCGACTGCCACAACCCAGGGCACGATTCATTTCATTTATTTTCATGTCCTGCAAGACCGACTTCTCTAACAGTTATGGATATGTGGAAGAAACCGTGCGATGTGGCTGCCTTTTTGCGCCTATGAGGAAAAGCTCTAATGTGGCCGATAAGAAGAAGAAGAAGAAGAAATGAAAACTACTTTTCTAGTATCATTTTCGGACGACAAGTCAGAATATGCCCATCGCAGCTGCCTAGACCCACTCTGAAAAAAATTATGAGCGTTCCGATTTGACTAGTCAAATCGGAGAGCAGTACCTCAGACATTGGGAGCAGCGGACCGCCAGCAAAAAATCGCCAGTTGCTCAACAGCTGGGGGATAGCTGGCATTAAGCTGGCCAATGACAATCACGAGGCCAACAGTTGGCATAAACTCGGCATTTCCTTCAATGCCAGCGACGGTCGGCTGGCGGATATGTGCCAGTTGCCTAACAGCTGGGTGATAACAGGGATTCAGCTGGCAATTGGCAATTACGAGACCGACAGCTGGCTCATCCTTGGCATCTCAATCAGAGCTAGCGGCGGACCGCTGGCGAAAATGTGCCAGCTGCCTGAAAGTTGCGTGATAAATTGCATTCAGCTGGTAAGGGCAATCAAACCTCGAAACTACCCAGCGCATAAAAACGCAGTTATCCAACAACCGGCAATCGGCTGGCGCATAACCGCCCAGTGGCCTTCGCTTGCCACTGAGTCGTCATATGGCTGGCACTCGAGAGAGTTGACGACTACTGACGTTTTAACATGTTATATTTAGTTTGGTCTCTGATTTCATTTATAAGCCGAGCCGATATATAGGGCGATTCAGTCCAATGAGTGCTCACTCGGCACTTTGATGCCGGCCCTGGAAGGTGACCTGAAGTCACTCTACAGAGGCTAGCATATTTTTGGCAGCTGAGGGGAGGTCCCCACGGCGTGGGGGGGGGGGGAGGTGAGATGGGTGCCTCACCTCAGACCGTTGCGTAGGCGATCTCCTACGCAACGATCTGTGGTGAAGGACCCACCTCGACTCATCGGTCTGCCAAGAGACTGGCGGACCGCTGGCAAATGATTGATCAACAGCGGGCTGCCACATATTAGCCTAGAGACTGCCAGCGGTCGGCCAACGTCCTGGGGTGCGTTCCAAGAACATTCCCATGGCAAAACGCGTCCATGGAATCGTAGCCACGGCCACGTGGGAGCAATTTTCAGTTATAATTCGCATCCATGGAAAGCAAATTTGTCCATGCTGAGGTTGCTTTTCCTCCCACAGCGTCGTGGGAACGTTCTTGGAACGCAACCCTGGCGGGCGGATGGCAGGGTTTTGGCGGACCGCCGGCTAATGGCTGTCCGACTCCGGAACTGGTTTTTGCTCGCCAAGCAAATGCCGGCGGTCCGCCAATCTCAATGTCTGAGTTGTTTCAAATGTCATACGAGGATATTAATTTATTTCGTCTTCGGTCACTTACCACCCCACGACGGCGCGGCAGCCTCCGTCTCGCGCGATGGGTGCTGCGTCAGAGAAAGAGAGTCAGCGCGCAGAGACGGAGTGCGGCCAGCAGCTCGGCTGCCGAACGAGCCCGCCGCCAGCAGCTGGTCGACGTTATGGGTGCAAACGATTCTTCAGAGTTTGGTGGATGATTTCGTAAATGGTGTGAGTTTCACGTGAGGGGCTGACATCAGTTGCTCTCATCGATTGGTCAATGGAGTGACCGGCAACTCACATCATTTCTCAACAAAAATCTCGAACAATTTTGAGGCTGAGCTCCACAAAGTTCTGCAAAAGGGTGTCGCTTTTTGAACACCATTTGTTATTGCAAGAGAGCGAAAATAAAACTCCAAAAGTTCCAAGCGAGTGCAACCTTGACGACTTGGGACGACGACTTCGCTACAACTTTATGTAGATAGATAGGCTGAATAGCTCTTGCTCATCTGCATTTCGTAGTTTTGATCCCAAGGGATGCTCGTGGTACTCTTTGCTAGTTACGAGTTTACCGCGTTTCCTGGCAAGTATTTTAGATAAGTTCTCTACTTATAGTACGACTTGAGAAAAAATTCTTCTTTTTTCGTAACTCGAAGATTAAAATATTCGACTTGATTGATTCATTTAATCAGTGATACGGTCGTTTTGATTGAGTAAGGTGACCATATTTTATTTGGGCACTCATTCATTCCATGAACCTAAAACTTATATCGTTAGTGTAAGCTAGGCCTCCGCAGTAGAAAATTAAGGTTTCCGATTGTACGTAAATTAGTCCTCAGGTTTATAGTTAAAATTATATAATATTAGATACGAATTGTTTGCCTATTATCTCAAGCAACTAGCAACTCTGTGGCTCTTTACTGAAAGATACATAGTAAGAGATTTTATTGTTTGAATCATCTTTGAATATACAGTATTTATGCTTATTTATTTAATGAAATATATAATTAGAGGGAAAATCAAGAAAAGGGAGAATAAAAAAAATAATGGGAAGAAAAAGAAAAAGAACGAGCAGGAAAGAGAAGAAGAAGAGAGAAAAGAAGAAGAGGATGAAGAAGAAAGTTGAAGGAAGAGAAGAAAAAGCGAAAAAGATGACTATGGAGAACAACAAACCAAATCAGAAAGGAAAAGAAAGAAAATATGAATAGGTTGAAGAAAAGGAGAGGGAGAGGAAAAGAAGTTGAAGAAAAAGAATAAGAACAAAAAGCCAAGGGAAAATATAGAGAAAAGAAGGAAGAGAAAAGGAAAGATGAAGGAGAAGTGATTGAAGAAATTGATGACGGTGTTACAACGAAAAGTTGGGTCAAAATAAAAAAAGTCTAGTATTTAGGTGTAAATACAAACCAGTAAACAGTAAATGGTGATCGCGTTCTACTTCACTGGATTGACACAAAATGAGAACAAGAAAAACATTCGAGTTCAACCAAAGTTTCACGACGCGTAACTGTCTACTTAAATCCTCCTTCTTGTCCTCAAATCTTATACAGCATTCTGCGTCCTTTGATTTCTTGTTTTTCCTTTTTTCCTGTAATCAATTTCTTCTTATTATTCTTTCTCTTCTTCTTCCTTACTTCTTTTTTTTCTTTCTTTTAACCTTCCTATCTCACTTACTTACTTACTTACTTTCTATCATTCATTCTTTCTTTCTATCATTCTTCCTTTCTTTCGTTCTTTCTATCATTCTTTCTTTCTTTCTCTCTTCCTCTTCCTTCCTTCCTTCCTTCCTTCCTTCCTTCCTTCCTTCCTTCCTTCCTCTTCCTTCCTTCCTTCCTTCCTTCCCTTCCTTCCTTCCTTCCTTCCTTCCTTCCTTCCTTCCTTCCTTCCATCATTCATTCCTAGTGTTCTTTTTCTCTCCACTTTCATCTTCTTTTTTCTCTTTCTGCTCTGCTACGTCAAATTTTTTTCCTTCGTCTTCCTCTTCTTTTACATCTTCTTCTCTCCATATTGTTTTCTTCCATCACTTTTTCTTTGTCTTCACCTCTTTTTTTTGCTTTCTTCGTCATTTCTCTTCAATTTTTCGTTTTTCCTCTTTCCTACTACTATTCTTTCTCTAATGCTTCTTTTTTTGCCTTCAACTTCTTCATCATGTCTGATCCCTTTGCCTCTCTCTCTCTCTTTGATTTTCCGTCTCAAATGTTCTCTTTTTTTTTGTTTTTCGACTTTTTCCTACAACTTCTTCATTTTCCCCTTTATTCCTCCGTTGTTGACTCTGGACGTTACTGTCGTTCTCGGAGCCAAATTCCGGTCCGCTTTTGCGGACAACGTCTGTTCCATCACACAACAGAATGATGATCGTGCTGGGAGAATCAGGAAGGATAAGAACAACAGAAGAAAATGAAAGACGATGAAACGGATTAACAAAAAGAAGAAGTAGTAGAGAAAGAAGAGCGGCAATAAGGAGAACGACGTAGAGGACTAGAAAAAAAGGAGAGAAAAGGAGAAGATGAGGAATTGAAGGAAAACAAGTGGATAAAAGATGTGTAGGAAAGAGAGAAGGAGCAAAAAAGAGAATTGAGAGATGAGTGAAGCAACGATGGGGTAAATATAAAGGAAAAAGGAGGGATGGAATAAAAAAGATGAGGATGAAATAAGATTAAGAGGAAGGAGGACAAGAGAAGAAGAGAATAGTGAAACTAGAAGAAGTAGAAGTTGAAGAAGATGCGTAATTCAAAAAAGAACGATGACAAGAGAAAAGGAAGAAAGAGGAAGTGACAAGGAAAACAAAAAGCAAAGCAAACAGAAGTTACCAAGTCATGTTGAAGAAAAAAGAAGTGAATGACAAGGTGTCATGGAAGTTTTATTGAACTCAAATGTTCATTAGGTTCGTATCTTGTTTCAATAGTCGAATTCAATACTGTCCACTATTCTTTGTGCATGTTTAATAAAAAAATGAGCTTATTAAATTTGCTCAAGCTTGTCAAAGATTGCTGGTGATGCAGTTTTTTAACAAAGCTTCGAGATGCTTTGAAAATATTTTCGAATGCACATTTTAGCATTTTGACGGATACACGTCTTTCCTCTTCAAATTATTATTATCTTTGTTGTTTCCAAGCATTTTTCAAAGTAAAGGCATTCTGTTTGTTATACCATTACCTTCAACATCCCGTCGTGTTCCATAATTTCCGTAAATAGCATTATGATATGTACAAATCAACTTCTTGTGCGGTTTTGTCCCCCGTTAAAGAACGAAATGGAGCGGCAATGCCTACTTAATTTGCTGTGCAACGATGAAATTTTGAAAAACTGCATTCCTGACTCGAATAAATATTTTGTAGAATAGAAAGCACACAACTGGATGCCTTAATCTTCTGTTTTAATGGGAGGAAAATAGCTAGGTGGCTATCGGCCTCCTCTGTAGATGGCCGCGGTACAAGCCTTCCGGCAGTATCCTCGAAACCGTACCTTAAACCGCCGGATTTCAATTGAGGAAAAGCATTTTTAAACCATAGTGTCTGGATAACCATGGCAGAAGAGCATTTATTTTTGAACCAGTTGAAATTTGATGGGAAATCTGAAATAATTTCTCTAATTTCACCTCGGACAATCCCGGATAAAGTGAGATTTTCAAATGCTCAACAATTTTATTACAAAATGGGTATCGCATGATTGCTACCACGGGTCTCAATTAAAAGCCCAAAAAACTATTGTTAAAAACAGGAATATCTTTTCTGGGGGGGGGGGTTTGATAGTTACTGTATTTGGGAGACCTGTCTCTTGAACAGCTTTTTTTAGAAATGATTCTTCTTTTTCCCAATAAAACTTTCAGTTTCCTCTGTCTATCGCGACAAAACATTTTTTCTCACAACCAAGTAGAGAAAACTAGACATTGACTACAATGAAATTCAAAAACAACAAAGAGCGTTAAAGTTCGAAGTTCTTTTTTACACTTACTGCTTTATATACTATCCGTTTTGTGATTCCCTTCTAATATGTGTTTCCCTTCTAAATCCCTCCATAACTCATCACGTGTCATTTGACCACTTTACAATTCCAGCTATCGTGAGAGCCTCCCCCTGTACGGTATGACGAAATAGAGCCGCCATCGCCCGCAGCTGGCAGCCTTCCACTCGGTCTGCGAAGAGACACGAGACGACGAGGGTGCCAGCAGCGCTCGATACCGTTTCGCTGCAGCCGCCTCTCGGTCGGGTGGTAAGTGCCCCGTAATCTCTGTTTCTCTGAGAGAACTGCCCGCAATCGTACCTCTGCGGCGCCGGCCGGCACCGCAGAGGCACTATTGCGGTACGATTGCGGGCAGCCACGACCTTGCCGCAATAGCCCCGCAATCGTACCGCAATAGCGCCTTCGTCTCAGCTTTGGCGCTCCTGCTAAGCCTATAATTTTGTTTCCAAGCCATTTCTGCAATCACCAAGTCATTATTGACCGCGTCTTCTTGATTCATACACAATCTCTACTGAATAAAATATCTTCCCGTGGCCCGTAGATTTGATTCACTTTCAGTAGCTTTATTCACACACTGGACGCCAAAGAATCGGCTGCCTAAACCACGAATACCTGCTGTGTAGTTACGTTGAAACTATAGTTCACGAGAAAGCACAGCTACATGGTATTACACGCAGCTATTTGTCCCTACATATATCTTCTCCGCTGAACTTGTTGCTATTTTGAAAGTCTATTTACTTTTGGTATGGAACGATTACACTCATTTTTTTGTCACAGCAGAATTAATAAAATTTTTATTACTTCCACAGGGTAATTCAGGTCTATCCGAATGAGACTGCTCGCCCACGCGGCCGGTGGGCGTGTTGACCGGCCGCCGCGAAAGTTTTTTTGGATTCGTGAATAGATTACCACGAATATCAGACAAATTGGGAACAATATTCCAGTTAACTGTATCTCAGTCGTCGGTCAGCTCGCCTGAAAAATGCCTTTGTGAGGCCTAGTGCATACTCATCGCCACGAGCGACGCGACTCAATGCTTGTCATCTATATCGACCGAAAGTCGATATTGCTTGTCATCTATATCGACCGAAAGTATGCACAGTCGCGATCGCGCAACACGGGAAGTATGCCCTAGGTTTGATGTGTGCTCGTTGCGCAGGCTGACCGCGTGGGTGGAGAGTCTCATTCGGACAGGCTTAAGTAATCAGTGGGTGTCTTCTGAAAGTGAGGACATCTCTGGTAAGAGACCAGAGAGTGAATAGATTTGGTATCATCCAAGTCGAGTGAATATTCAATTTAATGAAGGGAACTTAGGGGGGCAGCAACCAAAGAAGAGTAAACCTTTCACTTGCAACACCTAATTAATATATCGGATTTTCTATTTTAAAGGTACATCCACTTCTAATCCTCAGGCCTCTATTTTAGATGCACAATACCGCCGCTATCCAAGGGAAAAAATGGGCGAAATTTGCAAAGTGGGCAACTAAACCGTCTTTCGACCACAACTCACCTCGAAGTGCTCCGTTTTCAATATCGAAGACGCTGAAATGTACAGCATGTCGTGATCTAGCCGATAGTGTGATAATATTTTGCGAAATTTGAGAGCAACATTATTTTTCAAGGCGGAATACATTTCCATTTTGACCATGCCAGAGATCGCGTGCGGTTGTTTTTAATCGAATGGGCTCATTATCTTGTGATAACCTTATCAAATTCTAACTTCATATTAAAAAAGCGTTTTCATTGAACATTTTGGTCCTTTCGAAATTAAAAACGGAGCACTTTGAGGAGTGTTGGGGTCGAAAGACGCCTTAGTTGCCCACTTTGCCCATTTTTCCCTTAGATAGCGGCGGTATCGTACTTCGATTAGAGGTGTACTTCAAATAGAGGGTGTACTTCTAATTCTCAGAGACCCGTATTTTTGGTGTACCTCTATGACAGGTGTACTTCTAATAGGATGTGTATTTCTAGCATTTCGACAAATAGACCCCAGATTCGTTTTCAGCACCCTAGAATACCCTTAAAGGCACGAGACACCCAAAAAAAAATAATTCTCAGTATTCGTGCTCATCTTGGAGAGAGTCACACGCTGATCACAGAGGTATCTCTAAAGTCGTCCAAGACCCTTTTTGAACAGAGTTATGGCTCTTCAAAGATGCCTAGATTTTGAGGGTGAAAAATTGGTGGACGAGTTATCTCAGGCCTGTATTTCTCTTCATTTGCAATCGTTGCGCGAGAGCGAGCCAGGATAAGGAGATAGCCCAGCAATGGACTGAAGAACGACGACTTATTGGAATTCGTCGATCCACTGAGCCGCTATCGAGTCCGAAAATCTGTTAGGGGTCGGGCCTGTGGTGGTGAGCGAAGGGGGTCGGGCCTGTGGTGGTCGCTTATATCTCGCTTATTTGGAGGAATTGAGATCTCGCATTTGGCACGTGTTATACAGGAGGGGTCTTCTACACAATTCCATGAAAATCTCAAAATTCATATCTGAAGGTGTACTGTGCCTTTAAGCCCCTTTCATAGTTTGCCGGCCGACGTCGGACGACTCGTTATCAAATTTGATAAGTTAAGATAGATAAGATGTGTAGGGTAGGTAGATAGGTATTACAGATTCGATAACGAGCCGTCCCACGTCGGTCGGGCAAGTGTGAAAGAGGCTTAACATACAAGTTTTGAGCAAATCCGATTTCTTTTTCAAAACATCCCAAATAACTTCTGATGATACCCTCACCTTATCGTGAAATTTTAGCAAAGCTCATAGCTCAGCGTATCTGCGCGTGGGGAAATCCACCCTCACTGCCAGGTCCACGATGTCAGCTTGAGCAAGGCAGTGTTCACGATGAAAATCGTTTTTCTGTTTTCCAGCCTATCTTGAAAACGGCCCCATGCTGATTCCAATGATGTCTCTGAAATCGTACACGACCTTCTGGGAATCAAGTTATGGTCCCTCAAAGATTGAGCCATGGAAACATGGTGGACGAGTTGTCCGAGGCTTGTAACTTAAGTCTTTTGCAGCCGCTCTATGCGAGCTGGCCTGAGTAAAGAGAGAAGCTGAGAATGAAGGGAAGAACGGGGCTAATGATTGAAAATCATCGCTCATCTCACGATCTCGAGCATTCATTTGTTCACGTCGGTGGGCGTGTGATGCGCTTTTGGGGTTTTCAATGCGCTCGCAGTTGCAGCTTCGGAGTCTTTTGGGGCTCTTCCTGGCTCGTTTCCATGCGTTCTTTCAGCGTTAACGTTGCAGAGTGTCCCTCCACTATCCAATCCTAGTGGAATTTCGAAAACTTTTTTCATCGTGAACACTGCCTTTAAACGGGGAATCGCTGAAATTTTACTGAAGTCTTAGATATGCTTGTAATTCGAAGTTTTCTCAATTTTTGCAACTTTTTCTAGCGTCTGTCTTATACGACGTTCTCAATGAATGAATGAACTTTTTGGAACCAGCAGCTTGGGGCGTGGTACTGCAAAGTTTTACTATAGACAAGAGATACTGACATACGTTTCGTTTCCGCAGATCCGACTTACGCTTTGTAAACTTTGCTTGTGAGATGGTCATTCGTTTTTCAAAATTCGATTTAAAGGCAGTGCTCATGATGAGAAACTTGCCCGTTTTTCGCAGGAAAGTAAACTTTGGGTCCTTCTGAGAATAGTGGGGATGGAAGTAACTCGAAAAAGGTCAGGCTTGTGTGAAAATCTCGTGAACCAGTCGACCCATTGGATCACCCCGCCCAAGCCATAAGGCAGTTGTCTATAGTTTCTAGTGCCATACTCTTTATTCCTGAAAATTGTAAGATCTAAACATGAGCATTCAACTTTCTTAATTTTTCAAGAGTTTCTGGTATACGAAACAGACAGCAAAGTCACTTACCTAAAAATTTCAAAGCTCGAAACAATTTGCGACGTTTGGTTTGACGTTCTCTCTGCAGTGCGCAGAACACACCAACAGGCGTTAATAAATAATAAATGGTTTTTTTAAGAACTTCTTTATTCGGCTTTCAAAAGTTCTATAGAGACGTTTCCCAATAATCCTCTACATCGAGAACTTGCCCAATGAGAAACATAGAAAACTAGAATACGGCTTTCTATCGTGGACACAGCCTCTAAAAAGTTTTGAAAAAATCCGCTTATCCCTGGATGCACACGCGAGAGAACTATGGGACCTCGGCTTGGTACAGAATGTGCATCTTATTGAATTCAAGTTCATGAATTCAGGTAAGTGTGGTCGAATGTGCTCAATAAATTCAAAAACTAAAAACTCAAAAAGCTTCTTAAGTTCAAGAAATGATTCTGAACTTTCACGCAAAAAAATGATTCAAAACCTCGTCAACATCAACGCTTATAGGACTGAAGAGGATGAATGTGTAAGTGTTTCCCTAAGAGAGGAAATGAATTTTGAGAAAAGCAAGAGACACGCTTTCGTTCCAACAGAACTGAAAGACGAAGACGAGTGGATGAGAAACGTGGCAAGCCGGGTTGAGTGGATCGATAAATGGCATGGCTGGCTTCAGCGGCACTGTGATTTTGCCGCAGTAGCTCCGCAATAGGACCGCAATCATTGCGGCGCTATTGCGGTATTTGACACAAGTGCGAGCCCACTGCATCGTCATTGCGGTACGACTGCGGAACTATGGGGACTGCGGCACGATTGCGGTACTACAGCGGCCAGTTCTCTCAGAGTTAACACTTAAGAGACCGCCTGCTCCACGGCGAATTTCCACAGCGGACCGGTGCGCTCCACGGCAAATCGTTTCCGTGGGTGCGCAGTGTGGACACGCGGTCCGCTGGGAACCATTTTGATCGGAGCAGGCTTTCATTCTTAGACAACCAATATTCCTTTTTTACTCCACCTAAGAGTATGTCGCTCCACAGAGATCTGGGTTGAGGACATGGTGAAGCAATGATCCACCGCTTTTTCGCGGACCTGCTTTTTTATTTTGGAAGTTATTCCAGCTTTACATGCAGAAGGCTGGTTACGAAATAAGCCTTTGTTTGTCGACTTCTGGAATTTTCTTTAGGTTATAGCTAATGGTTAGGATTGAGCCGTGCTAGGCCGACCCGGAGTATTGAAAATTTGAAAAATGAACAAACGTCTCCTTTGTGATGCCCTAATAAACCTCATGTAGAACTTTCGGCGGACTCAAATACTTTGATCTACCAAGTTGTCCGATTCGACCGACAGAAACTTTATCAGAACTCTCAAAATGGGAATCAGATTTATGATCAGCACCTCCTCCTCCCTAATGGCCACGTGAGCGAAGTCGCACCAAAACCTGAAACGTTTACAAACGGGTAACGAACGACAGACGCCAGCGAAGCTTTAGAAAACTGTGAAATATACACCACTTCATTGTTCAGCGCCTCCAAACATACCCCGTAGTTTAATTTCAGTAAAATTTTAAGCACTGAACTATTTATAGGTTTTCACCCATTTCCCCCAAGTTACCCTCCACTCGAAATTTAGCGAAAATTTAAACAACGTTGACCGATGGCTTATATACCGCAGTCGAAAAAAATTTCATTGGAAATTGAAAAGTAAAAACCAGAACCTTGTGCAGCATCTCGAATAACCCTCGAGGTCAATGCAGCAAAATTTTGAACGATGACCTACTACAGTTATCTTAAATAGGTGTCACTACTATTTCGACAATCAACTGTAGAACATCAGTTCCTGGATAAGCATCATTGATACCACTTCTTAAGCCTAGTTTTGACTGCATCGCTGCTGTTTTTCATCGCAGTGATTTCACACCCGCCGCTGCAGCGATGTAGCAGCGGCAGCGATTCTGTTCATAGTGCATAGGCCCACGGATGATAGAAGAAATTCAATCAATCAGTAAAATTAATGGCTGGTATTCATAAATAACGCGTTTCGACTCGAAAACACTGATATTGTCATGTGAAAGAGTCAACGTTCACTGGACGAAACGTGTCATTCGCTGGCAATCGCTCCATCGCTGCCATTTTGGCCGCGATGGAGCGATGGTCAGCGACCATTGAGAATCGCTCCGCAAGCAGCGATGCAGTAAGACATAGGATTCCGTCGCCGCGACCCAGCGATGTAGGACGTTTGCCACGAAGCGATCACAATTGGAGCGGCTTTCCATTACGCGCGATGAAAAGGGACAGTTGTCCCTCGCATGGCCGCAGCGACCACCCGCAGTCAAAACTAGGCTTTAGCCAAGTTTGGAACGATTTATTTCCAGCCAGCGAAGCTCGAAAAATTGAAAAGTGCCATTTCCTTAGATGCTTGTAAAATTACTAGGAACACTGAAAATGCTTGACCACTGTGAGTGTAAATAGGTTACATTATGAAGAACCTATCCGTAATTTAGAAAGACTCCACGCCAGAGAAATATAAAAAATATTAAACGTTTCATGGCGTGGGTGCGCAGTGTGGACACGCGGTCCGAGGGGCAAAACAGCCGTGGGTGCGCAGTGTGGACACGCGGTCTCTTAAGTGTTAACGTAATACCTAATCCGGCCGCCACATTTCGGTTCAGTTTCCTTCGAATAATATATTTTCGCGCTCCATTCGCCTCCGCGCGCGCATTGTCATTGCAGCGCGTTTGTAGCAATTTTGTCAAAATCTCGTATCGGATTCCATGAGCACTCACACCCATCGTCTCGGGAGACGGGCGACGGCAGAGGAAAAGGTTAGAGCGCAGACGGCGAGGGTCAACGCGCAGACAGCTAGTGTTCATTATCATTGGAGCGCGATAGACAGATCGTTGTCGTTCGAAGGGCTCAGTACGCATTACGAGTTGCCAGTTTGAGCTCTTTTCAAAGATTATAGAGGTAGGCATGCTGTTTTAGAGTGGTGGGCAACCTGATTTATCCAAACAAATGCAAACATACTGGAGTAAAAGGCATATAACATTTATCTAAAAAGAACAACTTCGAGAAGCATTTACTACATCTGTCATCTAATCTATTGGCTACCAAATCAAAATAATGGCTGGGCATTGAGATCAATAGTGAAACACTGTGTTTTAACAAGAACAGCTTTCACAAACATCCACTACATCAATGAGCTGATCTTGCGGCTATTTAGTTTAGATATGGATGGCATTCTGCTTCTGTAGGAGGCCTATTCACGGTGTTAACAAACAGGTTGTACCCACGGAGCTCTTCAGTAATTTCATCCTGCCTGGTTCCTTTCTTGGTGGGTATGTAGATAGCTCTGACCAAGTTCATCGTTAGATAGTGGCAAAATCTTAGAAAAAATTTAGTATGAAAACGTCCTTTTGAAATACACTTGTATACAGTGATTAGTTCTATAAGTCTCATACTTTTGACGACTGGAATTATTTTGTGCAAGACTTCGTTGGTTGTTGAAGGCATGATGTAGTTAGCCTGTGCATTGAAGTTAAAGAAATAACATTACAAGTAAAATATGGCCATCTTTTGACACTATAATAATCGCTCGATATCAGGCTCGTGAATGTGAACCAGGGCTGTGCGTAATTACGAATTACGAATTACGATTTACGAATTACGGGCGTTTTTGGCAATTTTTTTACGATTTACGATTTACGAAATTTCGGGCCAAAATCGTAACGAATCGTAACAAATCGTAACAAATCGTGAAAATGTGCTTGAGGGAACAATGTAAGTTTGTTGTCTAGGGTATAGATGAATTTGCCACTTCTTTCACACTCCTGATATTTGATTATTCTTCCAGATTTCAATGTTCGATGCAACCTTACCCTGGCATTCCCAGCCGGGCGTAGTCACCTGTAGGTCGGACATGGCGAAATATAAATGTTGATAACGAAATTCAATCGTGACCGACCGTTCCGCTTCTGTCAGTGACCACCCCCATGATAAACACGGGAGACGCAGACATTTGCTGGAGCTACTGTATATCAGAGCCAAATTCCGGTGCGCAGTTGGAGACAACCGCTGTTGCAACACGTAGTGCAGGCAGAATCATGCTGGGGACCACGAGGTCCAAGCACGATAATGCTTGAAGACAGTGTTCACGAAAAAATGTGTTTCAGTTTCCACTAGGAGTGGGTAGTTGAGAAGCACACTGTAACGTTGACGTCGAAAGAGCGCATGAAAACGGGCCAGGAAGAGCCCCAAAAAAGCCCGAAGTTGCCACTTCGAGCGCAAGGCAAACCCCAAAAGCGCAATGCTCGCATTCCGGCGTGTACAAAAGAAAACTCGAGATCGTGGGATGAGCGATGGTTTGCGATCAGTGGCCCAGTTCTACCCTTCATTCTCAACTTCTGTCTTTATCCAGGTGAGCTCGCATACATCGGCTGCAAAAGACGGAAGTTACAAGCCTCGAACGACTCGTCCACCATGCTTCCCTAGCTCAGTGTTTGAGGGACCATAACTCCGTTCCCAGGAGGTCTTGTACGATTTCAGAGACATTATTGGAATCAGCATAAGACCGTTTTTAAGTTGGGCTTTAAAACACAAGAAGATTTTTATCGTGAACACTGCCTTTAAGCTGCAGGCTGCACAAGCGGTCGTCTGCAACTGCGGACAGAAATTCCACCCCGATATAGAAATTAAATATGAGGTTTGGCTCTAAATACCTGGCTGGCTTATAAAAAAATAAAGGTTGAGACCCAATGTGCACATCATTGTACAAGTTCACGGAGATTTCGAAAACAATAATCACCACGTATCCATTTTCAGCGGTTCAAAAGTTACAAGCGAAAAACTGGTATTTCGTGAATTGGAATTCGCTGAAGGACCGGGAAAATATTTTTCTGACCTGAAAACTATTCGACAAAAAGTTTCATGGAATTTTCCGAAACAACTTCTGGCAGATGTACATCCCCGAAAGCAATTAGCTACGAGAGGAAAAGTGGTGAATCCAAGAGTCAGTTTCAAACAGTAACCGACTCTCGTTTAACCTCGGCATTAGTTCAACATTGTTGACGTTGACCGCAGCTTTGCACGAGGTGCTATCAGGCTTCATTCGACTGACGTTTCGACGGTTTCGCCTTCTTCAGAATCTGAAAGAGCTAAATCCAATTGTGAAAATACACGACCAAACGCCATAAAGGCAAACTCTCTACGGGATTTCGAATCCGAAATTTCCAAACTGATATTATATAAGTTTGGAAATTTGGGAGTCGAATTTCTGAAGAGAGTCAACCGCTACGGTGTTCGATCGTGCATGTTTATAATTGGATTTGGCTCTTTCAGAATATGAAGAAGGCGAAACCGTCGAATAAAGCCTGATACCACCTCGTGCAAAGCTGCAGTCAACGTCAACAGTATCAGCTCGGAACAATTTTACAAAAAAGTATGGCAGCACAGTTTCAACTTTTTAAAAAGATTATTAAATGTTTTTGAAATTGAGAAATCAGTCAAATTCGAAAAGCAAAAGAAAAATTTTCAAAATGGTTCATTTTCGAAATCACAGATTTATAGAGAACCCTCACCTTTTTGCAATCCAGAATTCTGAAAAACCTTCACCTCTCGAACCGTTGTTTTCACCCCAACGAACTTATGTCTATGGGGAGGAACACATATAACTCCGCTCAGAGTAACGCTTCACAAATGTGGAAGGCAGACTTGATTTCTGTGTCAAGAAGTGGTTTTGCAGTAGCATGTATAACCCTTTGGTATTTCCACCTTGCCCAATTATCCTTCCCTTGAAAGATTGAGTTTAAACTATCCAAACGCTATTTTCTCTCATCACAGTGTTGCCCTTCTTCGCTCCCATCATTGAGCAGTGCTTGGTGAAGCGGTGATTCGCTGTTTTCGTATTTTAATGTTCTGCAAAACAAGACACAGGTTTTGCATTTGATTAAGCTTGGCTTTTCAATTTTGTCTATTGAAGTCGTTAATATCCCGCGTATGTATACTGATTTTTTCATGTACTGCTCAAAACAGTGTTATTTTGAAACACAATCTCAAACCTTCTCCGATATGGAAACACCTCATCTGGAATGCTTGGGTGTTTACACATCGAATGAGGTTTGGATATGTGCGGGCTTACTACCTACTAATTATCAGTTACGAATTACGAATTACGAGAAATTTGGAAAATTACGATTTACGAAATTACAAAATCCAGTTACGCACAGCCCTGATGTGAACTTAACGCGAGTGACTCCCTAGAATTGAACCATGAATATGAAAAGTTTGCGATTTCAGAGGAGGGACAATCCATTTAGAAATTATACATTTAATACACTATATATAGCTTTGATGGCATCCATATTACTCTCTCTGTCACCAGTTACATCCTGCACTTCTGATATTCACACCCTGCGATGTATTCGGTGGCTCATTTCATGCCTTACCCCGTTTGCCGTCCCGGGTGAACGGCCGCGAAGGTGAGAGAGGGAGAGTGCACGACAACGAGACGCTCGCCGCCGCCTGTGACGTCATCGCGCTGTCTCGGGTGTGAGTTCTCCGGCAACCCCTTTTGAGGTTCGCCCTCAGTTCTGCCTCCTTCTTGGAGTTCTTCTTGGCTTGTGGTGCAGTGTGAAATGGATCAGGATGTTATAAGCGCTGCATTGTGCTCTCGATCTCAGCAGCTCACATTGAAGACACTGCTCAAGGATAACAAGGAACACCGTTCGAGTGTTGACGATTTTTGTGAGTTGTTTATATCGTATTTTTCTTCAATATGCTCCTCTTTTTTTTCCCGTTTTTTTTTGCATTGGGTCGACGCCTCGATTGAGCTGAATTCTTGGGCGAACACGAAACTTTACGTCTTTGTAGGGCGTTGTTAGTGATAAATGTAATTGAGAAGCCACGGGTTTTCTTGAAATCCAATGCCCTGACTACAAATTTTAGAATCTGACTTCAATCAATCAACAGCTTTATTTCTCAGTAAAGAAATACACATACTGTGTATAAATAAATAAAGAGGTAGAGCTTCACACTATTAAAAAAAACACTAGCAACAAAAGCACCCTGAATTTAAAGCTACAACAAAATGGACCCGAGATCAGAGTCCGTGTACCGACCTGAGATCAAGCATGGATAGTCTGTGTTTGAAAATCTGAAAATTTCCGGCCTCGAATATTTCCGAAGGCAATTTGTTCCAAATTGGATAAAACTGAACGCAAAAGAATGTGGCACGCTAGATTTTGAGGTGAATGCACGTTCGAGCTGAAAACCGTGTTTTCGAGAGCGTGCAGAGTATAGTTGTAAAATTTCGAAAACTGAGCGGCAACCGGCTCAGTTCTCTAACCGTGACTCTGTTTTGCACGTCTCGCTTGGCACGTGTGATGAAGAAATTCTTGCCGAGTGCATAAGCAGCCGCTTTCCCTGATTTGAAGACGTTCTCCTCGAACTCAATAGCGGAGCTCATCGAGGGAGCGGACTTGCCGGAAATTTTTCTCAACACTTTCCACGTTGTAGTTCCGTCAGCCTTGAAATTTAGCTTTTCAGTGAACTTCTCCCAGCGCTGCTTCTTGTTCTTGTCCAGGTCCTCCTTGATCTCATTATCCAGCACAGCTATGTCCGGGTCTAGATGATCAGCGGCTCTCCTCTCATCTCTGGTTCTTATCTTCTGCATTATTTCCCTGCTGACATTTGGAAAAAAAGGTTTTGACACGACCCTAAGGAATTGCTGCTTTCATGGCCTTGCGGATGGCATTTGTTAAATGGCGTTCTTTCTGATGGACATCACCATTCCATAGGTAGTCGACCGCATGGCGGAGTGCAACATCTCTGAACAGGGTCCAGTCTGCTAGGCCTAAATTAAGATAAGTACGATGACGAAAACCAGAGTAAGGGGCAAGAGAGTCAGAGAGATCAATATAGACAAAGACGGGAATTTGATCACTGGAAGGAGTTGTGGATGTGGACCACGCACAGGCATTAAAAAGATTGGAAGACACAAGAGAGATATCTGGGCTAGAAGGTGGGCCGTTGGCAGGGAGACGAGTGGGCTGGTCATCATTGAGGATAACCAGATTGCACTCCTCAGCCCATTCCTCGACGTCAGCCCCTCTGGCGTCAGAGTCAAGAGCAGAACAGAACGTGTGAGCATTGAAGTTACCTGCAAAGACAGCTGAAGTGGAGAGTGAGCAGTCGTGCAACTGCTTAAGGAGAGGTATAGGATTGTAAGACGGTGGGCAAGCTGTTACAGGGTGAATATAGATGTTAAATAGACATAAAGGGGTTTTGAGGGGGAGGTGGACAGGAACGTACTCAAGAGTACCGTCCTAAGGAGTATTAGGAATAATATGAGAAGGTAAGGCAGATTTCACAAAAGTAGACCTTCCGCCCCCAAGAGCAGACCTTGGCATGTGATAGGCGGTGTATCCTGGAATGTTAGGCTGGGGGTAAGTAGTAGAAGGAGAGAGCTTGGTTTCTTGAACCATGATAACATCCGGGTGATGAGAACGTGCGAAAAGAGAGAGTTCAGGTAATTTGGTGCGAAGGCCGTTGAGATTAATGTGAACAATGGAGAGGGGGCGGTTGGTAGTTGAGGAATCAGAGTTGCTGGGGGCAGAGCATGGAACACAACGAAAGGATGAGTCATGATGCCTCACAGAACTGAGGCCCGAACAGGAGAGATGCACCCACCTTTGGCATCCGAAGCACTGGACGCTGGTATGTCTCCAGTTAACATCCTTGCCGCACGTGGCGCATAGGTACTTCTGCGCTGGACCAGGATTCCTCTCGACGCCGGGCCTTTGTAATAAAATCCTCAGGAGAGCTGCGGCCGACCAGCACCTCTCCCATGACAAAACCCCTTTTCTCGGAGGGGTTGACGTCGGTTTGCACGGAGGCTATCTTTCCTCCACACTGCCACGGCACGAACGTACGACATCTCGGCAGCGTACCGCCTTTCATTTAATACATCAACCCAGGATTTTCGCCCTCCTTCCGAAATCGGAAGAGTCGTTGCTGCGCCGAAAAATGGGCGTGGTCAAGTGATATGACCAAGTGGCTAGCTACTCAGTGTAGAATTTTCTTGTATAGTTGCTTTGCATACTTTTTCTTTCCTTGTTGTCCTGAAAAGCTTGTGTATGGATAACACTGCGCCTCCCAACGACGAATGAGTATTTGAAGATTTGTTTCCATATTTTTATTAATATGCATTTATGAAGATTGAAGTTTGTATATGAACATGTTGCAAATGCAATGGAGTGATGATTGATTTATTACACGGTAGAACCGTGTCAGAGACAACAACAGAAATAAATACCCAAACCGCAATTAAGAGACTAAACGCACTAATGTCAGTCGAACAACAATAGACAAATGGACCAACTGACTATTAGGCGTACACCGGCACCATGAAGAAAAGTGATCTTACCAACATTACTCCTGGGACAACAGATAACCTCGCAAGTGTCTTTTTGAATTCACTGAGTTTCTCCACTACAAAACCTGACCGGAAGTACTTGGATGTTTTCAAAGGCTTGCCTGGAATACCTGGTTTATTAATCACCGTTTTGCCTCAACTTTGTTCCGAAAATATCCGAAATTATCCGACCGGATATCCGTATCCGAATCGATCCTTTATCCGAAAAATTATCTTCGGATAACAATTATAGTGATGCTGCGCTCACCTGCTGCCAAACGCTCTATTGCTGTCTCTAACCTTCGCTCCGTCTCCGCAAGCGAAAGAACTACGGGAATAAGACGTTTTTACCGCGTGTAATTCATATCCTTATACTTTTTTTGTATTTGTTTTTTTGTATTTGTTTATTACAGGTCACGCCTGCATAGTTAAGTTACATAGAAAAACAAGAGAAAACATTGAATATAAAAAGAAAGGAAACAGATATAGTACCAATATGAATTGAAACAGGCTCAGTCATCCTCAGTCATCAAGTACTGATCCAATCTACGTTTGAAAGCGGAAAGAGTTGTAGGGAGGTTGCCCCTCTTGAGTAACTTTTCAAACTCACTTCCTGCTCTATTAACAAAGAAGTGGTGCCTCAAACTTTTCCTGGCTCTGTTGCGGACAAGTTTGAAGCTGCTGCCTCTTGTGGTAGACGCCCTGAGCTGGAGGAAACCGTTTGGCTTGAGTCCAACATGCCCACACAAGATCTTATAAACCATCAGAAGATCAAACCTTTCCTTCTGCAAGCCAGCGATTCAAGTTGTAGTTCTTTATTCCTAGCAATGCTGGAGGGCATTTCATCATAGCTGAGACCCCTGACCTTGATCATCACCTTGCGTGTGAAGCTGTTTTGGAGTTTTTCCAACACACCCCTGGTCGAGACCTTGTGAGGGTTGGAAATTACAGTCCCATACTCAAGGTGTGGTCTAACATACGTTTTATAAGCATTAAGAAGCACCCTTTCGTTGTTGCTGGACAGGGCTCTGAACATGCTATACATAACTTTACTAGCTTTAGACACAGCCTTAGCACAATGAGCATCAAAGGTGAGATCGCTGCGTACCAGGAAACCCAAATCCATTATCTCGTCGACAACCTCGAGCTGTTGGGCCATCAATGGTATAAACAGCAGCTGAACTATCGCTTCCAATGTGCAAGACTTTAGTTTTTCCTTTGAGAGCAGCATACTCCACTCTCTAGACTGAAGCTTACAACCTTATCCAAAGCCATTTGCAAGTACTCCTTGTCGCATACCGTCTGGATAGGAGAGAAAATTTCAAAATCATCCGCAAAAGCACAGCATTTAACCTTACCAAACGTAACTATTCGTGGCAATTCATAAGTAAATATATTGAATAAAATTGGAGAGAGAACTCCTCCCTGGGGTACTCCACTGCAAACGGGTTTGGGATCAGAAAAGTCGAGTTGACTCGAACAACAAACGACCTATTGCTTAAAAAAGGCTCTTATCCATGCTATAATTCTAGGATGAATGCCAACTAGGGCGAGTTTGGACATGAGTTTGGAATGAGAGACCCTGTCGAAAGCCTTGCAAAAGTCAACATAGATGACATCAACCTCTTTTCCTTCATCGACGATTGAGGTCCATGGTAGTCCAGGTACTTGAAGCAGTTATGTCCCGATGTTTGTATATATGTATGTATCTAACGTCGGCATGGATCCGGAATAGACCTTGCGTTCGCTGTTGAAGGTTGGGGCAAACTCGGTGCCATATGCTATAACATAGGTGCACCGAGTTTGCGCCAACCTCCAATGGGGACCGCTAAGTCTCTTCGGGATCCATGCCGATGTTATGTATGTAGCTAGGTGTGTGTCTATGTGCGTTTGTCCCGCGGATCTTCGGAATGGCCGATTAAAACAGGAATTAAATGGTACCAGCATTCGGGTGGGTGGGAAGTTTATCGATTATCAAAAAATTAGCCTGAATCACCTCTTCTGCGCCTCGGGGCATCCAAGTTTGCACTTTTGGCCGTGGGTCATGGAAATTTCTATGAGTCACCTAGCGCTAGAAGGGTCAAGCTCTAATCAAGCCGACAGGAATTTAGTAGTAGTGGATGAGATGCTGTTCAAAATCGCCAGGGTTTGAAGAGTGTGCAGGACCTCAGAGGGAGTGTGCAGGACGTCAAGCCTAGTTTTGACTGCAGGTAGTCGCTGCGGCCATGCGAGGGACAGCTGTTCCCTTTTCATCGCGCGTAATGGAAAGCCGCTCCAATTGTGATCGCTTCGTGGCAAACGTCCTACATCGCTGGGTCGCGGCGACGAAATCCTATGTTTTACTGCGTCGCTGCTTGCAAAATACGCTTCAACAGCCGTTATGACCTCTTCATTTGATGAAAAACGCTTGCCACGCATAAGTTTTTTGAGTTCTGGAAACAAATGGAAGTCGCTGGAGGTCAAATCTGGTGAGTACGGTGGATGCTCTAACAATTCGAATTTTAACTCATGGACTTTAGCCATTGTCAAAATGCTCTTGTGACACGGTGCATCGTCCTGATGAAAAAGAATTTTTTTCTTCTGCAAACCGGGTCTTTTTTCGCGATTTTTTTCCTTCAACTGGTCCGAAAGGTTGTAATTGTAATAATATTCAGAAACAATTGTTTAACCAGTTTGCAAGTAATCGACAAACGAAATTCCTTTCGCATACCAAAAAACTTATCCCATAACCTTCTTGGCCGATTTCCGGACACGAACTCGTTTCGAAGCCGAACAACCAGGCTCACATCACTCTTTAGCCTCTTGTTTTGATTCAGGATCATGGTGATAGACCCAAGTCTCATCCATAGTGATGAATCGATGCAAATCCACTTTATCCTTTGTAAAACGCTCCAAATGTTGCTGAGAAGGTCGCATTCGAATGTGTTTTTGTCCCATTGTTAGCGACTGCGGCACCCTTTGTGCACACAGCTTTCTAAAACCCAAAATTTCATTTAAAATATGGCTCACACTGCCTAATAAGATGTGTAGAGCCTTTACTCAATCTCTCTCAGTCGATCGACGGTCTTCCAAAACCATATGCTGTATTTCGGCTATGATTTCTGGTGTTGATGCGATTTTTGGACGTCCTTCACGTTCAAGGCTTGTACGACCGCGTTTAAATTCAGCAACCCATCTTTCTTCTGTACTTATTGTAGGTGAACAATCATTATATATTTTTAACATTCGTTCGTGAATTTCTTTTGGTGCTACACCTTCCAAAAATAAGAATTTTAACACTGCACAATATTCAATTTTTTCCATTGCTGCGACACGGGCGACACTAAATGGCTTGTAAACAAAGAAGGAATTGACAGATTGAAATGAAACTTCACATCCGTTCATATGGAGAGTGTACCAACAAAATAAAAAAAATTGGGCTAGTAGGAACCCTCTCTTACGGACGACAAAACTTATTGAACAACCTGGTACGTAGAATCTCAAAAACTGCAAGTTTTAGCTCGCTGCTCTAGGGGTGGACTGCAAGTCTCAAGTTGCTGCCTCAGCTGCGAAGCAGCAAGCTTTAAGATCGCTGGCACCCTCAGAAGCTTTCAAACTAAAATTCCCATGAATCGTCGTGTGGTTCATCATGCTTTTCCCTCCGCGTACACACCCTCTCTCTCACTATCTTTTCCCTGTCTACGACCATACATGCGAAGTACAGTGGGAATTTCGTTTTGACATAGACTATAATTCTGAAGTGTAGTAATATGTAGTCAATGATTTAGGTCAGGAGAGTGCTGAAGCAGTTTCACGCGCATTAGAAGAAGAACAGAAATGTGAAGATTCAATGGCTGCACGAGATGAACAACAGAGGAAGATCGACGCATTATCAGGTATAAAACTCTTCAGAACGAACCCAATTTTGTAACCCTCGTCGGCACTTTCGATCTTTCCCCGTTTTCCTCCTTGACATCTGTTCATTTTATCCATAGTTCTTTTTTTTGGAAGAATTGTTTCCTTTAGTGTTTCAGGATGTGGTATATACATTTAAGCGCATCAAATCAGCAGCGTTGAGCGTCAGATTTGAACCTGCGCCTTGTATCTGGACCCGCTAGCATCAGAATCAGAGCACTAGTTAAGGTGTGAAGCTTCGGAGGGGGGGGGTAGTAGACCTCCAAAAAGTTGAGGGGAAAGGCCATGAGGTAAACCAAGCTTGCTTTGTGTTCTGACCAACGCTAGATTTCATCACACCTTTGCCCTAAGCGAGATTCTTCCTACAGGTAACATACAAAGTAGTGGCTGTATACTATCGCTGCTTTGTAACCACATTTTCTTCTCCTTTCTTTAGTAGTCAGTCTAGATTAGGGGTTCTCAAACATCTACTTTGATTTACGTCGGCTTCAGGCTTAGCAGTGTGAGGACTTTTTGAAAAAGGACCGAACGAACTAGATTCGAATAAATTAGTTCTTTTTTTATTTTAAACGAGTGACTTTGTATTAAATTCTTCTTCTTCTTCTTTGCAGCCACGTCGAGGGTTTTGTCATAGGTGAAGAAACTGGGCGACCAGTAGTGGATTCGTCCATAGATCCATTGTGGTCAGCGTGGTAGGTTTCACCGGACAGTGAAATAAATGTGCTGTATCATGGCCGATAGTACCGCAGTCCGGACAAACATCAGATTTGCTGCTGTCAATGTTGCTGACGTAAGACATGAGCATTGACGAGTGACCGCAGCGCAACGATGCGAGTGTGCATCTAGCCCTTCTTCCGAGTTGAGTCTCGGATTTGCAGACTGGGGGCGGTACTTCTCCTAGCATGAGATTCCCCGCCGCCTTCTCAAGATGACATCGTACGAACTTGGTGTGCTCCTCGCGCAAAAGACGGAGTCGTTCTTGCTGTGAGTCGTGCCATCTTTGCAAGTTAACTTTGCATGGAGCATCGGCAAATGGCATACTTTTGACTCTCTCTCTAACGGGGTTAAGCACTCTCCAGGACGGGTGGTTTGGTTTCTTAATAATATTGATTTTTAATTGTTGGGCACAGTGCTCCTTCATAGGCAATAGACGGGCTTCGGCATGCAGATGCTCGACTGGGGAACTCTTTGCACATCCGGTGGCAATGCGAAGAGCGGTATTTTGTACGAATTGCATCTTAATCCAGGAAGATTCTGAAACTAGATGCTGCCAAACCGGTGCGGCGTATTCCATGGCTGGCTGAAGAATCGCCTTATACGTCATGAGTATCGTTTCCTTTTCTGCTACCCCATGAGGTACCGCCAAGGGCCCTGAGAACATTGTGTTTGGCTTTAACGATAGCCTGCTTCTGCTCTGTATTCTTATGAAACTTGAGCGACGGATCGAGCACAAGCGCCGAGCAGTTTTGGAAATCGAGCTGCAGGGGCAGACGGTCTCCATCCCACTCTACCTCCGGGATGAGCTCTGTGCTCGTATGGGTCCGTTGTTAGGACGGATACTGATGATTTCGATGTGCGGAGATCTTTATCATCTTGTCGTCGAAGAACCTCTTCAGCGTCTTCAGGTACTCGTTGATCTTGGTGGCGGCTACCTTAATATCCCGGTCTCGACACATGATTGTTATGTCATCGGCGTACGCGACAGTCTTGATATCCTGTGGTGGTTCAGGCATATCTTCGAGATACAGACTGAAGAGAGCTGGTGATAAAACACCGCCCTGAGGGACTCCAGCTGCCATGGGAATACTGTTGGAGGCATGGTTCTGGAACATGACTTTTGCCCGTCGACCTTTGATAAAGGCCGATGTCCAGCGCTTTTGCCACGGTGGTATTGACGACTCCAAAACGTTTCTTGACAGGACTCCTAGGTTACCCGTATCGAAAGCCTTGGTGAGATCCAAAGCGACAGATACAGTTCTCAATGGCTTCAAAGCGTTGAACCCGTCGATTGCATAGCTAGTAATTTCTAGCAACGCAGTAGTTGTAGAATGCAGCCTTTTGAACCCGTGTTGAAACAATTGTTTCTCGTTGTGCTCTGCTGAATTCTCCACAATGAGTTTTTCGGCTACCTTAGCGAAAGGTGACATCAAGCTAATGGGACGATATCCCTTTATTGATGACTGAGGTTTGCCTGGCTTCGGCAACGGGATAGCGTTGGCTGTCTTCCAGTTTTGGGGAGTAATACACGAGCTGAATGAAGTGTTAATCAGATCAACGACGAGTGGGAGGATCTCAGTCGGGAGCTTCTTCAGTACAGCAGGACAAATGCCGTCGGGACCGACAGCTTTGGAGTTCCGCATGTCCTTTATGATCTTCTCTACGTGCGCCTCAGTGTACGCATCGGCCGTGCTCATGAGCGGGAGGCGGCACAGCTCTCTAACTGTCACTCTATTCTGTGGACCTCGCCTTGTACTCGGGACAAAGAAACTTTCCAAGAGAGTAGGCGGCTTCCTTACCCGTCTTGAAAACGTTATTATCAAATTCAATGGTGGATACGGTGGCTGGCGAGTTCTTTCCAGATAGCTTCCGTAGTGCCTTCCGAGTAGCTGCACTGTCCGCCTTGAAATCCAACTGTCCCGTGAACTTTTCCCATTCTTCCTTCTTGTGCCTGTCCAGATCTTTTCTGATCTCGTCATCTGGTTGAGCAACGACAGGGTCTAGATGGTCGGCTGCTCTCCTGGCATCGCTAGTCCTAATCTTCTGGAGAATTTGTCTGGTGACGTTTGGATAGAACGTCTTAATGCGGCCAACAGGAATAGCCTTCATGGCCCGGCGGATTACATCAGACAGGTGGTGCTCCTTTTGGTGCACATTGCCGTTGCACGGATAATCAGCCGCTAGGCGGAGCGCAACCTCACTGAAGAGGCACCAGTCTGCTTGGCCTAAATTGAGATAAGAACGTTGTCGACCACCAGAACAAGGAGCAAGAGAATTTGAGAGATCGATGTGCACAAAGACAGGAATAGGATCACTAGACAATGTAGTTGAGGTAGACCTCGAGCAGGTGTTGGAAAGGTTGGAAGAGACAAGAGTTATGCCTGGGCTAGAAGATCGGCCGTTGGTAGGGAGGCGAGTGGGCTGGTCATCGTTTAAGATGACCAGGTCACACCCCCCTGCCCATTCCTCGACGTCACTTCCTCTAGCATCAGAGCCAAGAGACGAGCAAAATGTATGAGGATTAAAATTGCCCCCAAATATAGACGAAGTTGAGAGGGAGCAGTCGGAAAGCTGCCTAAGGAGTGGAATAGGGTCATAGGATGGGGGGCAGGAGGTGGAAGGGGGAATATAGATGTTGAAGAGAGAAAGGGGAGTTTTAAGGGGGAGGTGGATCGGGAGGTACTCGAGAGTACCGTCCGTGGGAGTGTTAGGTTTGAGGTGTGAGGGAGGAGTAGATAGTACAAAAAAGGAAACTCCCCCGCCTAGATATGACCTTGGAGCATGGTAAGAAGAATAGCCTGGGATATTGGGATGAGGATTTGTAGGGTATGGAGAGAGCTTGGTTTCTTGAACCATGATCACGTCTGGATGGTAAGTAAGTGCAAAGAGAGAGAGCAGAAAGCTTGGCACGAAGGCCGTTGAGATTTATATGTACAATGGAAAGGGGGCGATTGGAGTTTGAGGAATCAGAGGTGGTAGGTGAGGAGCACAAAACACATTGAAAAGAAGAGTTATGATGCCTCACAGAGCAGAGACCAATTTAAGATGCATCCACACAAGGGAACCACAACCGACACTTGATCCGTGCCCACCATCCGTCGTTTTCCTGTTTTGTGCTATTGATGAATTTTTTGCAGAAGTGATAGATGTTGATCAACTCCAGCTTGCCAGAAATCTTCGAATTGAGGTTGGTTTGGTTTGGCAGTTTTCATTCAATTTCTTTTCCTAATCCTTTGTTGTATCGTTCCCATCATTCTCCATGGTGTCGTTATCGGAACAAGGAAAGAGTCTTGGAACTGAGTTGAAGTTTTGTTTAGTGAGATGTTGAGCAACTTTGAGTTCTTCGCTCGGGTCGAGAATATTCTTCGCCCTCTGACCACAGGGCCTTGGACGGAGTTTGGTTGAGCAAGTTACTGTCTAGTGTACGAGCTACTGGTTTAGACGAAGGCTGTTGACATGAGCGAAGAAATCAGGCTTGCGCAGGTCGAAGGGTTCGAGTCAAGATTTTTATTGGTCCTGCATTTTCAGTACTTGATTTCATGCCCTAAAAATATTGCTTGTTATTCCTGCTAGTAGGAAAATCTGCCGTACTCTTGTTGCAGACAGGGTTTTACTCAACTTTATATGTTTTTCTGAGTTATTCAAGCATATCAGGATTAACTCAGCCACTCAGAGTGTGAGGTGACGAAGACTGTTTTGTTCTGTGGCCACAATGTGGGGTACATCATTTATTAGAAAAGGGCCACAACACGCGGCAATGCATATCAGTAGTAAGGTGAGTGTTGTCCTGCTTTGCTCTGGCGTCATTGATGGTGTGGCGTCGAATCGGTAAGTGGTGCAGAAGTATTTGCGGTCTCCGACCCTGGAGGCAGTTGAGTTGCTGGCGAGGCTGGTTGTCGAGGACTGATGCTCATTGGAACAAGGTGGTATTTATAGGGCTTCAACACAGTTGTACCGAGTTGTGAATAACATCACAACAACTGATACCGTTACAATGGGATACGTATATCTGCTTGGATTTGAAAGAAGACATTGCAAAAAACGTGCCAGAAATATCCAGAATCCAGGACTCTTCCACCTCTTCCGATTTCGGACCAAATATCCGTTACCCAGTATGTGTTTGGACGGTGTTCTGCTGTTTCTTCATGGGTTAAGCAACAAGTATTGCTCAAATGATTGTTTCATAATGAGAACCCGGGAGCAAAAAAAATAATGAGAACTCAGCGCTGCCTTTAGTAAAATCGACAAGTGTAATATGTGCACGTTATACTTGTTCCGAATCGAATAATCGGATGAGTTTTCGACTGTAACAGTCGGATAAAAAAGTCGACTTTTTATTTGAAAAGTCGGATATTCGAAAAAGTGTGATATCCGACTACAGTCGAAAAGTTGAATATTCGAATAGTTCAAAATTCGACTATAGTCCGGAATTCGGATATCGCGACCCAACCACAAAAAAACCACGTCAATCACACTCGTGGAGAATAATCATGTTCTTACGGAAGGCCTGCTTCATATCGATCGTCGTTGCTCAAGGATCGAGGCGAGGGCTAGCTACTTGCGCGATTCTGTATTTAATTTTAGTTATTAATTTAAACATATTATTTAATTTTTTTCTGAGGTAATTTTCTTGGCCGACACTTCTAAACAGCGAAAACTAACCCAAAATTGGAACTATACAAGTACAGCATCAAATAAGAAAGTTTCTATATAATCTCGTCAACCAACAGAGGCCCCTTTTTACAACTGAACTCTCTCTCTCGTAAAATACCACAGCGGCTTGTTTTGGCTATTCAGAAGTGCCGGCCAAGAAAATCACTCTCAGAAAATATTGTTCACTTTTTGTAGACTCTCCTCACTCCACTTTTCTATTGTTCCGTTTTTGTTGATACTTTGTGACACAAATCAAACCACTTCTGCCTGGAAGACCCTTTTGAATAGAATTGTTCACTTTTTCTGTATATTACGAAGTTGTCCCTGAAAAATTTTCCATATTTACCGAGTAACATGTATTGATATGATAATCAGTAAGTAATCAGCTTGTTGCGCACGCTACAAATGAAGCGCTACTCACGTTCAACGACGTCGTGATGACGTCATTAGATGCCCTATGTACTTTGCATCACGTCCTGATGACGTCATCAGATGTCCTATGCATTTCCACGACGTCCTGATGACGTCATCAGATGCCTTATTTCCTAGTACATACTTCCCGCGTCGCGCTACCGCGACAGTACATATCAGCAATATCGATTTCGGTCGATGTAGATGACAAGCATCATGTTGCGTCGCTCGTCGCGGGAAGTATGCACTAGGCCTATGAAATTTCCACGACGCCGTGATGACGTCATTGGATCTAGTGTTGGTCATTTCACGGATCGAATACTCAGCACTCTATGGCTGGTCGTGGAGGGTGACCCCGAGCCGCTCTTTGGAAAACCCTGACAGGAGAGATTTTGACCGCGGGGATGCTCCAGGTCCTGGGAAGAAACGGCAATGCGGTCGTTCGCAGTTGGGATCACCCTTGAGTACGGATCAGGACAGGGTGGATCGATCAAAGCGAGAATCTTCCACCTTTTTTTCACATGCGCAGCAAAAATTTACGTAGTTTATGCGGGTGATGTAGCGAGAATTTCCGTAATTTGTGAGGGTGTCGTAGCGTAAATTTCACCAACTAGGGCTAAATGTTCCGTAGGCCGCCTAAATTCGCGCGACAAAATTAGGCTAGGTGCCTCCGAACCCTGGTCATCTCCGGTTTTCGTGTGAAGCATCTCGGGACCCATTGGCAGAGAACAGACTCCTCCGCAAGATTAATTTTCGGCAACTTTTTTGAAACTTCTTGAAACTTCACTGTTCCCAAACTAAAGAGGCACTTGCCAGTCCGGCAGTATAATTCTGAATATGTGACATTTCATAGCAAACAAAAAAGTAATAGACTTTCTACCGTAAGCATCAACTTCAAAAACAAGGTTACATATAAAATTAACCAATTTTTTTTCCAAACTAACCGGGTGAATCTGACTGATTGGCAAACGTATACATTGCGGACTTCCTTTCCACATCTAAATTGGAGAATAAATCAGCTAAAAATAACACATTCGCTAGCAGCGAATTGCTCCAGAAACATGGCCAAATATACTGTCCTACCACAAGACTCTGGCAAATATAAGGCAAGCCTTAACGTCAGCCAATCAGCCATATCGATCTGATTTGGTTGGAAAGTGATGTTTCGAGCTGATACCAACGCTCGCGAGTGAATGGGTGAGAAACCGATGCGTTTTCATATTAAAAAAAGGTTAATTGCACTTAAATGTTTTTCATAGTCGGATTAAAAAGTCGATTTTTTAGTCGAGAAGTCGACTATTCGATAAAGTGCGATATCTGACTACTGTCGAAAAGTCGAATATTTGAAAAAGTGCGATATCCGATTTCAGTCGAAAAGTCGAATATTCGAAAAAGTGCGATTTCCTACTACAGTCGAAAAGTCGATCATTCGAAAAAGTGCGATATCCGACTACAGTCGAAAAGTCGAATATTCGAGAAAGTGCGATATCCTACTATATGTAGTCGAAAGGTCGGATAATCCAAAGAAAATTCATTTGGAACAAGTATAGTGCACATGGAATTATCGGTTTTATTTCGGAAGTTTTGTTTGTTGGGTTGAGCTAGATTTAATTTATTCGATCAGAGTGATAAAATCATTTCATAAAAAAGCGATTTCCAACAATAGACAGTCTCTGCCAACGCGTAGCTAGATGCCTCACATGGAAACCAGAGATTCCCAGGTTTTCGAGGCATCTAGTCTATTTCTGTCGCGAAAATTCACGTAAACTACGTAACTTCTCGCTACACCACCCGTATATTCTACGTAAATTCGCTCTACAGCACTCCACCGATTGATCCACCCCAGGGCTGTGCGTAATTACGAATTACGGTTTACGATTTACGAATTACGGGCGTTTTTGGCAAATTTTTTACGATTTACGAATTACGAAATTTTGACCTAAAATCGTAACAAATCGTGAGAATGCGATTGAGGGAACAACTCAGGCGATTCTCGGCTCCGAGCCGACTGGCAGTTCGGCTCGTTCTCTCAATCTGCGAATCGACTTCGGTTGCTGTCCAATCCACTGTTGTTGCTTTCCGGGCCACTGTTGTTGTTGTCCGGGCTCCTGTAGTTCGCCCGAACAGCAACAGCAGTGACCCAGAGATTGAGAGCAAGGGCCGAACTATCAAGCGGCCCCAATTACCCTCTAGTTCCGGGCCTGATTCAGTGTGTGCAATTTCGGACAACCGTCGTGGGGGCGCGACGCATCGCTTTTGTGCAAGCTTCCGCGCCCGCCCCTCATCAGCTGACCATGCTAGATTTTCCGAGCTTTTTCTTGATTCTCTCTTCCTTCTCAGCTCGTACGAAAGCGATGCGTCGCGCCCCACGACGCAAGTCCGCAATTGCACACACTAAATCAGGCCCGGAACCAGAGGGTATGTTCGACGCGGCTCGGGGCCGAGAATCTTCAGAGAATGTAAATTTGACTTTTTTGCATTTCTAGCATTTGATTGTTATTTCCAATTTCAACTTTCGGTGGAACCTTTCCCTGGCATTCCTAGCATAGGAGTGGGGCCGGTAATGGCGGAATATAGTGGTTGATAACGAGATTCCCGTATGATCGACTGCTCCGCTTTTCACTCGGACCGGCTCAAACGTATTATTGGGTTCCAATTTTTTCTTGTTACATGAACGAGCCAAGTCGGTGGAGCAGAGCTCCACAGACATTTATCCCTAAGGACTTCTTTCACCTCTAAGATGAAAATGAGAGGCACAGATATTTGGTGAATCTACTATCTATATCGGAGCGAAATTCCGGTCCACGGTTGCAGACAATTGCTGTTGCAACACAAAGTGCAAACAGAATAATGCTGACGCTACGAGGTCCTGGCACAATTAAACTTTGTGCCAGCACGATTGTCTTGAAGGTGACGGATCTCTAACTCCAAAGGCAAGTAAGCTTCGTGAGGAAAAAATGGGAATTTCAAAATTCGGTTCGGAACATTTCAACAAAAAATATGGCTGCACCTACCTTTTCCGGAAGGTTCTTAAAAGTTTTAGAATTAAAAAAATAAGCAAATTCTGAATGCAAAAAATAAGATCAGAAAAGTTTGTATAGCTGATCAGACAGAGCGTAACAGTGGTTTTCTTTGATCCTACTAACTATATTTGCCTAAGTGTGTGTGTGTGTGTGTGTGTGTGTGTGTGTGCGTGTGTGTGTGTGTGTGTGTGTGTGTGTGTGTGTGGTGTGTGTGACAGTGAACGGAAATTAGTCATCGTCATCCGTCGTTAACAATTGACACCCGGTTGTCACACCCACAGTCCTGGTATGGAGCGGTGGTCATTGAACTCGCTATGGTGTCAATGGACAAACAAGGAAACAATCACTTCTGAGCACTGTTCCACTGCATTTATTTTGCTTCATTCGTGCCCATTGCTTCAACTGTTCATTCATAATCACTTTCTAGAGAGACAGCTCTCTTTTCTTTCTAGGATGAGCTCAAAAACTGAGCAGGACATCAATATACAGTTCACCAATCCATGGAGAAGTGTGACATAACTTTCTCCGCAGATTCTCCTTTCAAATCTGTGTCAGACTCTGATGGGTTATGCATTGCATCGCAAGAGTTCCCTGCGTGAGCTTGATTGAGCACAGTGTAACTGATTTCCGTGGAAACATACAGTAGTGTGCATGTTTTTTCAGCAAAAAAAACGTTTGTGGCGTTTTTTGCGCATACAACTCTGAAAAGTATTGCCGCAGTTTCGTCGCAACTCCTCCGGCTTGGCGCCTGCCGGAGGAGTCGCGAGGGAGATGCGGGCAGAACCGCGAACGATTATTCATCGACCAAATCGCGGTAAGGTCGCGAAAGATTCCCGGGGAAGTTGCGGTAGAGTTGCGGAAGCGTGACCCACGGAGAAGTCGCGGAGGAGTCGCGGAAGAGTCCAGGGTCTCTGGAGAGTCGCGGTACAGTCCGGGATCGCGATGGAGTCGTGGGGCAGTAGCGGAAGAGTCGCGGCAGTATTTGTCAGAGAAAGCGCCTCATCGTCATATCTCGCTTCAAAATTGACGAAATGAGTTTCTGAGGTATTTTTCGTGTTCCTCTCAGTGAGGCAATCGCAATAGTACATGTAGGGAGTCTTTTCGACTCCGGTATCCTGTTGGAAAATGTGTATTTCCTTCTAAAATTCACATCGACCACTGGTCGAAACAGGTAAGATTTCTGCTATCACGATCCTGCGTTCAGTTCATAATGAGGGATTTTGTGGTGCAAATGTGCATTTTTCGATGCACTTCTAAAGTTGAATCTATTATTTTGTAACACTGTCATATGGGACTCAATAAAATCAATTCAGAAATTACTTCGAAACGCCGCAAAACGCTTTTTCTGCAAAAAGATGCTCTGCAATTCAAATATTCCATTGATCCTAAAGCACGTCCACAAGTACGCCGCCAAGCGGCGTGGGTGCGCACCTTGTTATCTAGATTATGTAAAGTCTGTCCGACTGAGACTGTCTGCTCAGGCGGTCGGCGTGCGTGACAAGCGGTCCTTGCGACGGCATTTATTCGGACGAGCCTTTCCACGCTTGCAAACGGGTATCAGGGCTACTATTCATTGTTTGCCTAATGCTCCTTCTCGTCGACTTACAAGTTCAAAAAATGCCTTCCGTCAGCCGCTCGACACACACGCCGACCACGTGGGCGGACAGTCTCATTCGACCGGAATTTATGTATCTGCGGGGGATAAAGGCTGATTATTTTGTTGTTTTGCTTATTGTTTTATTGTTTTTTATCCTCAAATTGGAGACTTGTAGGGAACCTTTACCTTTTTGCATTTCAGAATCCTAAACAACCTCCACCTCTCGGACCCCTGCCCTAGATTTATGGAGAGAAAGGCCGCTAAAAGTGACGCTTCACAAATATAGAGGACAGATTCGACTTCTACATTAAAAAGTGGTATCGGGACTGTTTGTTTCATTTGAAAGGGCCACCCCTATCTACAAGTACGTATATAAGTTTGTATCCTTCCCTAGACAGATATGGCCTAAAACTCCCCAACACCGAATTTTTCTCCTCTCACAGTTTTTCCCCCTTTTGGCTTCCACCGAATTGTGTTTAATATAGCGATGATTCTTCAGATTTTCATTTTGAAGAGTAGGGCAAAGCGTGCCACAGGTTCGGTACTTGAACAAGCTTAAAATTTTACTTTTTTCTGAAGTCGTTTCTGTCCCACGTATGTACCCAGAAAATTTCTTCAAGTACTGCTCAGAACAGTTTTATTTTGAAAACAAACCTCAAGCCCTACCTTCGATGTGGAAACACCTGTGGAAACATTACTCATTATCAGTTTCGACTTACGATTTACGAATTACGAGGACTTTGAAAAATTACGATTTACGAAATTACAAAATTCAGTTACGCACAGCCCTGATCCACCCTGGCCTGATCCATGCTAGAAAGGCGATCCCGGCTGCGGCCGACCGCATTGCCGTTTCTTCCCCTTGGCCTGCAGCATCCCGCTGTCAAATTTATTCTTGGTAAGGTCTCCCAGAGATTTGCACGATGTTACCTTCCACGCCTAACCTCAGAGCGTCGAGTAATCGCTCAGTGAGATGACTGGAGCACCCATAAGCGAGCGGCATTGCGTTCCCCGTAACTAGCAAGGGTTTGAGATTGCTCTTCAGCCAGGGTTGAGTAGGCCGTTTTGCCGAATTTCGGCGGAGCTACGACCCCCGTGTTGACCATTTTTTTATTTCCAAAATGTTCACGACCCCCTATGCTTATGTGTATAGAAATATTTTTTGGAAACAGTGAAATATTCGAAACAAAAGCCATTCACGCAAAAATCAATGAAAAAAAAACAACAAAAAGACCTCAATGAAAAAATCGAAGGTTTATATAACCATCTAAACGGGCCCCAAAATATAATTAGTCCAAAATACAAAGCCACGCGTCACGTCGCTCGTAGCTGGAAGTTCTATCCCGGCCAAACACATTCATATCGACATCGACACTATTCGACTGCATCAGAAATAATGGAGAAGAGAAAGAGAGAAAATTCCTAAAAATCCTTTTTCTTCATAAATCTTTTACAGACCCAACCCCCCAATTCTTCTTCTTTGTTTCGAAAAATTTCCTGAACTTTTACGACTCCCCTGTTGTGCCGTGGGGTCACAACCCTGCTCAACCTCTGTTATCGTTTCTAATAGATTTGATCATTTAAGATTAATTCAGAGAGAGGAGGAGATGCTGATTCAAAAGAGGGATAGCTTACGATCAGTCTTGGCTGCTTCTGACACGACTGCAACGGAACTTATAGCGAAGAAGGATAGAATGGACCCTATCAATGTCAAAAGAAGTCGTTTACAAGAGCTCTCAGCAAAGTGTGAGAATCTGAAACGCATGTTGATTCTCCTGCTGATGTGATACCATCTCATATTTGGAAGGCAGTGTTTACAATTATTTTTGGAAAACGGGATTCCGCAAAGAAAAAAAGTTCAGGGGCCCTTTTGTTTAATCTAGGACGAGGGAATAAAATAAAGTCCAGAAGTACAAAGAAGTTGTGGTATGTTGCACTTCCAGCTCACTAGTCTTAGTGTCAAAGGAACCAGTCTGGTTGGCGCTCTATAATCCCTCGAATTTTCTCAACACCTCAGCATTTTTTGACAGTTTCTCATGTCTGCTTATATTTGGTATTTCATCTAATCACATAGGACATTTATGTGGTTTCTTTTAGTTGACTTCATCTTTAGAGGATCGTGAGCTGCGATCAGTTGTCGATTGTCAAGCCGTATGATACCTTCTTTTAAGTGTGGGATTGACCGTGTCAGGAATGTTGATGTTTCTCTGGATTTTTTCCTGCCGCTTCCTCGTCCTTTCTGTAATCTATGCCGAACGCGTTTCTCTAAATAAAACCTTTCAGGAACGAAAAATTATTGGTGAACACTTTCTGCCTTCATATCTATAAGTACTCCTCATTTCCGTTGCCTCTTCTTTTTTACTCATTGAACTGTAGAATGGTTGCTGTGCTATTATGAACGCATATTTCTCCGTGTAAATCGTCCCAGCAAAATTTTTGTGGATTGCGACGTCTTTACTCCTGTTCTCTACTAGGGAAATAGAAACATTTCAAAAATAGCATGAATAAACATTTCAGTAAAACGTTAAAAAGTTAGAAAGCTCAAGCAAATATGCAAAATATAAACAAGCATCCGCGGGATGTAGTTCATATGAATAAATAAATATGCGGCTTTTGCAGAAGAGAGCTGCGTATACGCGCGCACACGTACGTGATGGGGCTGGGCAAGCATCGCTCAGAATTGGAGTACTAATCATTGCTGCCCGACAATTTCATCCAAACTTCGTTTCTTGTAAAGAACGAGACTTTCGAAATACATTTCATATTGATCCTATTCTTGCTGATGATCATGTATTCGCAGAAGTGTGGATAACGGCGTTAAATCTGTCGATGATATGACGTGCACTACCTTGATAAAGGCCTCTGAGGTTTTGTGTGACCTAGGTCTTGATCTCCCGAGTAAATACATCCAGGGCTCAGCAAGGTGCTGCGATGAGGCCCAAAAAGTCGATACCCCTCGAGCGGACCTCGAGGTCGCTATTCTCCACCGCTTGTTTTGCGGCAGTGTTCACGATAGTCTTCAATTTTGAGATCGTTCGCTATATTGAATAAGTGGCCCCCGGGTACAAAGAAAATGACGTAGGAAAGAAGTGAGAAAAACACCAGAAGTACCCGAAATCCTTAAGGCCGTAGTTATACGCCAGCGGGACGCTGCGGAAATAGCAAGACAACTGCCACTTATGTGTGTGTCCTAAGTGTGCTGAGGCATGCTAAAAAGAAGAGTTGTCCCAAGAAAACGCGCCGGAAGCCCGCTCGAAGTAGTTATACACGCCGCGGCACTGTATACTGTATCCTTGCGGGACCTACCCCATTGGAAATTTGCCAGTTTCCATCAGCTGATTATTTTCAGATCTTAACTTGTTAAAATGCCACCAAAACGACATAACGAGCACTGCTATGACAGGAGCAATAGATTTCTAGTGACTTCTTGCAATAAACTAGTAATAGAAACGTGAAGTAATGATAAAATATGGTTGAAACCTCCCCCAGGAGTTTTCTGGTCCGCACATGCGTCAAAGACGGCGAAGACGCAACATTGCAGACTAGTCCCTGATCCACGCGGCAAGCGGCGGCAATGTCATTGTGGGACGTTTTCATTCCGCTGGTGTATAGCTACGGCCTAAGAAGCACTCCGCTTCTTAAAGGCTTAGTATACCGTCATATCTGAATTTTTGTGGATTTTTATTTGATTGTGTAGTAGACCAAGACCCTTCCTGTTGAACACATTCCAAGTACGAGATCTCAATTTCTCGAAATAAGCGAGATATAAGCGACCACCACAGGCCCAACCTTCGCTTTCACTCACCACCGGAGCCACACCCTACCAGGATTTTCGAACTCGATAAGAAGCGGCTAAATGGATGGATGAGTTTCCAACGAGTCTTCGTTCTTCAGTCCATAGCCGGACTGTCTCCTTATCCTGACTTGCTCTCGCTCAACGATTGCGAACGAAAAGAGATGCAGGCCTGAGACAACTCGTTCAC
>JAPDOI010000242.1:1057500-1102473 GCA_029168955.1 Aplectana chamaeleonis | reverse complement strand
CTAAAAGTCCTCGAGAGGACTTTTAGCGTAACCCGCCAACTCCGGGTTTTCATATCCATCATCACTGGAGCCGTGGATTGGGCCAAGAACTGTGTAAATATACGCCAGTCCTCCCCAACGGCTGGCGCACCGTTCGTCATGCGCAGTGATAACGCAGATCAATAGCCAATTATTGCTTCCCGTCTGTTCCAGCTGACTGCTTACCTCTAATTCATTTTCTTTGCTGAGCATTTTGCGTGCTCGATTTTCTGTGTTCTTCGATTTTACGAGGACTACAAATTGAGGTTATTGTGACTGAGAAAACAGTGTCAGTGGACTTAACTAGACCAGGAAATCGCCTCAGAAATTTGATGTTGGAAGACTCTAAAGCCCAAATTTCAGATCTTTTTGTTTTTTTCCTCCAAATAAATTCATGGGAAATTTACTATTCACTTTTGTTGTGATCATGTATTTTGTTTTCTCGGGTTTTATTTTTGCTTTCTTTCTATGCAAAATTCAAAAAAGTAGAGAAAACTTATGCCTTGTCATTTCAATCTCCGCAGTATCGACTAGAATGTAAGCCGGAATCATCAATTAGTCCAATACCTTGATTACTTGAATGTTTTATTCATTCGGAGATTTTAATTTTATGTTTTTCGATTATTCAGTTCATCTTGTTATTTCAATTCAATCGTTTTTATTATATTCGATACATTCGGGATTCTTGAGTAATCGGGATTGATTAGATGTTTCAGTTATTCGGTTTCTCGAATACGTGGCCAACTTATAACGGCACATTTGAGCGTCCCTGAATTCGGAGCTTTGAAAACATTTTCAAGACACTGGAACTTTTCTTCTTGTGGAGAAAACGTGTGAGGCATTAATCCGAAGTTGTCTGCCAAGCATTCAGAATTTTCGGAAAAGGCTTCATTGATCTGGGTTCAATCATTAAAAATTTTGCAGTAGATTAATCGAAGTCTTTTGAATAAAGTACGAAATTTATCTTTTCGAGCATGTGGATTTCAAAAAAATTATTTGCGAAGTAATTTTTCGGAAAAACTCGTGAATGATTATATTTCTTCAACAAAAAGTATTTGAAAAAATCTCGGATTGAGAAGCTTCAGAATTTGCCTTAGTGAATAATTACAATTCAAGGAAAACCGAATCTCCATGTGACTGGATTGAATATCAGAAATTCTCTCTATTTATCCGAAGAAAATGTTTGAAATAACTAAAGAATGTAACCTGAACAAGAAATATGGTACTTGGAATTTTAAGCTGTTTTCATGGAAGGTTTGGAATTCTTTTCTAATTTCAATGAGAAGCTGTTCTACCATTCTGCATAGGGTTTTTTTTTCAAAAGTATTTTTCAGACAGGCTTTTGAAGGAGTAAAAAATACTGCGGAGGCAGAAATGGACATATGTGTGTGTTTTCTCTTTTTTTGTAAGCTACTCGAGAAAGTAAATATCGAATGGCCACCACTAAAGTGAGTTGTAAGGTTCTCATAATCAATGATTGAGAAAAACACTTAGAAGACCTGAGGCATTTTGAAACAAAGGACTTTCATATCACAATAACTCTGGCAGCAAAAGTGTTTTAGCCCTAGCTATTCCTGTGACAGGTTTCTCCGGCCAAGTTTCTACCTCGAGTTCACGTTTTCTCGTTAAATTGAAAACATCAACGAGAAAAAATCATTATCGCATGACATACTGATTAAAAACTAGATAAAAAAGCAAACAGAGGTAGAAATTGATTCAGCTGAATGGATCAATCAACTGAAAGTAAGGCGAGAAGACGAGAAGGAGTGACTTCTGCACAGAACAAGCATATACTGTCCAAGAGAAATTGCAAGGATTAATCGGAAACTAGTATTTCTGCTCTAATCATTTTCACAGCTACTTTGTGTCTACTGAGAAATGTGTAACTGTGATGATTTATGGAGGAGCAGGGTTCAAGAACCTAGGAGAACCTCTACAGTCTCTCAGTCCGCAGTGGAAATGCATGGCGTAGTGCGATGTCGCGCTGCCCTTGTCAGTGCGGGATCACGGGTTCAGATCCGCACTCATCGAATTTTACACATGCATGTGCATAAGTTCATGATGAGAATTAGTTCCCATACGTTTGAGATCAGAGCACTTTGGTGCAGAGCGATGTAAATCGCTGTTGATAGGAACCTGCGATCGCCCGGGTTCCAGTTTACCAGTGGCAGCCGTTTTTGCAGGAACGATTATGTGGCAGTTCCCAGTTGGTCTCGAGGGTAACTTCGATGTCTCACACCTCAATTCTTCTTGGTTATCGTGACATGATCATGGTTCGTAACTCTCAGTTTCGGCTAGTTTACTACCACCCCTGGAGTCCATTTGTCGAAATTTTGAGATATACTGTAGGTTACAGTAGGTAACATGTGATTTAGAAAGCGAAACCCACCTTAGTATTCCGAAAATTGACAAACGAACGCTAAATTCGGATTCTCCATCCCGAATAACCCCCCGTATACAAATTTTTAGTAAAATATGAGATTTTGACCAAACTACCGAAGACCCTCCGTGTTCTACCGTAATCTGCGAAAAATCGATAAACGGACACCAGATTCGTTTTTAGCACTCAAAATAACACTTAGAGAATGGTTTTGAGACATATATTTCTTAGAAAACCGGAAATCTCGAAAGTGGTGTTTTTCCCTCGAAACTTTCCCCGGTTGGGAAGCTTCGAACATGATTAGAGGAAAACTTTGAAAAATCAACTAATAAACCACAGATTTGTGATCAGCGCCCCAAAAATTTCCCTGGGAGAAATTTAAGTAAAGTCAAATCTGGAACATTTTTTGAACGCTTCCAGAGCCCCCTCAACGGTATAAATAAACGCCCAACTGAAAATCCGTAAAAGTCCAAAACGCTATCAGTCAGGACAAAGTATGGAAAGTGGGCCTCAACCCAAATTTTGCTCAGGGGACACGTTTTGGGCGCTGAACACATTTATGAGGTCCGTTTACGAATTTTCGAAAGATTAATGCCCTCTTTGGAGGGTACAAGAAGCATAAAAAACGACTTTTAGGCTGGTAACTTCTTGGAATCTGCATCACTATTGAGCCACAAGAGATACTAAAAGTACTAGTCGTTTTCGCAGATGCGTTTGATACTCTAAACACTTCCCTTGTCAGCTCTGTATACACATGCTGTGTACCAGTTGGTCCCACATTATTCGACAGCGCATCCCAACGACGTTGTCATTGCCCATGTCATCTGAAAGGTGAACTTATATGTAGATACTCCGTCGAATATCGACTTCTTTAAATTATCCATATTGAGAAGACAAATCGGATTCGTAATCTGGCAACTTTCAGTTTTTCCCCTATCAAATAATATACAAAAATCTTTATTCGAATTACATTCTTCCCGCTGTGTAGGTCCGGGATCATACTTCCGTCGTGACGATACGTGAAAAACAACGGTATCGATCAATCACGGCGATCTCGCTTATTGGAGAACATCGAATGATCTGATAAGCAGAAATGCAGTTCGTGACTCAGGCATTGGGAGTGGCGGACCGCCGGCATTTGCTTGGCGAGCAAAAACCATTCCCGGTGTCGGACAGCCGTTAGCCGGCGGTCCGCCAAAACCCTGCCAGCGGTCCGCCAGGACGTTGGCCGACCGCTGGTAGTCTCTTGGCTAATACCTGGCAGCCCGCTGTTGAGCAATCATTTGCCAGCGGTCCGCCAGTCTCTTGGCAGACCGATGAGTCGAGGTGGGTCCCTCACCGCAGATCGTTGCGTAGGAGATCGCCTACGCAACTGTCTGAGGTGAGGGACCCACCCAACCTCCCCCCCTAGCGGTGGGGACTTGCCCCTCAGCTGCCAAAAATATGCTAGCCTCTGTAGAGTGACTTCAGGTCACCTTCCGGGGCCGGCATCAAAGTGCCGAGTGAACACTCATTGAACTGAATCGCCTTATATACCGGCTCGACTTATCATTGGAATCAGAGATCAAGCTATAACATGTCAAAACGTGAGTGGTCGTCAAGTCTTTCGAGTGCCAGCCATGTGACGACTCAGTGCCAAGCGAAGGCCACTGGGCGGTTGTGCGCCAGCCAAGTGCCGATTGGTGGATAACTGCGTTTTTATGCGCTCGATAATTTTGTGATTTGGTTGCCCTTGTCAGCTGAACGCAAGTTATCACGCAGCTTTCAGGCAGCTGGCAAATTTTCGCCAGCGGTCCGCCGCTAGCTCTGATTGAGATGCCAAGGATGAGACCAATGCTGCTGTCAGGCCCTGTAATGGTACTCAATTTGCCAGCTGAATGCCAGTTAACACCCAGCTGCTAGGAAACTGGCACATATTCGCCAGCCGTCCGTCGCTGGCATTAAATGACATGCCGAGTGTATGGCAACTATTGGCCTCGTAATTGCCATTGGCCAGCTAACTGCCAGCTGTCCCCCAGCTGTTGAGCAACTGGCGAGTTTTCGCCAGCGGTCTGCTGCTCCCAATGTCTGACGAAGTGAAACGTGATGACACATTTATCCGAGGATATTAGGTATCTCCGTTTTCAAACACATTCCCAAAGTTTTCAACAAAATGCATATTGCTCCGTTCTTGAGCCGGGATCATACTTCCGCCGCGATGATGCGTGAGAAACAGCGGTATCGATAAATCGTCTATCGCTTTGCTAATCAAAGCAGTCGGTTCCCTCAGAAGCTCAATATCGCTGCAATCGATCGACATCGCTTTTTCTCACGCATCGCTGCGACGGTAACATGATCCCGCTCTTGTGGTGGTATCCTCGGTTAGAAAGCGACAATCTCATTGCTCATCAAGCGTGCGTGTACGCGCGATGCTGTTCCCTCTGTCTCCCCTCGGCTCTGTCGCTTTCTCTAATATCCGCCCTGCACACGCACGCAGAGAATTAAAGGCGATATCGTTCTTCACAGCCAGCGGTGTTTCACAGTCTCATACAAAAATGCAGACTGGGCGGACAGAAAATTAGTCACCACATCAACATAAAGTAATGACAGCTTTTTTCTGAAGTGTACACAAGAATCCTCACGGCCACACTTTATTTACGAATAAAAACATAATTAATGGTCGAATACTTGTCGCTTTTCATGAATAATTAAACATGTAGTCATCTATGTGTGCTAGACTTTCAGCTTCACATCCTCCTCGCTCCTGAAATAAAGGGAATACTAGACTGAAAATAACGTAAACTTTTTGACCGCAGCGGAGCGGTGCGGCGCGTCACGCAATGCGTGAGCTCGGACCAGCTGTCTCCACCCGGGTATTGCGACTATATATGGCATCCGGTCTTCCCACCTTCTTGCCGATCCATAAATCGTTCCCGATACGTCATTTGAGACCTCCTTCACTGCATCCACCCAAGCAGCATTGATGTCAACCCTCTCTCGCAGAAACCGCCGAACATCGTCCCACATTTTCCGCTCGCAAAATATGCCCTAAATGAGAAAAAATTGTCAAAAAAAAAAACAAAATTCCAAGAATGACACACTTCACACTACCTGATGACTGGCAGGAATGAGAAACAGCTCGCTGTTTGCTATTCTGTCCCTCATTGCGAGGCCATGGTGATGATTGACAATCGCGTCCTCCTGACCGTGACATACCAGTGTCGGGCATTTGATCATAAGCGCCTTGTCATAGCTGGAACTCTGCTTTTTTAGACTACGAGGGATGAAAGGGGAGGAATTGTTGATCGAATCCACAGCTCGAAATGCGTGGCTGCCCTCTCATTATTGCGGCGCGCCTTACAGCGGGGATCCACGCAGCCATAAGCTGTGGATTCAGTCAAGATGTCGAGGTGAAAAGTTCACCTTACCTTGGAAACATATCTATACAGGACGATGCCGTGATGTCCGGACGACGAAGAAGCACACGCCAGAGAGATGTGAATGGAGCAATCAGCACCATGGCGCCAAGCTAAACGGAAGAAAAGCTAACCCAAATCCTAAAAAGTTTTGCCAGCGGATATTTATACGGATCCCCTAAGGGGTTCGCAAAGCATTTGACTACAATCTAGAAAGGGCAGTCGAATATAAAGTTCGTCCAGATGGAACTCTCTGCCCACTCGGTCGGCGTGCGTGTCGTGCGGCCGTAAAGAATGCATTTTTTCTGATTTTTGGGTCGATAGCAGGAACTTCAGACGAACAGTGAGTCGTATCCCTGTTAGCTGCCTGCAGGCATGGAAAGGTTCATCCGAAAAATGTTTCCACGAATACCGCTCGACACGCACGCCAACCGCGTGGGCGGACAGTCCCAGTCGGACAGACTTAATACATATTCAACCGACTCAGAAAAATTAAAACATGTTACTTGTAACATAAAAGACCGAAAACAGGTTACTTGTAATATAAAAGGCCGAAAACATGCTACTTGATACATAAAAGGCCGAAAACAGGTTACTTGTAACATATGTGTGCCGATGTACCATAGTAGGTTACTTGCGACTTATCTCAGCTCAATCAAGTTACATGCAACATATCGAAGGGATACCGTGTGCAGTGCGTTTCCGACATGTTGCATGTGACTTGATTGGCACAAGATAAGTCGCAAGTAACTTAAACCGGCCAAGAAGGTATTTTCAGAGGGAGTATACGACGCACTCTCAGGGTCAAGTTTAAGGCGGGCGTTGGTGTCGGTTCTATTACGCACTAACAGGAAAGGCCATACACAGCGTTCTCCGCTTAGCGTGTGGTCAGGGACGCGCGCGGACCAGGGATGAGCGGAATAAAAATATGAAATTTCGGGAATCGGTTTTCGGAACAAAATTTTTTTCTCGGGTTTCGAAAATCGGGCGCGAAACGTCTGAAAATGCGCGGAAATGCGGCTTTCGGAACGCGAAACGCGGAATGATTCAGAAATCATCTGATTTTTTCTTCCGTCGCAGGTGAACCGATATTTTCGCTATCCGTGGCGTTTTGTGCGGTTTTCGGATTGCGGAACGCTGAATGCCAAAAATGCGCGAAGCTGCGGGTTTCGGAACGCGAAACGCGGAATTCCGCTCATCCCTGGCGCGGACGCGTTTTCCGCGTCGCGTTATGAGTATATATACATGTAAGTTACATGTGACATAAGTGTAACTTACATGTAGTTTAAATTTGAGTTACATGTAATATAAATATAAGTTACTTGAGACACTCAAATAAATTACATCTATACCACAAATAGCTTAATTCCATTTTTATGAGTTTACAATTACACAAAAACCAACTCTTACGTCAGGTGTTATTGAGGCAATGTGCACCATAGCTGCTGTGCCAAGGCTGAATCCAATAAGAATGATGTCCTTCGGCTCATAGCCCAAATCCATGGTTGCATATCTGGACGTTGAAGATAGAAGCTATGTCAACAGCTAGCTATCCCTTTAGCCTAGATCGCTAAACCACTCACTTGTATACCTTCTCCACGCTATCATACACTGCTTTTTCGTTTGCCTTTCCATCACTAATACCATAACCAGCATAGTCGAAGACCAACAGATCACACATGAGAAAGTCCGCTATGTCAGCCTAGGAACATTGACATGTAGAGTCAGTCACTATTGAACCCGCACCCTGCATATCAGTTTATGACCACTAACAAAATTCGGATCCATTAGCATGCAGCAGCCAATGTCGGAGCTGTTCGGCTGAGCGAAAATAATCAGCCTTGGTGATCGAGTCCTGAAAGACTTCCTTGAATAAGCTTCCTCTACGCTTTTGTGTGAATGCATAGATCTGAATACGTTCATGCCAACTTACCTCCGATGTTCTTTTCGCCGGAGCCACTTTTCCGTCTGTTCACACATGACTTCCATAGCACATATCCGCAGGTCCTCATACAGCTCCAATATTACAGGCTGAAACAAAGAAAAACTATTTTTGTAGTAAGAGACCATGACGCATTGCACTCGTGTCCAGGAGCAGGCTCATGTTTATGTTCATGCCACGGCGTAATGTCTTACCGTTAGCACGGCTTCAGTTCTCAGACCCCGTCATAGTTGGCCAGTCGGCTGTATCCGGCCCCGCCGGTAAGCATCTATCACATGTGAACCGGGTGTGAAAAATCCACTGGTTGTGGCCGATATAAGCACGCCTGTGTCATCCGTAGCCGTCTGGTTCGAAAGGCGTGTACTAAGTCGTTCACTGAAGTCGAAAAATCTCTCCGATGTGGTCACACGGTCTGCCTCATACATTCTGATTGAGCTGTGCCCCCCCCCCGTCGATACGTATGCAGTTCATTGCTTACTGATGTGGGAAATCCCTGTGAAAAGCATGGTGTCGCCTAGAGCTGAGGTAGGTGTTTCATTTAATTAAACTCTGGCAGTGCTCAACCCTGCATATGTGTATGACGTTACCCTGGTTGTGTGTTCTCAGGGGCGATGTAGCCGAAAGCAAGACGGCTTTGGACCCAGACCACGCTGATGGGCAACCTGTTGCTCCTTGACCTGAGGCTTGATTCTCAAATTTTAGTGATTCTCGCTTTGATAAGGCTTAAACTAACATTTAATGAGGCAGGCCCAACAACCCCGTTAAGCGTTCACCCTGCCCTCTAGCGTCTGACCTCTTCCTATAATTTCAGCGAAGACACTTCCAGGATCAACTCTCTTTCCTTGACCTACCTTGCATCGCAGTATATGGTAGTAGATGTCAATTGCTTTAACACGAGGCTTTAGTAGATGTGGTAAACAAATTTGCAAATCCTTCTCGCCATGGGCTTCTGTTGCAGTGAAGAATGCTTGCCGACGGTCTTTCTAAAAACACCCATGTTTAGAGCTAGATATAACAAAATTAATTTACCTGATTGTGTACAAACCTCTCCTCCAACTAGAAAATAGTACTCCCCTCTTGACGGTGCTCGAAATGCAATTTTGTGTATCACCCATGGGGGCCACGGCGGACAAAGGATATACAGGAGACCACCGATAACGTGGAGGGCTCTTGAAACCGCTTTCAGTACTCGTGATCTGCCTTCTCGCTGAAACATAGAGTTTTACACCAATGCTTCCTATGAGGTTTCTGATCTGGACTCTCGACAGAAGAACAGATTTTATGTATTTTTTAACAGTACATCACTTTGATGAGTTTCAGGACAATACATAATTTTGATTAATTCGTTTTATTTTATTTCAACGATTGTCATGTTTCCATGGAAAGAATCTCAGTTTAATCAGGAATTCCCGGTTGTCACCTGAAGCCCACAACCCCTTCCCGTTGTGACATGGAGGGCAAAGGAGCCTTTCGATGTCACCTTGAAGCCATGTTTCGTCACGTTTTACACTTTCTGATGTGACCTGGAGGTGACGGAGTATATTTCGCAACGTTTGCACTTTCTGTTGTGGTGCAACGGGACAAGCCACTCGTAGACGTCTTGCTGCGTCACAGACGACAAGAGTGACGCAGACTGTCAGACTCCGGCGCTCGACCTAGAGGTCGCCTCCATGTGACACCCACGATTTCCTGAGTAAGGATGCTGGTTACGAGACAAATACTCTTAAAGGTCAAGTATTGATTTCCCAGCGCCATTCAAATCTAGCGCACAGAAAGACGATGCAGTAGTGGCATGCATGAATGAGGAGGTTGGGGTAGGGAGGCGCAACGTCGCATGTTTGCGCCAGAATTTGAATTGGAGTTGTAACGCGTGAGTGCAGCGTTGCGTCCCCTGACCCCCGCCGACGCGTTCAGGCATGCCACCCCAGGAGGTAATGACAACAGTCTGCAGAGATCGGTCTGATACTTAGCGTTCCTTATTAAGCACGTAGTGCCGACGCGACTATCCTTTGTTCTAGCACGATTATACCATCGTCTTGTGAAATGCGACAGCGGTTGTTCGCAGTTGCGGACCGGAGTTTCGCTCGGTTAACGACAGTACAACATATCTTCTTCTTCTTCTTCTCCTTCAGCCTTTGTCCCGCATTGTAGCAGGGTCCGCTATTCTAGAACGTTGTCGCCATTTGACTTTGTCGTTCGCGTTGTCAGAATGGAGGCCTGCAATTTTCATATTCTCAGGCAATCGTGGGGGTCGGAGGCAGGTTAAAACGCCCCTTCCCGAATGAAATTGATCCGATGCGGCTGATCGGCGGAGGTTTCGGCATGACTCATGACTGCCGAAGTTTTCGTGGTGATGTCTCATATCTGGCGGAGTTTTCGAGGCGACGTGTGGCAGTGTCTGCACTGTTTTTCTCTGGTACTCTCTCGTGTAGAGCGCTGAATCGGTAGCCCACAAAGTATACGCTGCACTGGGATGTGACGTGTCTGTGCTTATCACGGTTGACTGCTCGGGATATCGACGCTTTGGTGGGCGTCGGTGGCAGGTTGACAGGTCAATTGTGCTGTTTCTCAACCTGCCACCGACGCTCGCGACCGCAGGAGTGGTAGAGGGTGGTCGGTGGGAGGTGATTAGGCGAAACTTGCGGTGTAAACACGTGGGTTTGACGTCACATTGATTGGTCGGTGGGAGGTGATAAGGCAGAGCTTTCGGTGTGAACGGGTCAAGGATGACGTGGCATTGTACGGTCGGTGGGAGGTTGACACGCGGAGTTTTCGGCATGAATGGGGAGTGTTCGGGCCTAGCCCGCCCCTTTTTTCGTTTCGAGCGGGAGCACGCTACCGTTCAACTCCTCTCAACCGGCCACCGACCCCCGAGAGTGTGTGAGTTGTTGCGCAAGACATCCAGCCATCTCTGCTTAGGTCGTCCTCTCGCCGCCCCTCTCGCCGATCGATCGCCCTCGTCGCCGAATGTAATCGATATACGTAGCCTCATCCAGCTCTATCCGTTGCTGCGTGCAAGGCCGCAACTTCAACTCTACAGACCCCTTCAGACTCGTTTTCGACGCTTCCAACGACGTCAGCGTTTCATGAGGAGCTGTACGGCAAAGTCAACAGCTCAACCACTTTTGCGAGCGTGTATGCCTTCAAACTTTTCTCTCCTTTAAAGTTCCTTCTCTGTGATCTATGTAGTTGTGCTCAATGTTTCTGTGTCTATATTATGGAACAATATGAAAGAACGAATTCAAGGGCTGCGAACGAGGTCAGGGAGTCGCTCCGCATCTTATACGCGCAGCGTCGAGCCAGGGAACGGCCACGAAGTGCATGGCGTATATTGGTGTGTCGCGGACGTAAATGCACTTTGTACAGCAAAATCTACGCCTAGCGGCATTTTTTCGTCATCCCAGTCGCTTTCTAAAATTTTTTTGTCACGCCATGCATCTCAATAATCGAAAGCAAACGCGACAGAAAATGGGATTACAGAAAATGCGCGCGTAGAGTTCTCCGTGGAATGTGCATTTGCGTCTGCGATAAACTAATATACGCCATGCACTTCGGGGCCGTCCCGTGGCTCGACGCTGCGCGCATAGAACGAGGAGCGACTCGACCTTCTTCGCAGCGTTCATGCATGCCGCCCCAGTTACCGTTTCACTCCATATTCGATCGTGAGCTGGACATAAATCTCTTTCCATCACTCGTACATGATCAACTGAAAATAGTAGAACATTTAACGAACACGCGTAAGTCGGACCTATTTGGAGCCTCAATCATACTTCCGGCGGCAGGCAAAAACGTAATACCTACGATCTGTCGCGAGGTGGTGGTAGCGATGTTCCCAAAAGGCGAAAGTAGGCGGGTGGGAGCGAAGAACTATGTTTGGCGCTTGCCAGTGTAAGGAGATGCTTATACCCCGCCGCCGAGCGGCGCGTCACAGTGCATTTATGTAATATTGATCATGCGGCGCGGCACGATCGATATCGTAGGATTGCACTTCGCCGTGCCGCTCGGCGGCGAAAGTATAAACGACGCCTAATTCCCAATGATGGCCCTTCGCCACTTCCTTGTCCTTTTTGCGGTTTGGACGCTTTACGACCTCCACCCTCTGTTGCAGCTTCGCAGGAAGTGTGATCCAGACTATAAAACCTGCCGTTCTCGAAGTCTCTAAAGATGTCCGCGTAGTCCCCATCCTCTATTGTCATTTCAACCTATAATTGCTCTTTTTGAAGCAATCTCGTTCCTTACTTCAAGATCATATGCGTAATAAACCTTACCACAGAGTTCGCATCTCTCCTAATCTCCGTATGAACGTCTCCGCAGAGTTCTCGCCCGGCCCTGAAAAATATGATGGGTACGATCTTTTTGCCGGAAGGACGTTGCTAATGACAGTCCATATAGACACTGATTTGGTACCGATACCGCATCGGTCCCGCGAAAGGAGCCACCACATAGGCCGGATCCATAATTGCGTTAACCCTGGGCACCCTAATCCTGACGCTAAACCCAACTCAAATCCACGAATTCTTGGTTAACGCAATGATGAATCCGGCTACATGCGCCACCCGGTATCTTCTCCAGACAAGTACTGTTTTGTTGTACGCTACAGAAGGTTCATATCTTTCCTTAGACGGTTGCGTGGGAGGTCTACGCAAAGGTCTGTGGTAAGGGGCTCATCTCGGATAGAAACCGTTTGGGGGGGGCACTCAAGAAAATGAAATGATTCATCTATAAAAGTGAAAATTTGGGCGTGGAGACTCCATGGAAATTCTTCGACTTCTGAAAGCTAAATCATTCATTCTCCAACTGAATCCTTAGCGGTGTCATACCCCGTCGTATGATGTGGTAGAATGAGTAGTGTTGGACGCAATCGACACACCAAAACACGCTATTTTACGACATGAGAATTTCGTTCCCTGTCCGACGTTAGCGTTTGAGTACTAAAAGCTGCAAGTGTGGAAGGAAGAGGAAGGCAGGAAGAGAGCGCGGAAGTAGGTTGCTCTAGAGATATCATCGATTTTCGTGTACATGCGCGCGAAAAGTGATCGCGCGCCAATCGCTGCGGTATAAAAGTGAGATACAAATGTGTGTGGTATGTATTCCTCTGCCTGGTCGACTACTTGCTCAAGCCGCTGCTCCCGCCTCGCCTCATCTTCCTTCTTCCCAAGCCAGAATTCGCCTGGAGTCCAGAAGAAACCCCGCCCATTCCATTTTTCGCATATTTTTACTTGTAATAAATTATTGTTCTTATCTGTGTATTACCGTCTAGCTTTTCTCGAAACACTGGTCTTCTACACAAGAAACCGGGAATGGTTTTTGCCCTCCAGGCGGATGCTGGCGGTCCGCCATTCCCAATCTTTGAGTAGAAGAACAGAAGAATGAAACTCACAAGCATCTCTCTTCTTTGAACCGCATGAAGTCATGGTTGTGCTGAAACGACCGCGGATTGATTCCCCTCCAGTACTAGTATGCAGTAGACAAGAATTAGCGAGCTGTGCCGACTGCCACAATCACATATAACGCTCTGCAGCACTCATCCGAAAGTTTGAGCTGATCGGTCTAAAGTCGGTCCAAAATTGAAATGCAAGTGGTACTATTATATCACTTCATGTCCTTAAATCGGCACCGCTCGCTTTTCCGAGTTTACTCTTTTGTACAATCTAGGTTGGAGTTGAAGTGTGTCCGAATGACAATGCCCGCCCACGCGGCGGGCGTGCGTGTCGAGCGTCCGTCGCAGAGGCGTTTTCTTTCCATGTCTGCAAACAGCTGGCTGGGATATCAATCTAATATTCGTCTAATACGGCTGCTGATCGATATACTAATTCAAAAATTCCACCGCGATGGCAACTTGACACGCGCGCCGACCGCGTGAGCGGATAGTCCTTTTCGGATCGACCTCAGGTTGCAGTCAGAGCGAGGCTGGGCACTAGGAAGCTTTGAACCCAAGAAAGCCCTAAGCTGATCAGGAACGGCACATCGGCATCGATGGCAAACACCCGGGGTCGTATTCGCCAATAACCCGCCGGGTAGTCGAAGGGTAAATGAGGTGAAATTTCAGTACAAAACGCGCGCTCCACGGCCACCTCTCGCCTCCCTTGGCTTCCCTCGCGACCGCCGAAAGTTTTTGCATCGCTTCTCCGGAAAATTGGCCGCATCGCGGCGAAATTTGTTGCAAATTGCACGGAAGAGACGTTAGATTCATTCATTTTGATTTCTTAAACCCTTATTTTCTCAATTTCCGTGTGATTCTGCCTTTTGTTTCCTTTTCATTGGTGACTCAGATCCTTTTTTTCGTTACAATTATACATTTTTGACTGTGAATGTTCATTTTTTGCTATTTTTTTCGCACGTTTCATTGAATTTTTACCAAAAAAAAATTGAAAAGCGATTTATGCCACATCTTAATTATCCGGAGAGCTGCGGGCTCTCATCTTTATTTCCAAGTATTATAGACAGTGTGCAAAATAACGATCTTTATTCTGCCAGGTTTCATTTTTTTAAATGTGAATATTGAATTTGAAAGACCGATCCATTTGTGGTAAAATAAGTCTCATTTGATGAGCCACTGTCCATAATACTTGAATTATAAAGTTTTAAAATCAGAACGCGAGCTTTAAAAGCGCCGATTTACTAGAACTACGAATTAAACCCAGTAAAACATGTTATACTATTGTTCTGCAACAAAGGAAATTAGTTTTCAACATTCCTATGCTAGAAACAAGTCAAAAAATGCAAAAGAAGCGAACGAAAAACAGAAAAGTACACAATATTCTCGAAGGGAAGTCCACGGGAATTCGAAGGGTAATCGATCAATACGTTCATTTCCATCTTACAGCGTGTAAGATGGGTCGATCTAATCCTCTGCCGCGCGCGGTATCATCCCTTCTGCTTCCCTTCGACTACCCTCGGCGGGTTGTTGGCGAATACGACCCCCGGAAAATTTTGAAGTTTTGAAACTCCAAAAAGGGTAAGCATTGGCGATCAATATTGGCGTAAGTCGATGCAATGCGACCAATTGCGTTTTGTTGCGGTGAAATTGCACTAGTAGTACGCATGAGATCGAGGATTGTGATCAATAAACTGCTTCTCTGCCTGCCACCTTCTGCGGAATGGATCATAGGGCACGCTTGGTGCAAAATGGCGACTAACCAATAGCATTTAATTGTAGAAAATGAAGGTCACCCATGTCTGGAAGTTGTTGATCTTCGGCTAACTGTATCACAGGCGAGATAACACTATTCAACTCGGACCATGTTTATACTTCGTGCCACCGCGGGTCGCAACTTCGGAGGTTCGTTCTTGAGGCAGTCTCACATGTCTACCATAGAACTTTGGAGAAATTTTGACAAATTTTTAATTTCCTAAAAAAAACTGAATTGGGCGAGTGACGAGTTTTCAACTGAGCATGAACAGTTCCAAAACAACGCTGTATTACCTTGATCCCTTGATACATTGATGATCCATCTTCACTGCGCGTCGTCGAAGTGTGGACTACATCTCAACCAGCTCGACCGATCTCGAGCAAGGGGTCTCCAGTGATGGCGATTTTCTGGAAGCCCTCGCTGGGCGCAGAACGTCTTGTCTCTGCGTGAACATTAAGTGTTTTATCTTGTGGTAGGACGGCCTAGAGGCCGGCGGCAATCACAAGGTAACCAGAGTGTTGTACGGAAGCTCCATGGGTCATCCATGCAAAACAGCACGTGTTCTGCCCATCGGGCTTCGAACGGGACCATGAACATGAGAGAATTCATTAACTGCGTCTTCTTACGAAGATCAGCTCTGCGTATGCCAGCAGCTCGCTGTGCACCACGATTAGTCTTTAGTAGTGAGACCCTGTGAGCTGTCTTTTTCCGAGACCCTGTGAGCTGTCTTTTTTCTGAGAATTTTTGCATGGCTATTGCATCGCTATGGCACTGAAAAGGAGTTTGGCGCGAAATAGTATTGCTATTGCATCGCTGTGGCATTGCAATCTTGAAGTTGTTGAAAATTGAGTTCTTTCCTGGTATGGGTATCATGTTCAGAGTAACCAAGCAGAAGGCTATAATAGGCGCTCCATCTCACCAAATGCTCACTCGGCATTTCGAGGCCGATCCTGGAAGGTGACTTCAAGTCGCCTTTGAAGGATCACTCAGAAGCCAAGGAATAACTTTCGGCAGCTGAGAAGATGGCCCCCACGGCTAGGGGGAGGGTGGTCCCGCACACAGAGACCGTGGATGGAATCATAGGAATAACCACATGTGGCACCGTCATAACCTACATGTGACATTGAGATAACTCACATGTGGCATCGTGGTAACCCACATGTGGCCGGCCCCGGCCACATGTGGGTTGTTACGATGGCATAGCGATGCAAATATTCTCAGAGTATGGCTTGTGTGGTCGCCTTCGTCTCCGCTCATGTCTCCGTTCCATAGCACAACATAGGTAGCACGGTGGTGTTGAACAAACGTGCTCGTGTCTTCGTATCCTTCAATTTGTCTGTCACCTCCACTATCGATCCAAGTGCACACCAGACGGCTCGTAGTCTTCGTCCGATCTCCGTAGACAGTTCGTTTTGCATGTTCAATTCTCTTCCGAAGTTGACTTAGCTGTTCGTGATGGCTAGGCGAACGCCGAGTAGACTAATGGGGATTTCGTCGCTCCACTGGTTGCGCATCACTTGGGTTTTCCTCAGATTCATTGTGAGGCCGATCGCTTTGCCTGCAGCGTCCAGTTCGTTGAGCTTTCCCTCGAGTTCTGCGGAAGACGAACCCAACAGCACAATGCCGTCAGCGAAGCGCAAGTTGGCTGTGTTGTTGTTGTGCTGTTGTTCTGCTGTGTTGTAAAGGAAAATGTAGGTGATGCAAACTGTTCAGTATTCCGAAAATAAGATATTTACTGGAAAAAACGGCGAGCTGGGAATGAAAATATTTTCTATCACGGTGCTTTACGGGCTCACAGCTGATTGCACGGAACCGAAGCAGATTCGCACCCTATTGAGCCACGATTAGGGTGCTTGAGCAAAACGAAGAAACCTGTGAGCTGATTAACACCTAACAAGAAAAGCATAAGGCTGCTGGAACGCTTTGATTATTTCCAAAAGCTGTTTTTACGGTGCTTTTTGGTTGAAGGGGCTATAGTGCGAATCTGAAGCTGGTTCGCACCTTACCGAGCCACGATTAGGGTGCTAGCGCGGAACGAAGTGGCCAGTAAGCCGGTTAACACCTGACAGGAGGCTGCTGGAACGCTCTGAAGACTGCGAGTAAGGCTGCTTGCTCGGTGCTCTCTGGGTCAACTTAACCTAAAAAGCTCGCTTGCACCATACCAAGACGCGAATAAGGTGCTTTCACCGAACCAAGTGGCTTTTAGCATACCAGCAGCCTGTTTTGAATGTTGTGAGAACTCAAATTCCGCCCTGACAGCAATTTATTGAGTTCACAATTTTCAATCCTGTGTTTCCCCCTCAGAACAATGCGTTGGCTACCAATGGTTACTAAAATCACGAAGAAATGGTGGAAAACGCACAAAAACGCCTCACTCCAGTGAAAGAAGCTTTTGACCCAAACTACATAGATGTCCGGTTGGATGAATATGTCCTCGGTAATTATGACTGGTGAAAACTGGGGTCAATCGGAGATTGAAGAATATTTCTTGCAAATTAGTCTTAGTAACGATCCGAAGAAAATAACGTAGCAACAGAGGATAGAGAATCTTAAGCCTCTTTCACACTTGCCCGACCGATGTCGGACGACTCGTTATCGAATGTGTAATATCTATCTACCCTACCCTACCCATCTTTTCTATCTTAACTTATCAAATTTGACAACGAGTCGTCCGACGTCGGCCGGCAAACTATGAAAGTGGCTTTAGAAACCGGGTTCACCGGCTTATTCCGTCGTTGCAACGAACATTCCCAATGAGAGTATGAGTGAACAGTCAGAGTAGTTCCTGTCCTCCTGGAGCGTTTTTCTCGATTTTTAGTTTATTTCGGGTCTACTCGGGGATTAAGTGAACTATAGAGCGAATAATCTCAAAATTGATGACTATCGTGAACGCTGTCTTGAAGTATGTATCCTACACAATCTGTGTAGTTCTCAACATCCCAGCGATTTTCATCAAGTATCTGACAACTACCTATCTCTCTCATGAGCTACTGTTTTCTGTCTAAATGTTGTACTACACCGTACTCCTGTGAGGAGTGTTCTGACGGATTGAGCCCTGAATCGCTGCGGAAGGATCGCACTGTTTTGGGCCAAATTTGAAGCCTGAACTTTCTTGTATTTTGATGGTGGACGAGCCCACTCCACATCGTCGGCATCGATGACCTCTTGTATCAAGAACATCAGCTGGCTTGAAATTGAATTTCATTCGATGAACCTTCGGATTTATATACACATCTAGTCAAAATATTGACTGTAGTACTTTCTTTCATTGCTGAACTGTTTTTATTGGGTAAATTTGCATGTATTTCTCCCTCTGAATGTCGATGATTTTTGACTGCTCGGCATGAGACTGCGATCTTTTTCGTCGGCGCTGTGCACGTGTGCACGAACTGGCAACTTTGGGCCTTAGAAACTCTAATTCTAGGCCGTTTTTCACCGCGCTACCTTCATAGTTTTTTAGCTGTTTCCAATCTAAGCTGATTTTTGTAGTTTTTTCGTTAACGTTTTTCATCGTGACCACTGCCTTTAATAGCGGCTCTCATATGATATTTGCGCAATTTCATGCACGGAATGAATAGTAATGCCATAGTGAGGCCATAGCGATACCAAAGCGATGTTATAGCGATGTCAAACAATAACGATGCTATTTCGTTTAAAACTGCAATTCAGTGCCATTGCGATGCAAAAATTCTCAGAGTAGCAGGTGAGAAAATGTCCTGGAAACTGCAGCATTTCTGTAGCATTTCTCGACAGAAACACGATTTTCTCGAATTCCCGACAAATTCTCCCTGATTTCAGAACAATTTGTGGATTCTCAACCTATTCAGAACGAGTTTTCGGCGTATTTAGGACAACTACTTTACCTGAGTATTCATATGTTTTGATGTTCCGAAAAAACTCCGATTTCTGTCCACTTTGGCATTTCTGTTTTCTGACAAACTCAATTTTCTGTTTTCCAAAAATTCTTCGAACATCTCCTCACTTACCTGATACAAATTTCTTTCAATACTTAAAGGCCGTATTCACGATGAAAAAAGTGCTTGAAATTTCACTAGAAATGGGTAGTGGAGGGACACTCTGTAACGTTAACGTCGAAAGAACGCATGAAAATGAGCCCGGAAGAGCCCAAAGTTGCCACTTTGAGCGCAACGCAAACCCCAAAAGCGGATTGCCCGCTCACCGACGTAAACGAATGGAAGCTTGAAATCGTGAGATGAGCGACGTTTTCCTATTATTGGCCCCGTTCTTCTCTTCATTCTCGACTTCTCTCTTTACTCAGGTCAGCTCGCACACATCGGCGGCAAAAGACGGAAGTTACAAGCCTCGAAAAACTCGTCCGCCATGTTTCTCTAGCTCAATTTTTCAGAGACCATAACTCTGTTCCTAGAAGGTCGTGTACGATTTCAGAGACATCGTTGGAATCAGCATAGGACCGTTTTCAAGATAGGCTGAAAAACAGTAAAAACGATTTTTACCGTGGAAGTTGCCTTTAAAGGCAGCATGCACGCTCGCAAGCATAGTCGAGATAACAGCATAAATAGGCACACACGGCCCCTAGCAAGTCGTCAACGAACTTTGAAGCTCTGGAAACCATCCAGAATGACAATAATTGGCAATGTTTGAGCAATCCTGTCTCGCACGCCCGTATTTTCACTCCCATTCGAGTGCGAGAATGAGAATCGAAACTTGGGACAACATGTGATAACTTAGTATGATAGCACGATAAAAAGGGAGTGCAGTAGAGAAAAAACTCGATTTACCTGAATATAACATGTTTGTGCACTGATAAAATCCTCCATTTCAAGAGGTCAGCCAAAGTAGAGCGGCATCCTCGAAGGTGGACGAGAGTCAATAGGTATGCAAACATGTTATACTCAAGTAAACCAAGCTATTTCTCTCGTGCACTCCCATTTGATAGTGCTATCACTCTCAATTATCACACGTTTTCACAAGTATCGACTATCAATCTGTTACTCGAAGGGGTGTGAAAATACGGGCGTTGAAGGCAAGATTGCTCAAACATTGTCAAATATTGTCATCCTGGACAGTTTTCAGCGCTTCAAATGTCGTTGACGACATAGTACGGGCCGTGCGGACCTATCTGTGCTGTTATCTCGACTATGCTTGCGAGCGTGTATGCTGCCTTTAAAGCACGAATAGTAAGATCATTCTGACTATCTTTTGACGCTTTTGAGGACGTAAGCGTTGCAGTGAAGTGTTTTTTCGATCCAACAAGCACATTAGAATTCATCATTTATTTTCTAAGAAAATCATTAAAGGCAGCGTTCACGATAAAAATCGTTTTTCTGTTTTTCCGCTCATCTTGAAAACGGCCCCATACTGATCCCTATGATGTCTCTGAAATCGTACAAGACCTTATGGGAACGTCGTCATGGTCCCTCAAAAATTGAGCTAAGGAAACATGGTGAACGAGTTGCCCGAGGCTTGTGATTTCCGTCTTTTGCAGCCGATGTATGCGAGCTGACCTGAGTAAAGAGAGAAGTTGAGAATGAAGGGAAGAACGGGGCTAATGATCGGAAATCATCGCTCATCTCACGATCTCGAGCATTCATCTGTTCACGTCGGTGGGCGCGTGATGCTCTTTTGGGGTTTTCAATGCGCTCGAAGTTGCAACTTCGGGCTCTTTTGGGGCTCTTCCTGGCTCGTTTTCATGCGTTCTTTCGACGTCAACGTTACAGTGTGCCCTTCCACTACCCATTCCTGGTGGAAACTGAAACACATTTTTTATCGTGAACACTGCCTTTAAGGGATTAATCGACGATCGTCAAAAACAACATATCCAGCATTCGTATTATTCCTGTGAAGTAGAAGTGACAGAAGCCTCTTCAAATAGTGTTGACGAGTTAATTGGGCTTGATGCGAGAGGTGTTGGTGATTTAATTGAGGTTGATGCGAGAGTTGTTAATGATTTGATTGCTCTTCATGTTGCCGCTTTATTTACCTCAATCCCAAATACATGTTGAGAAACAAGTCAACTTTCCTAGGTAAACTGCCCTACCGATTGGAACACATTTCCCTGGAATAATTTGGCACCTGAGGCGTGTGCAGCAGCGAAACGCATCTCGTAAACCAAGTAGTGACGCATCTAGGTTCCTGCTCGCAGCGTGCGCCTTCTGGACATTTGTACCCACATGCGTCAAAAGGATCATCTGGAGCATCTCTTGTATGTTTGATGAAGTTTTCATCTTTATGTCACTGAAACTTTCTTACAACCGCCTTTCTGTGCAGGTATCCCAGATGTCGCAGTCGAAAGAACTGAAGCGGGATTACTGTGATAGAAAGCTGCAGAGAGGAGAAGCTACTTCTGAAATTAGGCACCTACCACTGAGAGAGAGAAGTACGCGTGTAGCTGACATTTAGCGTGCGTTTCTCCGACCCTAGCTTTTTATGTTAATCTCTTATGTGATCTTATAAGCCTATATAATCCTGTTGATATAGCATTTTCATAGAACAGTAAGAAACAGGAAGTGGTGCTTATTGATATTCCTAAAAACACAGCACTCTGGCAGTAGATGTGTCCTTGAACCCATCAACAGAAAGATTCGGGAATGTTATTTCATGTCTGCCAGCTCCAGAAGTTCATTGATCTCCAGAAGTTCTAGCATGGGACGTAGTAGAACCGGACTATCTTTCTGAGCGCTGCACATTAGTGAACCGTGTTTTCTAGAGGAGAGGTCCCACCCCTCACATTGCTGTCAATGTGAAATTTTGAATTTTCACTGAATTTTAAAGTTTTTCGTCAACATTCCGAAGTTGACCTTATACGATTCAGTCATAGTCACTCCACCACAAAATGCAGAGATTGGTATATATTATCGGTATTATACTGCTGTACAACAACACCGCTCGAAACATTTATTCATTTCTTCACTTATTTTTTATTCATATATTTAATTCCACTCAAGGTGCGCCGCACCATAACGGATAGGGACATCAATGAATCATTAACAGACTTGTTGAAAAAAAAACTGATTAAACTAAAACAGGCGACTGAAAATGAAATAAAACAAACAAATAAGAGGATGCTCGACGATACTGAGAAACTCCGACTTGGGAAAGAGCCACTCGACACCGCTCTGATCTCTAGAATTAGGCGTCTTACTAAGGATGTAGTACGAACTCATGAGAAACCAGCCGTAATTTTAGCTACTTTAAACACAACTTTCTCACAGTGTTGTAGGAGATAGCTGAATAGATTATAGACCTTTTTATGAGCAAGATGCACTTAAACCTGCACCTGCTGGCAAGGGTGTCCTAAGCTCTCTGACAATTGCTCGCGTGTTGCCGCGGAGTGCGTGGCCGATTACTTTTTCGTCGGCGCTAGAAGTTCTACATCATCGCGCCGGTGCGAGTAGAGTGCTCACAAAAAAATGTGAGGCTACCCCACAAAATCTTTGTGAGGATCCTTGGACCTCACTAGGAGTGTGCAGGACATCATGGAATGTGTTCAGGACCTCATTAGGCGTGCGCAGAACATCATGGAATGTGTGCAAGACCTCAGTAGGAGTGTGCAGGACATCATCGAATGTGTTCAGGACCTCATTAGGCGTGCGCAGAACATCATGGAATGTGTGCAAGACCTCAGTAGAAGTGTCCGGAAAATCATGGGACGTGTGCAGGACCCCAGTAGGGGTGTGCAGGGCGTCGTAGAATGTGTGCAGGACCCAGTCGGGGTGTGCAGGACATCATGGAATGTGTGCAGGACCTCAGTAGGAGTGTGCACGACATAATTGAATGTGCACAGGACCTCAGTAGGAGTGTGCAGGACATCATGAAATGTGTGGAAGACCCAGTAGGGGTGTCCAGGACGTCGTAAAATATGTACTGTACAGAACCTCAGTGGGAGTGTGCCGGACGTCATAGGATGTGTGCAGGACCGCAGGATGGGTGTGTAGAAGATAATGGGACGTGTTCAGGGCTCCAGTTTTATGTCCAGGACACCGCATGCAAATTATGCCTCCGAATCAGACGTTTGGGCCGGCGCAGACGAGCCACATCAGCAAGAGCCGGTGAAGTTCGGCTAGAGCGACTGATCCTGTGCAATTGTTTTTTTTTGAAACTCATTTCTTCATTTTCTCGACTTTTACTTGTAGAAAGTACATGTCTTGTATCCTATCTCTAGGAAGCCGCGATGCATGCTATTACCTTGCTATCCTAGTAGCGGAGCGGTTGATTCTCCATTTCTACCACTATGTTTTCTCAAAAACATTAACTTGACTCTTATAATAAAGCTATAATAACAGCATCGCTGTTCCCCCCTTCAGAGATTGACGCAATTGTAGAAGGGAAACCGTTGGGAAAAAACGTGAAATTTCTGGAAGTTGGGCGTCGCAAAAAAAGTTAAGGAATTGGCATTGTTCTTAAATGTGGTGAAATTGTTTTAATGGATTTGGCGCTCAACTTGATTTTTTTGAATGTGGTGAAATTGTTGGCTTGGTTTGGCTGATGATGCTAAATGTAGACATCGTAATTATCAAAATATAGTGAAACAGTTGCAAATAGATTTGGCGAACGCTCTATAAATTATCAGAGTCAAGTCACGCGCCAGAAGGAGTTTTTGGCCGAGGGTAATTTGGATCAAATCAGAGCAATAATATGTCCAGCAACAAAAACGTTCTCACACAATGTGAACCGTGAAAGCGTTAAGGACACAAATACTATCATGAGAAATACTTCTGACGGGTGATCTGACTCTGATATTTTATAGAGCGCGTGCCAAAGCCATTTGCAACTGATTCACTATGATTACGATGTCTGCATATACCATCATCAGCCAAATCAAGTCAACAATTTCTCTAAATTTTGAAAAATCAAGTAGAGAGCCAAATCCAATAAAACGATTACGCGACATTTAAGAACAGTGCCAAATCCTTAACCTTTTTGCGGAGCCCAACTTTCAGAAATTGTTCTTTGGGAAGGAACCGTAGAACAAGTGTCTTGCCGATTTTAATCAGCACCCTATTTTCGAATTGTGAGAATCTCAAGTTTCCTGAAACTCTCCATCTCCTATTGAGCATTGTAGCTGAAGCGCATGAGTAATGTGCCTGCTCTTTGCTTCAGAATCTTGGATTTCTGGAGAAGAGAAGTATGCTATCGTGGGTGGAAGTGACAGGCGGTTAGGGGGGGGGTTACCCGAAATAAACGCGGTGGTTCAGCAAATCAGAAGATTAGGTTCAATTACGGGTACCTCCGATACTCACTCTCGATCGTGATCGTCCAACCAAGATCCTTCGGAATACCAGGAATTCCAACAATTGGAATTAGGCCTCTTCTCGGCCAGCCAACAAAACAACATTCAACGACGATTATTACCTCTAAATAGAAGCGAGTCGTGATGACAAAGCATTATCCGCTGGTAGGGTGGAACGGACGCGGAACCGGAATCCTTATTTCAGAGTCGGAACCGACTAGGAATAAAGAGTATCACAAGGAAAAGAACCTAGGGAGACCCCTCCACCGACCAGATAAAAGAGAATAAGAATAGCTTTGATGGCCTAAAATTTTCGAAACTCGAGCCGCGACGCCGACGGCGCCGCGACGGAGGCTCGTCCATGGAGCGCGTTATGGACTCCTATGGTTATCGGGAGCCCTTTCTCTGGTTAGTCCCGACTACGACGGGACAAGAAGCAAAGAAATTCCAATCCGTTTCTTGATCACTTTGAACCTTTAGAAAAATTTCTAAGACGGAATAAACATTAGATCTTAGCGGAGCTCCTCTGCCGTTCAGCTTTGTCGATTCACAGAACTTTCACTGTAGGACTTTTGGCAGAGAGTTTATACAGTTCTCATTTTTAAATTCCATTTCTCCAATTTTGACTTTTATGGAATTTTTTGTCTTCATTCATTCGCTTAGTTTCCCGCGATCAGACGCTCTCAATCTTTATTGAACTTCAGCTGTTGGCAGCTATGACTGTTCTGCGGGACAAGGAGAGTTAAATTTTTTCAAAATCAGGGATTTGAGAGGGTCGGTATGAAAATTTCGGATCGGAAAAACAAACCGTACGAGGCTCTTTAAAAAGGGGTAACGGGTATAAGCTGAAAGAATTAAAAGGAGAGTAAATTTTTTTCGAGATGAGGTTAGCAATAAAGGCAATGAACGATTAATCGATCATAAAAAACAATGACATGTCCAAAGAAAAACCGTCGTGATGGTTTGAGACAAGAATATGTATTTGAATGAACCTTAATGAAGAAGAAATTATGAATGATTCATTAACATTTAATTAATTAATAAAAAAACTGCCACGGAGGCAGTTAAAGAGAAACGGCCCCAAGACCATGTGACGAGGGATAGAATAGGATAGCGGGAGGCGTCGACGTGCCACGTTGATTTTGTAGATCATCAATGCGATCGGCGTGTAGATCGTTTCTGATGCTATTGCTCAACATCCTTCCACATCCCGCCCTTCTGTAGGCAGACGCTCGCGGCGGCCAATACGTCATAGACAAGTCTGCGCCCAATGCGGACGGCCTCACCGTCTCAAATAGGTAGCGTGCATTAGCTTCACCTGCGTACTTTCCGAGAAGTTAGAGGCTTGCCTGAGATACTCTCTCAAAGAATTCTCGCAGCGTTCTCCTCGTCTTATCACCCTTTCCCAACCATCTAGAGTCCGTGCAATCATTTTAGTCTGATGAATGACGGGGCTGCGACGGTAGATCACCCCGCGCCACTCGAAAACCCATTTTCCAGTCAGGCCGCCAACCACTCACGACCAGCCGCCTAGTCCATGCGTCAGACTAAACCCAGAAAACGGGAACTATACATTTGATTGCAAACATGGAGTCTAGGCAGTAACGATTTTCCCGCCTTCTTTGAACTGTTGTGCACATTCGACGCAGATCTCGGTCATCTTCTCTATCCGCTAGATTGAAAAAGACTGTCGAAAAATCAATCTATTCGTGAACATTCGCGGATTAAGAAATCTATAGCCTGTGTAATTTAGATATGAGGCCGCTAAGCTTTTTCGCGGTAACAATTGCGTGCGGTGATAAGAAGATAGGATGGTTATCGATTCAGTGATTGCGCGCCAGACTGCTCAGCGCGGCTTTCTACTTGCCAGACATTCGAGAGAACTTCTCGGTCCTTCAAACTCCAGTAAAAAATAGTAGGGTTAGGAAACCCTTAGAAATGCAAGCCACTTGCCAATTTCAACAGCAACTTTATAACCTAAGAAACAACACACTATACGGACAAATACAAAAACAACAATAAAGAACACGCAGGGTCACAAGGAGCGGAACGAGTCATCTACTTCCCCTAACAATCCCCAGGTTCCTCGTGGGAGGAAGGTGCAGCACCTCAGGCGCGTGGTGTGGACGGTGAAGCGGCGACGGCGATTGGCGATGACGAGAGAGAGACGAATGAACCTCCTCCTTCCCTTTCCGGGCCAGTCCCTCCTTGAAGGTACGGTTTCCCGCACCTTCTATTGAAGGGATTGGCCCGTGGAGCGCGTTTGCTGCACTTGCGCGAAATTCAAATGCTTTTTTCCACGTTTTACTCAATCTACTCGTTTACTGCTTGTCCTTACACTCCACGTCTTTCTCCTGAGCGTCCTATCTGTAACACAGAAGTAATGTGCTTGTTCTAGATTTTAGAATTTTTGATCTTTGGACAGGAGGACTTTCGGCGGAGAGCGATATACATTCCGATGGCACAAACTAGTTTTTTTTGATTTCTATTTTCCTAGTCAGAAGATCGATCACTTCAAGTCCAAGCTTTATCAAAGCGCTTACCAATTTAGAAAGAGGAAGAGGGTTGCTATGAAACCTCCAAATAAGGACAAGAATAGTTTAGTGGTCATCAAAAATTAGGGACAAAACTCAGCTCGTCATGATCACAACAGAATTCTTCATAGTATACGGGTCTCAAATCGATTCATATTGTGATTATCTAACTGTTTTGCTTTGCTACGGATGAGTATGATTTGGAAATGAAACATTTGTGAGAAACTCGTTAAAAGAAGTGAAATGTCTTATGCTACTGATTTGGCATGGGAATAAACTCGAAAGAAGCGCTAAAAACTCACTGAAATGATTCATCGTTGATTTGGCTGTGCACTTGTTTACTTAACAACAGAAATTGAGTGTGTGACATTGAGAAACCAAATCACGCACTTCTTACTGAGCATTTATGTATTCCTGTGACAACAGTTCTCTTAGTTGACGGCATTCGCATAAACACACTACGTGATGTTATTTCCACTTTCATTAATGGATAGTCAATCGGAAGCGAACGCGTCAAATAATTTAGTAATGCTTGAAAATCAATATTTCTGAATGATTGAGGTGGGAGACACAACATAATTTTGCAAGGACCTGAGACTTGCTAACCTAAACTGCAAGCGTTAGGTTGATTTCAGAAGAGAAGCCCGTGATTTGGTTTTTCAATGTCACACCTCAATTTCTGTTGTTAAGTAAACAAGTGCACAGCCAAATCAACGATGAATCATTTCAGTGAGTTTTTAGCGCTTCTTTCGAGTTTATTCCCATGCCAAATCAGTAGCATAAGACATTTCACTTCTTTTAACGAGTTTCTCACAAATGTTTCATTTCCAAATCATACTCATCCGTAGCAAAACAAAACAGTTAGATAATTTCACTTTATTTTAGCAAAGGTTTCCTTTTAAAGGCACATTACACCCTCAGATATGACCTTTCAAATGTTCATGTCGTTGTGTAGTAGACCCCTCTTGCATAACACTTGCCCACCCCTTCTAGCACCACCACAGTTCATACCCTTTTTCATGGTTTCCGAACCCAATAACGACTACGGTTGAATCACAACCGCGTTTTCGATTTCCACTCCTTTGCCGGTCCTCCCGGTTGGGTCGAACACACGATCCGTAACGCTTGGCATACTCGCAGTTGGGTCCCGCCCTCTTTCCCCGGCGCTTGGCGCTTTTTAAGTCGAGTCTCACACACTTTCCCTGGCGCTTGGCGCACTTCCAGTTGGGTCCCGTACACTTTCCTAGGCGCTTGGCCTAACCGAAGTTGGGTCCCGCACACATTTTTTTCTGGCGCTTTGTGTGCTCCCAGTTAGATCCCGCACACGTACCCGGAGCATGGCGTACTCCCAGTTGAGTCCCTCACGCTTTGCTCGGCGCTTGGCGCACCCGAAGTTGGAGCCCGCTCACGTTCCTCGGTGCTTGGCGCACTTCTGTTTGGGTCCCGCACACGTTTCCCGTCGCTTGGCGCACTTAAATTCGGGTCCCGCCCACCTTCCAGGCGCTTAGCGCTTTTCTATATGGGTCCCGCACACGTTCTCCGGCACTTGGCGCACTTCTAGATACGTCCCACATACACTCCCCGGCGCTCGGCGCACTTCTAGTTCGGTCCCGCACACGTTCCCCGGCACTTGGCGCACTTCTAGATACGTCCCGCATACACTCCCCGGCGCTCGGCGCACTTCTAGTTCGGTCCCGCACACGTTTCCCGGCGCTCAGCACAGTTCTAGTTGGGTACCGCACGCGTTCTTCGGCGCTGGGCGCGCTTCTAGTTGGGTCTCGACCACGTTTCCCGGCGCTCAGCGCAGTTCTAGTTGGGTCCCGCACACGTTCCCCGGCACTTGGCGCACTTCTAGATACGTCCCGCATACACTCCCCGGCGCTCGGCGCACTTCTAGTTCGGTCCCGCACACGTTTCCCGGCGCTCAGCACAGTTCTAGTTGGGTCCCGCACGCGTTCTTCGGCGCTTGGGGCACTTCTAGTCTGGTCTCGCACACGTTCCCCGGCGCTCAGCACAGTTCTTGTTGGGTCCCGCACACGTTCCCCGGCACTTGGCGCACTTCTAGATACGTCCCGCATACACTCCCCGGCGCTCGGCGCACTTCTAGTCTGGTCTCGCACACGTTCCCCGGCGCTCAGCACAGTTCTAGTTGGGTCCCGCACGCGTTCTTCGGCGCTTGGCGCACTTCTAGTCTGGTCTCGCACACGTTCCCCGGCGCTCAGCACAGTTCTAGTTGGGTCCCGCACGCGTTCTTCGGCGCTTGGCGCACTTCTAGTTGGGTCTCGCACACGTTCACCGGCGCTCAGCACAGTGCTAGTTGGGTCCCGCGCGCGTTCTTCGGCGCTTGGCGCACTTCTAGTTGGGTCTCGCACACGTTCCCCCGGCGCTCAGCACAGTGCTAGTTGGGTCCCGAACGCGTTCTTCGGCGCTTGGCGCACTTCTAGTTGGGTCTCGCACACGCTCCCCGGCGCTCAGCTTAGTTCTAGTTGGGTCCCGCATACGTTGCTCGTCGCTTGGCGCACTTCTACTTGGGTCCTGCACACGTTCCCCGGCGCTTGGCGCACTTATAGCTGGGTTCCGCACACGTTCCCGAAGCTTCGCGCACTTCTAGATGCGTCCCGCAATAAACGGTGTGCATACGGTTCCTGATGGACAAGAAGCAGACCTACCCTAACGCTTGCAATCAATTCACTCTTATTACAACACCACTCCATTTCTCTCAATTGGTCAACCATGTTTCTTATCATTCAAAAGTTTCACCGGACTGACACACACACACTCACACACACACCCACAGACACACATTTTAAAATTCACAAATTTTTCCATATCCCGAGAACCACAAAGCGGATTTTTCTGAAATTAGGGCAGTGTTAAGAACCTTTACTACTCTAAATTTTGTGAAAATGCCAAGTTCGGAACTATCTTCCAAACCGAGATTCTGCAACGAGGGGTTTGCGCAGAAGCAATCCTTTTCCAATCACGGTCCCGCACACGTTTCCCGTCGCTTGGCGCACTTCTACTTGGGTCCTGCACACGTTCAACGGCGCTTGGCGCACTTCTAGATGTGTCCTGCACACGTTCCCCGGCGCTTGGCGCACTTCTACTTGGGTTCTGCACACGTTCCTCGGCGCTTGGCGCACATATATTTGGGTCCTGCACACGTTCCCCGGCACTTGGCGCACTTCTACTTGGGTTCTGCACACGTTCCCCGGCGCTCGGCGCACTTCTAGTTGGGTCCCGCACACGTTTCCAGGCGCTCAGCACAGTTCTAGTTGGGTCCCGCATACGTTGCCCAGCGCTTGGCGCACTTCTACTTGGGTCCTGCACACGTTCCCAGGCGCTTGGCGCACTTATAGCTGGGTTCCGCACATGTTCTTGGCGCTCGGCGCACTTCTAGTTGGGTCCCGCACACGTTCCCCGGCGCTTGGCGCACTTCTAGATGGGTCCCGCACACGTTCTCCGGCGCTTGGCGCACTTCTGTTTGGGTCCCGTGCACGTTTCCCGTCGCTTGGCGCACATAAATTTGGGTCCCGCACACGGTCTCTGGCACAGGGCGCCCTTCTAGAGGGGTCCCCCATACACTCCCCGGTCCTCGGCGCCCTTCTAGTTGGGTCCCGCACACGTTTCCCGGCGCTCAGCACAGTTCTAGTTGGGTCCCGCATACGTTCCCAGGCGCTTGGCGCACTTTTAGTTGGGTCTCGCACACGTTCCCCGGCGCTTAGCACAGTTCTAGTTGGGTCCCGCATACCTTGCCCAGCGCTTGGCGCACTTCTACTTGGGTCCTGCACACGTTTCCCGTCGCTTGGCGCACTTCTACTTGGGTCCTGCACACGTTCCCCGGCGCTTGGCGCACTTCTAGATGTGTCCTGCACACGTTCCCCGGCGCTTGGCGCACTTCTACTTGGGTTCTGCACACGTTCCCCGGCGCTTGGCGCACTTATATTTGGGTCCTGCACACGTTCCCAGGCGCTTGGCGCACTTATAGCTGGGTTCCGCACATGTTCTTGGCGCTCGGCGCACTTCTAGTTGGGTCCCGCACACGTTCCCAGGCGCTTGGCGCACTTCTAGATGGGTCCCGCACACGTTCTCCGGCGCTTGGCGCACTTCTGTTTGGGTCCCGTGCACGTTTCCCGTCGCTTGGCGCACATAAATTTGGGTCCCGCACACGTTCTCTGGCACTTGGCGCACTTCTAGATGCGTCCCGCATACACTCCCCGGCGCTCGGCGCTCGTCTAGTTGGGGCCCGCACACGTTTCCCGGCGCTCAGCACAGTTCTAGTTGGGTCCCGCATACGTTCCCAGGCGCTTGGCGCACTTTTAGTTGGGTCTCGCACACGTTCCCCGGCGCTTAGCACAGTTCTAGTTGGGTCCCGCATACCTTGCCCAGCGCTTGGCGCACTTCTACTTGGGTCCTGCACACGTTCCCCGGCGCTTGGCGCACTTCCACTTGGGTCCTGCACACGTTCCCCGGCGCTTGGCGCACTTCTACTTGGGTTCTGCACACGTTCCTAGGCGCTTGGCGCACTTATATTTGGGTCCTGCACACGTTCCCCGGCGCTTGGCGCACTTCTACTTGGGTTCTGCACACGTTCCTAGGCGCTTGGCGCACTTCTAGTTGGGTCCCGCACACGTTTCCCGGCGCTCAGCACAGTTCTAATTGGGTCCCGCATACGTTGCCCAGCGCTTGGCGCACTTCTACTTGGGTCCTGCACACGTTCCCAGGCGCTTGGCGCACTTATAGCTGGGTTCCGCACATGTTCTTGGCGCTCGGCGCACTTCTAGTTGGGTCCCGCACACGTTCCCCGGCGCTTGGCGCACTTCTACTTGGGTTCTGCACACGTTCCCATGCGCTTGGCGCACTTCTAGATGGGTCTCGCACACGTTCTCCGGCGCTTGGCGCACTTCTGTTTGGGTCCCGTGCACGCTTCCCGTCGCTTGGCGCACATAAATTTGGGTCCCGCACACCTTCCCGGCGCTTGGCGCACTTCTAGATGAGTCCTGAACACGTTTTCTGGCACTTGGCGCACTTCTAGATGCGTCCCGCATACACTCCCCGGCGCTCGGCGCACTTCTAGTTGGGTCCCGCACACGTTTCCCGGCGCTCAGCACAGTTCTAGTTGGGTCCCGCATACGTTGCCCAGCGCTTGGTGCACTTCTACTTGGGTCCTGCACACGTTCCCCGGCGCTTGGCGCACTTCTGTTTGGGTCCCGCACACGTTTTCCGTCGCTTGGCGCACTTCTACTTGGGTCCTGCACACGTTCCCCGGCGCTTGGCGCACTTCTAGATGTGTCCTGCACGCGTTCTTCGGTGCTTAACGCACTTTTAGTTGGGTCTCGCACACGTTCCCCGGCGCTCAGCACAATTCTAGTTGGGTCCCGCATACCTTGCCCAGCGCTTGGCGCACTTCTACTTGGGTTCTGCACACGTTCCCCGGCGCTCGGCGCACTTCTAGTTGGGTCCCGCACACGTTTCCCGGCGCTCAGCACAGTTCTAATTGGGTCCCGCATACGTTGCCCAGCGCTTGGCGCACTTCTACTTGGGTCCTGCACACGTTCCCCGGCGCTTGGCGCACTTCTAGTTGGGTCCCGCACACGTTTCCCGGCGCTCAGCACAGTTCTAGTTGGGTCCCGCATACGTTGCTCGTCGCTTGGCGCACTTCTACTTGGGTCCTGCACACGTTCCCCGGCGCTTGGCGCACTTCTAGATGTGTCCTGCACGCGTTCTTCGGTGCTTAACGCATTTTTAGTTGGGTCTCGCACACGTTCCCCGGCGCTCAGCACAATTCTAGTTGGGTCCCGCATACCTTGCCCAGCGCTTGGCCCACTTCTACTTGGGTTCTGCACACGTTCCCCGGCGCTCGGCGCACTTCTAGTTGGGTCCCGCACACGTTTCCCGGCGCTCAGCACAGTTCTAATTGGGTCCCGCATACGTTGCCCAGCGCTTGGCGCACTTCTACTTGGGTTCTGCACACGTTCCCCGGCGCTCGGCGCACTTCTAGTTGGGTCCCGCACACGTTTCCCGGCGCTTGGCGCACTTCTTCTTGGGTCCTGCACACGTTCCCCGGCGCTTGGCGCACTTCTAGATGTGTCCTGCACGCGTTCTTCGGTGCTTAACGCATTTTTAGTTGGGTCCCGCACACGTTTCCCGGCGCTCAGCACAGTTCTAATTGGGTCCCGCATACGTTGCCCAGCGCTTGGCGCACTTCTACTTGGGTTCTGCACACGTTCCCCGGCGCTCGGCGCACTTCTAGTTGGGTCCCGCACACGTTTCCCGGCGCTCAGCACAGTTCTAATTGGGTCCCGCATACGTTGCCCAGCGCTTGGTGCACTTCTACTTGGGTCCTGCACACGTTCCCCGGCGCTTCGCGCACTTCTGTTTGGGTCCCGCACACGTTTCCCGTCGCTTGGCGCACTTCTACTTGGGTCCTGCACACGTTCCCCGGCGCTTGGCGCACTTCTAGATGTGTCCTGCACGCGTTCTTCGGTGCTTAACGCACTTTTAGTTGGGTCTCGCACACGTTCCCCGGCGCTCAGCACAATTCTAGTTGGGTCCCGCATACCTTGCCCAGCGCTTGGCGCACTTCTACTTGGGTCCTGCACACGTTTCCCGTCGCTTGGCGCACTTCTACTTGGGTCCTGCACACGTTCAACGGCGCTTGGCGCACTTCTAGATGTGTCTTGCACGCGTTCTTCGGCGCTTGACGCACTTTTAGTTGGGTCTCGCACACGTTTCCCGTCGCTTGGCGCACTTCTACTTGAGTGATGCACACGTTCCTCGGCGCTTGGCGCACTTCTAGATGTGTCCTGCACGCGTTCTTCGGCGCTTGGCGCACTTCTACTTGGGTCCTGCACACGTTCCCCGGCGCTTGGCGCACTTCTACTTGGGTCCTGCACACCTTCCCCGGCGCTTGGCGCACTTCTTCTTGGGTCCTGCACACGTTCCCCGGCGCTTGGCGCAATTCTAGATGCGTCCCGCAATAAGCGGTGTGCATACGGTTCCTGATGGACGAGAAGCAGACCTACCCTAACGCTTGCAATCAATTCACTCTTATCACAATACCACTCCATTTCTCTCGATTGCCCAACCATGTTTCTTATCATTCAAAGTTTCACCGGACTGACACACACACACAGACACACACTCACACAGACACACATTTTAAAATTCACAATTTTTTCCATATCTCGAGAACCACAAAGCGGATTTTTCTGAAACTTGGGCAGTGTTAAAAACCTTTACTGCTCTACATTTTGTGAAAATGCCAAGTTCGGAACTATCTTCCAAACCGAGATTCTGTAACGAGGGGTTTGCGCAGAAGCAATCCTTTTCCAAATCAGGTGCTCGCTTCGCGCGCACCACAATAATGAAGAGGAAATTCACACACAAAACACCAACACGGACAGTTCCCGCATTCAACGCGTATCTAGTATGTGTTCAACCCAAAAAACAGCAACAGATGCCGCGAAATTTCACCACTGAAACACGTGCCGCAAGACATTATCGCAGCAGAGTAAACTCCAAATACCGTGCGGTACCGATTGCCACGATAGCCGTAAAATGGCGTGTGTGATGGTGTAGATGCAGAATCCATGGTAACAGCGACGCCTATTTTATTGATTAGCTGCGGAAATCTTGAAAAAACTTTCACGTCTCCTTCGGAAAGCTGTAATTACAGGTAGAAATGTTCATGAAAGTGGCAGTGAAATGTGACTGAGAGTTAATAAGGGTACTGGCTTGGTAATTGAAGGGATTTCGGGTAATCAGACAAGAATTTCAACCTCGTTTGTTATCTATTCACTCTGACTATAAGGCTGCTCGGTTTCATTTCTTCAATCAGAGTTTTGACCAACAGTAAGATCGGCCCACACCCGACGTTTTCCTTCCTTGCTGATTTTTGGTTTTAAATGTTTTTTTTTCGAATCGCAGCCAACACTAAAATCAACCTCCACCCGGGGATTACCTCCTTTGCCTAACGGTGCAGCCGAAGGCTGCACCGTCCATCCAGGGTTTCAAATGATTTAAACCACTCCGAATTGCAGCCAACACGAAAATCAGCCCCCACCCGGGGATTACCTCCCTTGCCTGACGGTGCAGCCGAAGGCTGCACCGTCCATCCAGGGTTTCAAATGATTTAAACCACTCCGAATTGCAGCCAACACGAAAATCAGCCCCCACCCGGGGATTACCTCCCTTGCCTGACGGTGCAGCCGAAGGCTGCACCGTCCATCCAGGGTCTCAAATGATTTAAACCACTCCGAATTGCAGCCAACACGAAAATCAGCCCCCACCCGGGGATTACCTCCCTTGCCTGACGGTGCAGCCGAAGGCTGCACCGTCCATCCAGGGTCTCAAATGATTTAAACCACTCCGGATTGCAGCCAACACGAAAATCAGCCCCCACCCGGGGATTACCTCCCTTGCCTGACGGTGCAGCCGAAGGCTGCACCGTCCATCCAGGGTTTCAAATGATTTAAACCACTCCGAATTGCAGCCAACACGAAAATCAGCCCCCACCCGGGGATTACCTCCCTTGCCTGACGGTGCAGCCGAAGGCTGCACCGTCCAATCTGGGTTTCAAGTGATTTCAACCTGATATCTCTATTCTTGCTTCCGCGGTTGCACCGACAATCCCTTTTCCACCGCCAAACAACCGTTCCTATGTGATTATTTATTGAGAATGCGGTTGCTCCGACACTGGCAGCGGAGTCCTACGGGAGAAAACTACGATCGCGGTCTCCTACAGGAGCTGTTTTGTCCTGTGGGAGACCGAACTAGAGCGAAGCGGTCTCCTACAGGACATGCTGCCGCATCGCTTCCACTGGGTCTCCTACAGGACAAAACAGCTCCGGTAGTTGTCCTGGAACGCGCACGTTGAACCATTGATCGAACCCGCGCGGTGTACGATACGCGTGTGCACGGGGTGGAGAGCTGATTCGCCCATGCAGGTTCAGAGAGGCGCCCCTCTCATTCATTGATTGGGGTGTTTAGGAGCCGAATTTCCTCCTTGATGATATGTAAGTGAGGGAGGAATGTAATGGGGCTTAATGCCCTACATTATTTTTTGCCGTTGAGAAAATCGTCAACGAAGAAGTGTGAAAACCATGCTTCGATTTAAAAGAAATTCGAGAACGAGGCGGTTTTGGCTTGATTCCAGCAAACGTTATTTGAAATTCCCTCCAAGCTACCGTACAAGTTCCGGTCTCCTACAGGAGAATAATAGGACTCTTACAGGAGTATCACAGGACTCCTACAGGGGAAAATCAGGACTCCTGTTGCAGGGGAGACTAGGACTCCCAGTCGACTCCTGTAGGAGTCCGCTGCCAGTGTCGGAGCATGCATTGGAATTACAGGCGTGATTCCCGGTGTGAGTTGTGTAATTGCACCATACACTATATTTTACGGCTATCGTGGCAATTTGTACCGCACGGTATTTTTCGTCTAGTTCGCAGCAGCACGTGCTGCAAATCAGTCCAGCGCAGGGTCCTATCTCGGTTCTATATCAGACATCTGTTAGGCCCCGGTCAGAGTTGGTGCTATTTGCATCTGCATCCCCCCGCACCCCCCAACACCCACCCGGTCGATACGTATGTTTAAAATGATGGAGTGAGGTTGAGAAAATCACTCGGTGCATCCAACTAGATATGACGATGATTACGTGGCCAACAGGATTGCACCTGTTCAGAGAAATAGTGGAGGCGAGTATGGTGAAGTAACGGAGGTAGCAGTAAGGTTAGCTTTCTAGTGATACGCAATGTTTTATCATAGGCCCGCCCACCCGGAGATTTTCTCATCCGCCGTCATCCACGTATTGCATGGATATCGACCGCGTCGGATACACCGAGTGATTTTCTCAACTTCACCCCATCATTTTAAACATACGTATCGAGCGGGGATGCGGGGGGGGTGTTGGGGGGTGCGGGGGGATACACCGAGTGATTTTCTCAGCTTCACCTCACCATGTTGTTCATACGTATCGACCGGGTGGGTGTTGGGGGGTGCGGGGGGGATACACCGAGTGATTTTTGCATCTCATTTTCAATGCGTTCTGTGTGTATCGACCGGGCTGGAGACGTCGGCTCATCCAACTATGACCGGGGCCTTAGGCATGATGGAAAGTTCTTCGGCTTCTGTGCTGCTTATGCGCCATCCGAACCGTCGTACAACTGAGTATCACTCCTTTTCACTCACGATGACCTCTACCATATAGAAATGAATTCATTGGCATGTTTTGAAGCACATATGTACATATGTCGATATCAGTATAAAAATTTGAGCCGTCGCCCCAATGAGGAAGAGAACCGGCATGATTCATTTCATAGCTGTACTCAACAGAGGCGGTGAACCTCAGGTTCACCGTCTGTACTTTCTATAATGGTCTACAATATCAACAACGTTTTAATTAATATTGTTACACTTGTTCTGTGTTATTGTGGGTAAGTTAGGATTCTAACGTGATGAGTTGGAAGGTCCTTATCTGCAACTTCCAGATAGCCAATACGCAGTAAGCTTCAGGAGATTTCTAGTCTAGAATGTTCAGACTGTTTAGTATCTATCAAGTACTCGTCAACTGTCAAGGCGGTCTCAACCCTAAAACAATAGCGTCGGAAAGCGATCGTCCCGTTCGGACCCATCATCATAAGCGCCACCATCATCGTCGCAAAAAGCATAAGCATCATAAAAAGGCAAGTCAGGTGCTATTCTCACATAGAGTCCATTGCTTTCGTAAAACTGACTGTGCTCTGTTAAGAAGAAAAAAGGCCACCATCACCATCGCCGCAAGCATCGCCACAACGAGCCAAACGACGAGGAGTTCTTCGATCTATATAAATTTCGTGAGGTGGAAAGACAGAGTCCAGAATCACAAGAACGCATCAAACCAAAACATAGAAAGGTAGGTGCCGGTTTTCAGTACTCGGACAACAAGGTGAACCGAATGCATCGATTTCGTAGTCACACACCCCTAGCATAGAAGTGGGGGCGACTGGCAACGAGGTGCAGGAGCGGTCGTGCGAAATACGACCTGTCAACGCGCCCGGGGGTAGATAAACTATAGGTTGATAGAGAGAAACCCCTCTGGCAGATCATCCATTCGGGTAACAGTGTACCGATTGATTACGATCTGGCCCACCCTCTGAGTCCCCTCCCCTTCTGAAACGCCAGATGTCGACCGACTGGACTCAAAATCGGTCTCAACCCTGCGCGAGTGTGACTGCGCTTTCCCGAGAACCCCGCGACATGTGGAATCCCAGCGTGTGTTCCTCCTGTCGTGACGCCGACTACATTTTTACCCATACCCACGTCTGTTTCCATCCTTACAGCATTGATTGTCACTGAGTGTGAGTAGTAGTTGATTTGTCCATTAATGCATTTGAGGACTTACGGCGCGTCCCTCGCTTAAGCCTGCCACGCGGAAACCGAGTATTATGCGTACTGTATGTGTGTCGTGCCCTACAGCGTATGGACGCACACTACGGAATCTACGACAAGTTCATAATTTGCCAACGGCACAAAATTCTCACTTAAGTGTAGAAGTTTCTCTTTCCGGAGCTTTCCACGTCAAGGGCCCGATATCTTGATATCTTTATCGCCAGTGAGGCTGGTTCCCTACTCCCTAGTCTAATCAGAGCTTCAGCCGCTTACTTCCGGAGAAAGATGGTGTGTGAATGTAACACACCGCTCTTCATTTTTTTATACCCTACTCTTTATCAATTGAGTATCATCAATTTTGACAAGAACGATAGTTAAAGGCAGTGTCCACGATAAAATCGTTCTCGAAATTTCACCAGAAAACGAAGGTTCAGAGACTGACCGTTTTATCAGTGAAGAAAGGGTCATGAAAAACGCTGCGAAACATCCAAAATTAGCTCTTCGTTTCGAAAGCCACATTTCAACGGTGGATGTGTTGCGCGGGCATGGGCCTGAGCTAGACAGCATGCGCCCCAATGCTAAAACTCAGCCGCGCTCGCGCTCCAACGCTAATGTAGAAGCGGCCCAAACTGTTCCTCGGAAAACTCGACCGCGAGCGGAAAAGGCTAGCGCGAGCGGATCTCGAAGCCGATTAAAGCTCTTTCGGGCTCGTTTTTGTTCGTTCTTTTACTCCTACTGCTCCAATGGCCGGGCATGGGCCTGAACTAGACAGCATGCGCCCCAATGCTAAAACTCAGCCGCGCTCGCGCTCCAACGCTAATGTAGAAGCGGCCCAAACTGTTCCTCGAAAACCTCGCCCGCGAGCGGAAAAGGCTAGCGCGAGCGGATCTCGAAGCCGATTGAAGCTCTTTCGGGCTCGTTTTTAATCGTTCTTTCACTCCTACTGCTCCAATGAGACCCCGGCCTTTCGATTTCCGGCGGAAAACTGAAGACGAAGTTTATCGTGGACACTGCCTTTGAGGCCCCGGTCAGAGTTGGTGTTATTTGCATGTGTAACCCACCGACTCCCCCCAACACCCCCCCCCCCACCCGCCAACACCCGCCAACACACACCCCGTCGATACGTATGTTTAAAATGATGGAGGGAGGGTGAGAAAATCAGTCGGTGTATCCAACTAGATATGACGATGATTACGTGGCTGACAGGATTGCACCTGTTTAGAAAAATAGTCAAGGAGAGTATAGGGCCTTTCAGAGTGGCGTCGCTGCGAAATTCGCGGCATCGCTCCTCAGAGCGAGTGAAAAAAGGCTTGGCTTATCGATTGCCGCCGCGTCATATTTCTTTCTCAGCGTCTCTTATTTCTTCGCTGCCCTTTAAGTTTGATCAGAGCGCATAAACATATTGGCGTGCCATCCCTCGCGTGTTCTGCAATCTCAGACATTCTGGAATCGATCAACAAAAACGAGTTATAGGTTTCGAATAATATACGAGGAGACACTACCACCAGTAGAATCACCTTCAACTGAAAAGATTTGCATAACAATAATGGTGTCCACAACAAAAAATTATTAAACGCCATGACGAAATAAATCCTGATGACCAATTAAATACCATGACGAAATTTATCCTGGATGGCAAACATCTAGTGAAATAGGCAAAAAAATGGGCAGATAGTAACGAAGGAACACTGACTAATATGAAGAAACTACAGCGACAAATAGCGACAGCGACAAAAATGGTCGAGACCATTTGCCTCGCAAAACGTCGCAACACATCGCAGAACGTCGCTCCCAGCTCGCGCCGTCGCTCCCACTCTGAAAGCGCGACGTTCGCTCCCGTTGCGCGGCACGGTTTGCGCTGCGTAGCACCCCCCATCTCTCACCACGTCGCCGCGACAGCGAATTTTCCTGCGACGCCACTCCGAAAGGCCCTTATGTTGAAGTAACGGAGGTAGCAGTAAGGTTAGCTTTGTAGTGATACACAATGTTTTATCATCGACCCGCCCACCCGGTGATTTTCTCATCCACGTTTTGCATGGATATCGACCGCATCGGATACATCGAGTGATTTTCTCAACCTCATTCCATCAATTTAAACATACGTATCGACCGGGTGGGTGTTGGGGGGTGTTGGGGGGGGGGGGTGCGGGGGGATACACCAAGTGATTTTTGCATCCCATTTCCAATGCATTCTGTGTGTATCGACCGGGCTGGAGACGTCGGCTCATCCAACTATGACCGGGGCCTGAGTGCGCCAAAATGGGGCTACCGTAATCTCAATCGAGTTGGCTCTGAAATTGTCTAAGTTCTGACTCCAATTTCGCTACATCTTTACCACAGGTGGTGCTGTTTTCCTGCTTTGTAGTCCAGGCAGATCCTCAACTGCTGACCTCTGGAGAAGTACGGTGTGTGATTACACGATTTTTGGATGTTTTCTGCCACTTTAACGTCACGCCACATTTCGTCTTCACGTTTATTTAAGAGAGCCGAGTGGAGGGCTGTATAACAGCATTCTTAAAATTACGGTAACCCCTTTCTGGCGAGTAAACTCCAAATACCGTGCGGTATCGAATGCCACAAGGGCATGAAATGATGATACCAGTTGCATTGCTATATCAGACCGACCGACTCAAACTGTCAAATGAAAAATGCAGTGTTTTAGGCTTTGTGGGAATCGGTACCGCACGGTATTTCGCGTTTAGTTTTCTGGCGCACTTAACAATGGTTCTTGTCCCACGGGACCAGTGACGGGACGCCTGACGGCGGCCTGTGAATTATGACGTCGAACAGAAGTCGCGACACCTTCACCTGACACGAATATCTTCTTTTACCATGATCCAAGTAGGTGCACAAAGGCAAGTTGACTTGGTCACTTCAGTCAGCGGTGGAGTCGCCATAGGTCGGATCGTGCACCGTATACGTGTGGGTTCGATCAGCGCTCTACGTGTCATGCGCAAAGTCGGCTCGAATCGCACTAATACTTCGGTTTTTCATTGTCATTGGCATTAAATCGGTACGCGTATGGTATGGCATACGTGCATTGAGTTTGAGCCAATGCACACTAGAGAACCCAAAGTATCGATGGATCTGTGCCCACTGTATACGCACAATACCTCGAAATGAGGTTTTCTGTAACTTCGACCGGCGGTTAGAACCTAAAACATTGATTTAGATACAATCATGGGAAAGGTCTGGTCGAGAATCACGGGATAAGGCGCGTGCAAGCAGGGAGAGAAAAGAACCACCACAAGAACACCTAGCAGAAAGATCGTTGGAAGAAGCTCCAGGGAGATCTTTCTATGTCGGAAGTGGGTCAATGCCTCCTTTATATGTGTTTTAGAGGTACATAGTAGTATCCGCCACTTCCAGAAGTCACTGAAACTCCTGAGGACACTTTCGATACGCGTGAACCGAAATTTGAGGAGGCCCGAAGAGCGAAGGAGGTGGGTAGGAAGGATGATGGTTGTTCAGGGTGCCTACTGGCCGCGACTTCGCAGTCGGCAGTTACTGTGACCCATAGCTGGACTGGCTTACTCAGTCCAGCTTCTAGAAACAGGACAGCAACTGCTGTTGCGTTTGTTGGTGGCTGCAAATGTCTGAGAAAATCATACATTACTTTTCTCGTTTCGAAAAAATTAACAATTTTCTTTACAGATCAGAATCAACGATGAGCTAGCGAAGGATAAAGGTGATTATAGGACGTGGAATAGCGTCATGTTGCAGGATGAGGGAAGCTTCGACAAACCTTTGAGCAAAAAAGGTTCAGGGAGATGAGGAAAAGTTCACAAACATGCACAATTACTTGAAATATATAAAGAGTTCATGGAAAAGTAGAGCTTCAAGAAGAATTCAGGTGTAAACTAGGTGCCCCCTAGATAGATTGAAGCCACCCCGCAATACAAATCATAGACTGCGCAAACAACTCAAAGCCCAAATACCGCCGGTATTGCCCCGCCACTACTCCGGTTGGCACAGAGCTGAGGAATCGCGAGGCAGCCGCCGTAAAGCCCGTCCCAATAACAATTTCCGCCCACGCGGTTGGCGGGTCTGTTGACCGGTCGTGACGTGAGTATTTTTCGGACCTGTTATTCAATTGGCAGGAACATTAGATAAATATTGAAGAATGCGATAGTCAACTGTTTGCAGTCGTGCGAAAACTGGTCCGGAAAGCGCCATGCAGCGCGAGACGCACTCTGATTACAAGAGCGGATACTCAATCGGACAGACTTGGCATACTCTGTATTAGGCTGGTAAAAAAAACCCTCACCGAATGTAGCTCAGCGAAATTTTTCACCACAATATTATCGAATACAGGTCCTGAAATTCTTTTTGAACTATCTATAACATGACTTGGAATTTCTCGTCGCCGTTTGCAAGGAGATTCCTTGCCTTGATACCTTGATGATCCATCTTCACTGCGCGTCGCCGCCGTGTGGACCATCTCAACCAGCTCGACCGATCCCGAAAGAACATCTAGTCATGGCGATTTTCTGGGAGCTTTCGCTCGGCGCAGAACGTCTTGACTGTGCCTGAAAATACAGAGTTCCCTGTTGTGGGAGGACGGCCAAGAGGCCGGCGGCAATCACGTAGTAACCAGACTGTTGTACGGAGGCTCCATCGGTCATCCATGCGGCGCAGCACGTGTCATGCCCATAGGTGTTTAGACTGGGCCATGAACATGAGAGGATCCACTAGCTGTGAGTGCTTCCGCAGATCAGCACTGCGTAGGCCACCAGCTCGCTGGGCACGACGATTGGTCTTCAGTAGTCTGCTCTCCAAGGCACTGTGCACTGTCCTTATGGCCTGTGTGGTCGCCTTCGTTTCCGCCCATGTCTCGGCTCCATAGCACAACGCAGGTAGCACCGTGGTGTTGAACAAACGTGCTCGTGCCTTGACGTCCCGCAATTTGTCTGTCACTTCCACTATCGATCCGATTGCGGACCAGGCGGCTCGTCGTCTCCATCCGATCTCCGTAGACAAGTCGTTTTGCAGGTTCACCTCTCTTCCGGGATAGACGTAGCTGTTCGTAGTGGGTAGAGGAACGCTAGAGAGGCAAAGGGGGCTGTATGCTTGGAACTGTAGAAGAAAAAGCTTGCGCGTCACTTGGGTTTTCCTCAGATTCATTGTAAGGCCTATCGCTTTGCCTGCCGCGTCCAGTTTCAGGTGTCCACCCACCACCCGTCACGCCAATGAAGGACTCGAAACTGTATCATATAGTGAATCTATCCAAGGCGGGGACCGATGCACAGCCCATGCCGTTGGCCCTGGTGGGCGCTCTGCGCAAATGGGTGGGCGCCCGGTGGAAGGGCATCGATCGATTGCCGCCCGCACAGCTGACCGGCAGCAACGCATTTTCATCGTTTTCATCCCTCTTCTACTTTCTATTTCCATATTTAAATCTATCTCCTACTTTTCTGTTTCCACATTATTAATTATGTGCTCTCATTGCCTGTACGATGGATTATTAACCTGCAAAAAAGAATTTGGATCAAAAAGTTTGAATATCACGTAGTTTGTTGACGAAGACACGTGAATCGAACGCACAGGCAATTAGAATATTTAGTTAATAATGTAGAAACAGAAAAACTAGGAGATAGATAGAAAGATGGAAGGAGAAAGCAGATGAGGGATGAAAAAGAGGAAAATGCGTCGCTGCCGGTCAGCTGTGCGGCCGGCAATCAATCGATGCCCCCGAACCGGGCGCCCACCTCGATGCTCAGCGCGCCCACCAGGGCCAACGGCAGGGGTTGTGCATCGGTCCCCGCCGTGGATAGATCCATTATATCGCTCTTGCTGGACACCAAGCAAAAAATCAACAACAAAAAAAGACTACAAAATCTCGCAATGTTTATCGTGAGTGTTCGGATGTTGCATGTATTCTGAATAGCTAAACTAGTTAAACATAACTCTGATCTACATTTTCGTAAGCCTACATACACCCATAAAATATCTCTTGGTAGTGTGGGTGGTGGCGATGGCTCTAAGCTAGTACAAATCCGACGGTTCATTTTTTCCTCCTGCGCCTGCGATTGGCTTCTCAAAGTCCGTGTCTTCATTCATCAGCTTGTTCCACGTCTTGTAATCGCCAGCATTGAAAGCCTTCGCATCTTTGATCTGAATGTGATAACATAGATGGAAAATTCCAACATTTTTACTTTCGCCAATTGAACACAACTGCTCAGACTCTCGTTGTTGTGTTCCGCCAGACCGCTGCAGTGTGAAGACCGAATTCGTTAACCAGAAACGTCGGCCGTTTACCACGGGACATCGCTCCTCGGCGTCTGGGCTTCCACGAAAAACCTTCTGTTTCACCCGATACACCTTGCGTTTGACCCGAGACAAGCACAAACAACAGCGGTCTGGCTTTACACAACTGCGAGTGTCTGAGTGAAGAAACGCGCAACAGTAAGTGTCGTCTGTATGTACGGAAAAGCGCTCCGTTTACGCACTCAAATTTGGAGTTCAGGTCAGCTGATATTCCTACTTTTTCCCTGATTTTTTGTTGTTTTTTCTTTCGGTCTTATTTGTTGTTGACGGATGCACGATTTCACAAAGGTGTCCGGTTGGCCGCAGCCCAACAAGGCTCAAGACATTTTTCGGTGCTGTCATACCAGGTGAGGGGGGGGGGGGCACTGTTGTATCGCACTTGGCCACGCCCATTTTTCCGTGCCGCAATGACCCTCCTGATTTCGGAAGGGGAGGGAAACTCCGGAATGGTGCTCAAATTTGATGCGGCACGGTAAAATGGGCGTGGCCAAGTGCATCGCGTCATAGTGCCCCCCCCCGCTATGATAGCGCCCATTTTACATTGCAAGAAAGCGCACAACCAACATCTTTGGCTCGTTTCGCCTCCTCCTTCTTGGGTCGATGCTCATCAAATGTGTCCTCCATTTGTTCCTCTCGTCCATTCTCATTGGTACCCCCTTCAGACTTCTTCCTTTCTGACAAAAAAAAGCGAATATCGTCAATGGTATTCTTCGAAAACCAAAT